>JAVIWC010006604.1:0-11584 GCA_031894815.1 Creontiades dilutus | reverse complement strand
GGTTTTCCATTTTGAGTGATTTTATTACATTTTTTCCAAATTTGGCCAATTTCCTGTGCTAAAATAGTCCTTTGCAATGAACAAATCCATTCTTTAGAAATGCTCGGTTTATGGATTTGTTTTTAATCGAAAAAACCGAGTTTTAATTTCGATTCTGAATTGAATTCTGAACAGTCAACATAGGTACATACGTCAACAAATTATATTTATAAACGGATATATGAGTTTCAATCCAGGCATTTTCTCAGAATACCTCAATACGGATCTCCTCCGTAAAGAAACGTTTGGGGCCGATGCAATAGCTACTTGAAAAACGAACCCTGTTACTTGGACAATGGTCTTTATTAATCGTATCCATCTTTAAATAAATTCCATGAATTAAAAAGCGATACAATGAAATTTGTTAAAGAGTGGAAAACACTTGAGTGATGGTGAACTCCTCGCGAAATAAACAAATCCGCTAATATTGAGTGGAATCAAGAAATGGTTAGCATCACGTGAATCAGCGTTAAAAAAAAAAAAAAAAAAAAATGAAAATTCATGTTTCATCATCATTTTATATTTCAACATGATCCACTATTTGACAACTTTGCCATGTCTTCCACATTTTGGGTGCGATTTCAAATCTCAACCCACTATTGGAAAGAGCGTTGAATTTCCTATCGCCCTAACGAGGAACCAACTTTTTTGAGCTGGCGAAACGGGTGAAAAAATCAACTTGAAAAGGACATGTTGTCAAATCGTGGAGATCTCGACTTCCTTCAAACGCCAATGAGTCCCTGTAATAAGGCATGTGAATTTTAGCCTGTAGTTCTAAAAGATGCGCCAAATTCTAGGCTTTCCAGCGATATAACCAGATTTGAAATTCCGTGTAGTTTTCTGGGAGAAAATTGCTTTTCAAGTAAGAAAAACGTGCTTTTTGACTGGATACTCCGGTTTGTTTATCATGCGTTGATTCGTCTGGTAAAAAATAAAAAATGTCGAACTCGGATTAAAAAAAAATTATTAATGAAGCATTGTAATAAATTGTGCACGTTTTTACTGTAAATACTGTTCAAAATGTCCACCATTCAATCTATGACCCCCTTCTATCAATGAGCGACGCAGATTTGTACACAAAGGAGTCAGAGTCCGCCGGGCTGTTCCAACTGAATGAACGGACCAAAAACACGCCAGTGAGAAGTAAATTCCGGAAAGCTGGAAATCGTTTTAATCGGTCCATTGTGACCTAAAACGAATGTATCTGGGTTTGCGCCTTCGTGGCCCTTGAGCTTCAGACGTGGTAGCCGAAAAACCTCGAAATTTTCGGACTTTTTTCATTTTTTTGCTTATAACTCGAAAACTGTTGACATTTTTTACAAAATCATTCTTAGATAAATTAAAGTAGACAAAATTTTGCGTCGATTACAAAAAATAAAATCAAAATTGGTCCAGTAGTTCAATTGTTATGGGCATCCAAAAAACGGCGAATTTTTCCAACTTTTCCTAAAACTGTCTTTCATTCATTTTCAATGTGCTGTAACTTTGCGACATCGAATTTTATCAATACCCCCCTCCCTAAAAGTTGTAGAGCATCAATTCTTGAGTTCAAAAAGCACCAATTTTTCTAAATTGGGTCAATTTTGGAATTTTTTTTTACTCATACAGCAAAATTTGGAAAAACCTTAAAATCTTTCTTTTGGGTTTTCGCACTTTTTTTGTGTCTACAAGTCCGAAAATCAATTCTGACTTCATTCTGAGGCTAAACTATGCTATTTGAATCCATTTGGGACTGGTTTTAAGGAAAAAGAAAAAAATCTGGATATTTTAAGGAAGTGACTAAAACCGTATGTGTATTCTAAAAACGATATAAAAAACCTTACATGTATCATAAAAACCTTATAAAGTACCTGAAAATACATTATCCAACATAGTATGTGTTACAAAGCCTCATAAACACAATGTACCTACTTTAGAACAAGTTATGACAAAAATACGTAGATCATGTTTTTCACAAGTCAGTGGGGTTGTTCAACGTTGCTCTTCCAGATCCGAAAAAAAAGTTAGGAGGTGGTCATCGTCAGACATTATGAAGTCATACAATTAGAAAACACTGTGATCAACATGCAACGCCATAGAGGTAAATGGAATACCTAGATCATTTGCAGTGTGTTAAATTAGTGGGGTCCAAAAACACTTAGGCTGGAAACGGGCTGCTACTCTTCATCCACGATATCTGCATCATAAAATTGTTCAAACCTTCACGTACAGAAGACACAGAGACCAGCTTTCGTGTATAAAGAAAAATGACTATTGTATTGAGGTTGATATATTATGAGAAGGTATGACACTATTAATGTATTTACCTGGGTCATCAGGAGTTTCTTCCTCGTCATTAAGAACTGCGCGTGGCTCGTCCAATGGGGCGTTGGGGCAGGACTGCCCCTTGCAGTGGAGGCATACGTACGAGCATTTGAGTCCTGTTTTCCGACAGGAGCATCCTTGTCTACAGCCCTCTTCGCATTTGCAGGACACCTTGTTCAAGACCTCGGATGGAGCTGCAGGTTTCGTCATTGGGAATGGAAGGAGGCCCTGGGGTGTCACTTTCCAACCATAATCAGTTGGCTCTTTCTGGGTGCCTAGCCATGCTTGCACCTGGTAGTAGGTCCTTCATGAATGGAGGTAAGCTGCGTCCTGAGTAGGAGGGACTCTTGCCAGGTTGGTGCTTGGCTTTGTGATTGCTTTAACGAAATGAGCATATCGACTCTAGTCAATTGAATTATTGGCCTTGGCGCCATATAGAGCCAGGTGGAATTTCTCCCCAGCTGAACCTATCTGCAGGGAAACTGGTTTTTTCAATTGTTTCTTCTTGAACTCATCATCAGCCTTTTCCCCACAAATCACGTGGGCGTGCCTCATCAGTTTGCCTTGAAATCAAATGTTGCTTCTTCTTGCTGCCTTGAACGTTTTCCCCAGCTTGATAGGTGCGTGGAATCACGTATACCTCTTTCCTTTATATACCCCAAAACACACTGCAAATGATCTAGGTATTCCATTTACCTCTATGGCGTTGCATGTTGATCACAGTGTTTTCTAATTGTATGACTTCATAATGTCTGACGATGACCACCTCCTAACTTTTTTTTCGGATCTGGAAGAGAAACGTTGAACAACCCCACTGACTTGTGAAAAACATGATCTACGTATTTTTGTCATAACTTGTTCTAAAGTAGGTACATTGTGTTTATGAGGCTTTGTAACACATACTATGTTGGATAATGTATTTTCAGGTACTTTATAAGGTTTTTATGATAAGTGTAAGGTTTTTTATATCGTTTTTAGAATACACATACGGTTTTAGTCACTTCCTTAAAATATCCAGATTTTTTTCTTTTTCCTTAAAACCAGTCCCAAATGGATTCAAATAGCATAGTTTAGCCTCAGAATGAAGTCAGAATTGATTTTCGGACTTGTAGACACAAAAAAAGTGCGAAAACCCAAAAGAAAGATTTTAAGGTTTTTCCAAATTTTGCTGTATGAGTAAAAAAAAATTCCAAAATTGACCCAATTTAGAAAAATTGGTGCTTTTTGAACTCAAGAATTGATGCTCTACAACTTTTAGGGAGGGGGGTATTGATAAAATTCGATGTCGCAAAGTTACAGCACATTGAAAATGAATGAAAGACAGTTTTAGGAAAAGTTGGAAAAATTCGCCGTTTTTTGGATGCCCATAACAATTGAACTACTGGACCAATTTTGATTTTATTTTTTGTAATCGACGCAAAATTTTGTCTACTTTAATTTATCTAAGAATGATTTTGTAAAAAATGTCAACAGTTTTCGAGTTATAAGCAAAAAAATGAAAAAAGTCCGAAAATTTCGAGGTTTTTCGGCTACCACGTCTGAAGCTCAAGGGCCACGAAGGCGCAAACCCAGATACATTCATTTTAGGTCACAATGGACCGATTAAAACGATTTCCAGCTTTCCGGAATTTACTTCTTACTCGGGAAAATTCTAACCCCCTGAAAATTTCATGGTTTACGTTTCAAAAGGTGTAGAATTCGAATCTGCAATAAAAATTTTTCCGTCCGTCCGCCGTACGTCGTACGCACGATTTCTCCCAAACGGCTGGAGCAAAAGATCTGAAATTTTCAGGAAAAATCCATCTTGGTCCGACGACTCCCCAATTCTTGAGCCAGCTCCCTCACTCAATTTAAAGTGCCCTTTAAGGGCTGTAAAAGTTTCGTAAAATCCCTAAAAACCTCAAAACAAGTCGAAGCGGCCTAAATTTGTACTCTTTTTGAAGAACATAATACCACGAGGAATCGAATGAGCCCCTCCCCAGGTCCGTACGTCAAACCATTCCCGATGTATGGCCCGATTTATTGTGCCAACATTTGCGTTTTTTGGTTTATTATTGTTTTTGTTTTGATATCACTAACCTAGTGATGTATACTGGAGTGAACTCATAAAAGGCTTTGTTGCCGATACACGGGTTGAAGCATTCTGATAACCATTTAAAAAAAAAAAAAAAAACGCTGCAAATTCTTTCACTGGGGTTTATTAATCAATTGGCATGCATTTATGATTTGAATTTCTACTAAGCTTTGGAGTGTGCGTGTTTCACAGGTGATAGAGCGATTATTGAATTACAGGAGGTATGCATAGAGCACGTAAATCCGTTCTCAACCAAAATACCTACTTGGATTGATATTTGTGTGCCTCCTGAAATTCAATAATCGCTCTATCACTTGTGAAACACGCACACTCCAAAGCTTAGTAGAAATTCAAATCATGAACGCATGCCAATTGAATAATAAACCCCAAAATAAATTAGAATTTGCAGCGTTTTTTTTTAAATGATTATCAGAATGCTTCAACCCGTGTATCGGCTACAAAGCCTTTTAGGAGTTTACTCCAGTATCCACATTACTACATCACTAGGTAACTGATATCAAAACAAAAACAATAATAAACCAAAAAAAAAAAAAAAAAAAATAACGCAAATGTTGGCACCATGAATCGGGTCATACATCGGGAATGGTTTGAGCAACGGAACTGGGGAGGGGCTCATTCGATTCCCCGTGGAAAGTTCTTCAAAAAGAGTTCAAATTTAGGCCGCCTCGACTTTTTGAGGTTTTTAGGGATTTTGCAAAACTTTGACAACCCTTAAAGGGCACTTTAAATTAAGTGAGAGAGCTGGCTCAAGAATTGGGGCGTCGCCGGACCAAAAAGGATCCTGAAAATTTCAGTTTTTTTGCTTCAGCCGTTTTGGGAGAAATCGTGCGTACGGCGGACGGACGGGAAAATTTCTATTGCAGATTCGGATTCTACACCCTTTGAAACGTAAACCATGAAATTTTCAGGGGGGTTAGAATTTTTTTTCAAGAGTACAATGGTTTATTAGTGAATAATAAACCACAATCTGCGTTTGTTCCCATCAGATGGCTTAACTGCTTTACAGATTATGATATCAGCTTGTTCCAACGCACAACATAGGCTAGGTCAGAACTTCCAAAACACCTTTCTACTTCATAAATGGCGCTACCCTTCGCAACCGATTTGTTTGCTCCCCAAACGTTTGCCGTTATGGTTGCTAATAGACAGTTTACTGGCGGCGGAAAATAGTAGTAACTGGAAAACCAATGTCGAGCTTTGTCGATAACTGAATATGTGATATTTCGTGCGAAGCAAGAGTTTCCTGCTGGTTTTCATGTACAGGGTGTCCCAGGAGTTATGCACAATCCGACTCCTGCGTGCTCTACAATTCATTTCCGACCAGAAATGCCTCTAAGCAATTTTTTGCCAGAGGCCCCGTTTTCGAGCTATTCGCGATTTAAGATTTTTTTCGTGTTTTCGGTCTTAAGTCATTAAAACTGTCATAACTCCCTCAATTTTGAAGATAGCTCAAATTTGACGACACCGTTGGAAAGAGCGTTACATTTTCTATCTATTTGATGTCAGAAAACTTTTGTAAATTGCTTTGAAGATGTGCGATTGCTGCGCGAAAAGGCAGTTTTGTCAAAATCTTGAAATCGCCTGTTTTTTATCTCGCCTAGAAACCCCATGAATACTTGACGCAGAACTGTGCAGACCTGGTAAAACGTGCGCCAGAAAGTCAGCTTTCGAATGGCGTAGTCGTTTTGGTTTTTAAAAATATTTTTAGTTAAGGAAATGGTGTTTAAATGCAAAAAAACGTGTGTTTTCTGTTAAAATTGAGGTTTTTCCAAAAGTCTCGAAGATGAATGCAACTCATCGCAATCGGAAATGAGTTGTAGAACACGTAGGAGTCGGATCGTGCATAACTCCTGGGACACCCTGTATCACTAAAAATTACCTAATGTTTGAAAATTGGGGAAACTACGGAGGAGGCACTGTCTTGGTCAGGGGCAAGGATATGCAATGACCCGCACGACCTCCGGGTCTTGAAGGAGGGGTTGCTTTGTGCGCCGTGTATTATCAACCCCAATCTGATTTGGCCGTAGCATTGGATGTTGCAATGTTGATAATTTGTTGTTCCTGACCAAATTCAGTTTTAGTAAAATGTTTATTGACTCGAACATGTTATCCAGTTGTAAATATTTAAAAATGAAAAATGAAAATGAATTCAATGAATGAAAACGTTCGTTTGTGATCAGCGTCCTCGGCATTTCCAAGCCGTCCAGGCAAAGTCAGGATAATCGAACATCCGAGAGACAGCTATTGTTTTTGTTCATTTACGATTGATTGCGATGATTTGCCTTAATCTCTTGTCAAAGCGAAAAGAAGAGTTTAAGAAATACTATGGCGGTCAAAAATACAAAGAGCTATTCCCTCCCACTGATTTAAAACCATGGTTTTTAAGATAAGTGTAGCTTTACCTAAACGATTCTACAAAACCGTGGTTCGACTGAGGAGTGGACATGGTTGCACTAACCAATATCTACACCGGATTCGTCTTACTGAGCATCCCGATGCAGAAGTTGTGAGGTTGGTCCAGAAACCATGCAGCACATTATTCTGGAGTGTGCTGCCCATTCGACGTTTAATTAAGAAAGACACCTTACTTAATGGAATTGTAAACATACGGAAAATCGAGTTTCCCTTCAACCAGGATACCCTACTGTCATAAGGGAACATGGACATTTAGTTTGCCTTACATAAGTTTTTAAAAGCCATTAATTTGAAGCTGCAAAACAATATTATTATTACTACTAATTTATTTTTAGTTGTTATTATTATTATTGCTTCCGAGTCTACTAAGGTAGCGGAAGCATTGTTTTCACTTTCGGAAAGTGAACATTTTTTTGTCACCAAAATCAAAAATTCCACTCGCATTTTGCGTTTTAGACCTTTCTGAACAATTTAGGTTCCGTGTCTGTCTGTGTGTCCTTGTTACAGGCAAAACTATACGAAGTTATAGTCCGATTTTGATGAAATTGTCAGGGATTGTGCGGGTTGGGGTGTAGATGGTCCCCTATAGAGTTCATGACCCCCGGATCAATAGTAGCCTCTGCGCATGCGCAAACGTGAAATCCTTGTTACGCGCATAACTCCGGGAGTTCTTGACCAATTTCGATGAAATTTTCAGGGATTGTTCGGTTTGATGTGTAGATGGTCCCCTATAAGTTTCATGACCCCCGGATCAATAGTAGCCTCTACGCATGCGCAAACGTGAAATCCTTGTTACACGCATAACTCCGGGAGTTCTTGACTGATTTCGATGAAATTTTCAGGGATTTTTCTCAAGTTATGCTCCTGCATAACAATAAATTTACCTAATTCAATATTTACTTCGCCTAATTGAACGAAGTTCTTTAGTCAATAATAATTTTCAATGATCTATACAGTCATGTTATGGATACGAGGAAACTATGTGCCACACCCACTTGGCAGACGTTTTTTTTTTTTTTCATTACGTGCATCACCTGAACATTTTACCGCATATTACCGCTGCCAAAAGAATGATTTATTTTAACATCTATTATCTGTATACCATGTAAGAACTCCTTGTAACAGCCTGATGGCTCATTACAAATAAATGAATTGAATTTATTGAATTG
Organism: Creontiades dilutus; assembly: GCA_031894815.1. Lineage (NCBI taxonomy): Eukaryota > Metazoa > Arthropoda > Insecta > Hemiptera > Miridae > Creontiades > Creontiades dilutus. The sequence goes on along the minus strand of JAVIWC010006604.1, from coordinate 3,562 downwards.
AATACTAATTTATTTACTTTATAACGGCTGTAAACACATTGGAGCGAATAGAAAAGGAAGAAAACAACGTTACTCGAAAAGATTGACGAGAAATTCCAAGGCCATCCAATTCTTTTCACGTGATTCGAAAAGTTCTGGAATGTTTTGATCAGACCTCGCAACATGAGATTATTTACAATCTTGTATACCTATTGTAGTTCTTGAATGTAGGTAATACATCCTCAAGCCCTAAGTGGGTACGTTTATATTTACCGCAAGCTGTGTTTATTCGTGATCGAGGTTTTCTTTTTCTTGACGGACTCCATTTTATCACTACTCGTAATAGGAGGACATGGGATTTGATTGACGTTAATGAGTATCATTGTCTGGGCAATCGTTCGAGTGAAAGTTCAATAATGCTATTGAAGTTGAGCAGCTCGCGGAATATAGTTATTGTTTTCCTCCAAGCACCGTAGAAAGTGAGTTCAAAATGACCGGGTCCGCCTTCAATGAAATGAACCAGCTCTCAAGATGAGGGTTTCCATCTAAATTGATGAGTTGGCCGCGTGAACTGGGACCGCCTTTGACTTGAAACCAGGTTATCAACTTTTTTTTTCTCCTTGTTGGTGAAATGTTGAGGATAACGCTTTATCCACAAAATTCGAATGAACTTCTCCTGAAGTTAAATTTAGCTTCAATCTTATTTTCGCATACGAATTTTGAAAAGACTTGAACCACTGTATTCCAAAATTTCATCCGAATCAACCAGTCAGTCCTACCAGTGCGATCAGTCAACATCGTCGGAAATTTTCCCTTTTTATGGGAAAAATGACCTTTTGAAGAAGAAAATGTTGAAGGGGGGAAAAAAGTACCTGGAAACCAATTGGTTTTACTTTGGCAAAACTCTAAAACGGCTCTTTGAGAGAAAAAATGTCGTTTTCCTCACAGATCTGAAAATAATAGAACTGTTTAGGATTGCTTGTTAGGATCGTGTTTTCAAGATTTTTATCTACAAGTCAATACCTTGATCAGCCACACACTGTGCTGAAAATTGTCATAATTTCTCCTGTCTTGAAAAAAAAATTTTCTAACCCCGGAATTTTTGATTTTGGAGACAAAAATTTTCACATTCCGAAAGTGAAAACAATGCTTCCGCTACCTTGGTAGACTCGGAAGCAAAATGCGGTACTACTTGCTTCATATTTACCTAGATAAGCCTAACAATCTGTATTGAAAACCTTCTATTGACTATGTGTGAATCATTCTCATTTAGGCGTTCAGCGTCGTTTTCCACAACGCTATAGAAAGGTCTGTGCCAAGTGACGACGTTGCCGTGAGAGTTGGACATCTCATCGACTGCATCACGTACTCCGTGTTCATGTACACGACTCGAGGTCTGTTCGAGTGTGATAAACTCATTTTCATTTCTCAAATGACATTTCAGGTAAGAAAACCAGTTGTGTTCTTCGTTACCTAAAACCATTCGATATAGTTTTACGTTCTAGGGGAGTGAGGAGTAATACCGTGCATCGGGTAATGCCCGACACCAGACACCAGATACGTGGGAATGAGCGCCGATCCACAGAAATGTCCAGACACACACACTTTTTTTTTTTTTTTTTTTTTTTTTTTTTTTTTAAAGATCTCCCCTCAAAGACGGAGGGGGCACGCCATTAAAATATGAAAACGAAAAACTAAATAAAAAAAAGTGGGGAGGACGCCCAGGTTTACCCGACGCCGGCCCTAGGGATACGGGAAGTTGAGGATGATGGAGGAGGGAGGGAGGGATGAAAGGAAGTGCCCCTATAAAATGACCACCAGTTCAAGTAAGAGCCCCGGATGACGCGGGTGGTGATACCACGAAGTACTCCGGATGAGATGCCCAGCTCGAGTAACTCCGTGGCACTTTTCCCGCACCACACTCCGCGCCATGACACGGTCGCGGCCATAACCTTGATGTTGTTAGGCGCCACTCCTTTTAGCTCAGATATCGCTTGCCGAAGGTCATTTCTATCATATTTACTTATCTTAGCCCTCCAGGTCTGCTCCATGTCCACGCTGCCACTAACAACCTGGACATCCAGGATTATGGCAGACCCGTCGGGCTTAACGGCAACGATATCTGGCTTCTTGCCCTGGTCACTCGGCATATGATACAGTCTCTCTCTCTCAACATCCCAGCCACTGGATGACAATGCACCTGCTATCTGCTTGGCAACCGCATCATGACGGAGTATGCGGCCACCATGAGTTCGTGGACACTGCTGCACCACATGATAAAGATTTTCATTTTTACTCCGACAGGCACGGCAGAGGGTATCTACTACCCCACGACTACCTCTTGAGCACCTCACCGCGGTGGCTAGTGTAGCCACCCGGACGGCATGAAAATGTCGGTAGTCGCGGGCCCCAATGCCCTCTGAAGCCCATTCCACCCATTGGGAGGAAATGGGGGATTCAGAGCACTGTCGGAGTTCTTTGCCATCTACTGAATCATGCAGGGCAGCAGCAAACTCTGCAGATGAGCTGGGTTTTGGAGCAGTTGGAGTTGCTCGATCGCACCACAACAGCTGCTGCCTGACAAAATCAAGGTCAGCAGCAGTGCGGGCGACCACCCAGCTCGAGCCCCTAAGGGCTAGCAGGCGCTGGCGGCGTAGAGAAGGGATACTGGCTGAGAGAGAGACAATGCCGAGCCCACCGGCCTTGACCGGTGCATGGATATAGGCACTTGGGACACCAGGTGGAAAGCCTAGCCAAGAGCGCACAGCAGAGCGAACTTCACGGTCTAACTCAAGCAGCCTCCCCGCAGTAAGCCTGCCAAAGACTAGCCCATAGGTTAGCTTTGGCAGTAAGTACGTGCGAAGGAGGCGCAGCTTCTGCTGTGGCTTCAGTGGAGCCTTGGTTACTCGAGCTAGTGCTCCACCAAGGTCCACGCGGCTTGCGGCTATGGTGGCAACTCCCATGAAGTCGACCCCAAGGTACCGCCAGACCTCCAGCACGGATCGGGCAGGGATGGAAGTTTTTGGCTCTCAATTATCAAATTTCAACTTCTGGCACACGACTTCGAGCTTTTGGCATATCAATTTATACTTTTCACAAATCCCAACTAACCCAACATTCCACCCCATATAATGATCAATAAATGTTTTTTCTCTCTCTCTCTCTCATGTAAGTCCCATTTTCAACTCTTTTTTTAGATTAGTTTTCATGTATATACGCAGAATTTCATCATCTTTTTGAAGCACTAACCAAATTTAAGTTTTGATTGTAAATGAAGTCAGCGTGAATGAATTACGAAAAACGTAAACATTGGAATAATGCCACCCATCGTATCGGGGGAATGCATTTCTGAAACGTCAAAAAATATGGAAAGGAACAACAAATAACCAACGAAGCTCCAAATTCAGCTGGGTTTCGATCAATTCACTACTAGTAGCAGAGAGATGGGGTTCAGAAGAACAAAAAGAAAGGTGAAAATCATGAAAAAAAAAAGGGAAGCGCAAGAGAACCAGAAGTGAGAGCAGTGACAGTGATGACTGGGGAGATATCTCTGAATGAGACCTTGTTGGAGACACAGACGAAG
>JAVIWC010006603.1:600000-1157130 GCA_031894815.1 Creontiades dilutus | reverse complement strand
AAAAACATCAAATTTAAACGATGTAGCCAAAGGTAGACAGATGTAGAGGGGCACACAAATATCATCAACTGATCAATCCGAATAGGTGTTTTGGATGAGAACCGATTTACGTGGTCTATGCATATTTCCTGAAATTCAATAATCGCTCTATCAAATGTAAAACACGCACACTCCGAAGCTTAGTAACATTCAAATCATGAACTCAAGCCAATTGAATAATAAACAACAGTGAAAGAATACTTATTTACCCCAGTAATAATATTGAATAATAAACCCCAGTAATAATATTGAATAATATTTACCTATATATTATCAGAATGCTTCAACCCGTGTATCGGCCACTAACTACACTACAAGTATTCACATCGGCTATCACTCCAGTATCCACATTCACTACAACTCGACGCTATCGGCCGGACATCACTGGGTTACAAACAAACAATAATAAACGAAAAAACGGGCCATACACCGGGAATGGTTTGACCTATGGACGTGGGGAAGGGCTCATTCGATTCCTAATGGTATGTTCTTCAAATAGGAAAATATTTAGGCCGATTCGACTAGTTTTGAGGTTTTCAGGGATTTTACAAAACTTTTACAGCCCTTAAAGGGCACTTTAAATTGAGTGAGGGAGCTGGTTCAAGAATTGGGGCGTCGTCGGACCAAGATGGATTTTTCCTGAAAATTTCAGATTTTCTGCTCCAGCCGTTTCGGAGATATCGTGCGTACGGCGTACGTCGGACGGACGGAAAATTTTTCATTGCAGATTCGGATTCTACACCCTTTGAAACGTAAACCATGAAATTTTCAGGGGGGTTAGAATTTTTTTTTCCAGAGCGATTACAATGGTTTATTATTGAATAATAAACCAAAAGGCAGTTTATGGATTGTTGGCAGATCCCTGGCAGATGGGCTCAGCCCACAGCCACGTTATAAATTTGTTTTGTAATTTATTTTTCAAATACCCATGTTTTTTATTCATTCCATAGTTTCCCACGGACAAAGAAAGCAAGTACCTTGCTTGAACATGAGCGACTTGAATTGTACTGAGAGACTTGTTAGTAAACTCCTTATGGCTGGGGAAAAAAAGAAAATTTAGATGTTATGTTTTCGCTCATGGGTAAAAAGCTGTCCTTTTATTTTTGACTATCCACAAGCCTGAAGCGATAATTTCTTCAAAATCGGATAAAAATAGGAGACATAGATCAAAACTAAAAATTGTTAGATGTAGACAACTTTTATCATGGACAACTCTTGTTTTTTTCGGATTTGGTCTTAAAATGAACTGAAAAGAATTTTTATGCAAGCTTTGCTTCGTAGGAACGTTTTAAAAATCTAGATCATCTCGTGGGAGAAATTCAACCGCGTGTGTTTGTAATCAGTTCCAAGGTACGTAAGGTGTATTCGTGCATGTTACTCCTCGATTACACATTACGTCTGACATGTACCTGCCTGAAAGTGACTTATCAAAATGCGCATATCAATTTCAATTAAAAACGGTACTCCGAGGCAGCGCTCATTGTTACGGATGCAGGAAATCTGTACGCCGAACGTGGGACGGCGGACCGTTGTAGACGGTTACGCTCCTCCGGGGTCCTCAAGTCTTCAACAAGAGAACCACTCAACCCCCGTGAATAATTGGGCACCGGCCCGAAAGACTTATGTCTTTTTAATGTTGATTCGATCGAAGATCCTCTCTCAAACTTTACCCAGGGTTACGGGACAAGAGAAATACGGTACCTACATTGCCTCTTGTATCTTAATCAGGGGTACGGCTCGTTTTCGGCTTTGAGCGGAAAGTAAAGGGAGTAGATCATTGACGGATTTAAAAGTTTAATTAGAGCCTCGATCCATAGGAATGAATGAGAACGAGACCCCACTCAATATCTTGAAGGAGGTCCCATCGATTCGGGTGGTTTGATACCACCAGGAGAGATTCGGCAAGTGGGTTTTTTGGTGACTCAGTGTCGTTTCTCACTCATTTACGAAAAGAAAATCGTGAAATGGTGTGAACTGCTTTAATACTCATACTCTATCACGTACCTACATTTGAAAGCACTAATCCAGAAAATAATAATTCAATTCATCAACAAACTAACAATACCTACAACTGTCATTGATACGTGTCGACTGGTGACCTAACTTTTTCAAATAATTGTGCTAAGAAGTACGAATTCTCACCTTACTGGGTTGAAAAAATATGGTTCAATTTCGTTTTTGTAACTTTGATGAGTGTCACATTTGTATTTTATCAGAAGAAGTGAGTAAAATTCAGAGATTAACTGCTCGCATTGATTGACTGGACTTAATTGAGGTGTCCAAGCTCAAGGAGAATGTGTAGCATGGATTCAGACGAAGACATATTGCACTTTTTCGGAATATAAAAAACGTTGGCGACATTCAGGTTGCTGCATCAAAGGGTAATCATTCTGAGTGTGGACAGAATATTTATTGGATGTTTATTTGCGTTGGTTCGAAATAGCATACCTGGTGGTGGGATCCAATTGGTGAATTGCAATTTATAAATTGGTTCCTGGAACAAGTTTGTTATGAGATTCAGATTGTTTAGGATTGCGAATTCGTTTTTTAGGACGTCCCTATGAACAATGCTTCGTCAGAAGAGCTGCGCCTATTAGAATTGATCCAGGAGGTTGTGGAACAACTCAAACATCAGGAAAGAGTATCTGCAAAGAAATCCGATTTATTATTTCTTTATTAAATAATCCTTCTCAGTGGATAATCACAAGATTACCAAAACTAGACTGTACAACCAGAGACAATGCTTTTAAGCATTCGAGGAGCATGACAAATCCAACTGAAACGTTTGACCCTCCAGGTCCCTCAGTAAAACGACCACCACTTGAGATAAGAGCTCCAAAGGACGCGGTGGTGATACCACAAGGCACACCTGCCGAGACACCCAACTCGAGAAGTCCCATGGCACTTTTCCCGCCTCACAATCTGCGCCAAGACACGGTCCGTGTACTTGATGTTATTGAGCGGTACTAATTTTAGATCCAAAATCGCTTGCCGCAGGTCACCTCTATCATATTAACTTATTTTGGCCTAAAGGTCTGCCATGTCTATGCTGCCATTGACAATTGGACATCCAGGGTTAACGCATACCCATCGAGTTTAATGGCAACTATATCAGGCTTCTTGCACCAGTCAGTTGGCATTTGGTACAGTCTCTCTCTCTCTTTCCCCCCCCCCCCCCACATCCAGCTGCTGAATGACAAAGGATCAGCTGTCTCCTTGGTAACCAACATGACGTAAAGAGGTCACCATGGGTCTATGGACACTTCTGAACTACGTAACACACTTTACATTTGTATCTCAATAGGTACGGCAAAGGGTATCTACTGCCCCATAAGTACCTCACCGTGGTCGCTAATATGGCAACCCAGGCGGCATAAAAAAGGGCCCCAGGTGGGGGGCGGTAGAAGCTGGCCCCTCTGAGGAAATCGGGGATTCAGAGCAGTGCCGGAGTTCTCTACCATCCACTGGATCCGGCACAGCAGCAAACTAAGCAGATGAGCTGGTTTTGGGGCAGTTGGTGTTGCTCGGTCACGCCTCAACAACTTCTGGCTGACAAACTCAAGGCCAGCAGCAGTGAGGGCAACCTCCTAGCCAGAGCCCCCAAGGGCTAGCAGGCGCTGGCGGCGTGAAGATAGGATAGTAGCAAGGAGAGAGGCACCATGCAGAGCCCACTAGCTTTTGCTGGAACTCCAGACGGAAAGTCTTGCCAAGAGAAAATAGCAGAGCGAACTTCACGATCTAACTCAAGCAGCCTTATCGCAATAAAAGACTGCCAAAGACTAGCCCATTCACACATACACACAGACACACGCATATTCACACAGACACATACACCTATAGCCTTGTTTCAGAGGCCCATCTTCAAATCAGAAAAGTATCAAGTACTGTACAGACAGTTGTACTGAGATCTGGGAAAAATGAACAGTCGGAAGCATGATTTGTCTTTTTGTTTAGTCTTCATCCGTCTGCCTGTTTTATGGATGGTACTTTCGGACATCGAAGTCCATGAGCAAATGAGTAGTATCTTCGAGATGAAACGTGACGGCTCACAATCAATCTCTCGAATAGACGTTACAACAAACAATAAGCATTAACCGACAATGAATAGGAAAGGGGGACCGGGAAGGACACCCTCACCGTTGGTTCTTCCTTTTAATCAGTTACTCCTCTTAGGAGGATCGGAGCCGTTCGGGAGATCCATCAGATATTTATGGGCCTGAGGGAAGCAGCGACATGATCCCCTTTTAATTTATCTAAGCTGCCGTTATGTGATTGGCCAAGGGTAGAAAGCGAGGCCCTGCCGGTGATAGGAGCTTGATGTGAGTTATGGTTAAAAGGGGCTGATTAGCAGGCCTTCCCACCTTAGTAAATCAAACTAGGCAACCTTCCGGAGAGGGTGGGAAAAGCCTTTCTATCTTGAGAGAAGCACTTTCATTTAAATTGAATATTAGGGAGCGATCCGAAGTTTCCGAGCAATAATTTCAAAGCGAAAAGTGTACTCACCAAACATTAAAACGACTCCCCTCTCTGGTTTTTAATGTAAAATCAACAAAACATTTGCTCAAAAATCGTAATACATTATTAAAGATGTCAAGGGGCCTGAAGAGGTTGAATATATTATGAGAGGGAGCTTTGTGGCAAGTTGTGAGTATTATAATGTTTTTACATGATTCAGATCATCTGAAATTCTCTCAGTGCTAAGACCTTTATTGTTGAATTTGTATACCAATCAAAAAATATTTGGTAATCGTTTTGTGTTTAGGGATAGTAAAATAGTACGACAACATTCGAGACGTAAAACTTTTCTTCATCGATTTTTCATGATCCCTTGAATTTGTGGTCCACAACTATCCAGAACCAAAACTTCAACAAGTTCGTTATTAACTTAGGATTGGACTAATTGAAAAACTAAATATGCACGAGTTAAATTAATAGGAATTCAATCATTGTAAATATAGTTTCGATAACCGAACGGAAACTACTTGAGTACAAATATGAATGCGTTTAAATATCAATTATCATGGCCTCCTCATTCTTCGATGTCAAGACGCAGTTATCTGCGAGTAAAATGAATATAGCTTGCCTTCAATAACGTATCGTTTTGAATAATTTACAAGTTCGATATTTTTCAAGATCGTGCGGTGGGGTTGTCATTCATTAACCTACAAAGAACACTTCTTATTAAAGAAGATCTGTCAGAATAGTATGTTCTTTGCGGTATGGAATATACTTCCATTTTTCTCTCTTCTCGAAGGTGACCAAGAAACTATATACAATGAGTTGCGCCTTGTATCAATATTGTCGGCAGCTGGAATTGTAACTTAGAAACGATCTACGGTGACCGACCTATACGTGGAGCCATCCACCTTGATATTTCCCTTTAGGATGTGTGGAGGCGTCCGCGCTTCATGCAAAGGGCAAACTTGGGAGCATGGTATGCTCTGGTAGCTGCCTTGAAGGGTGGAACCTTATTGTTCAGAGTCAGCTGACACTGATCCTTCAAAAGTTAATAGGAGAAAAGTTCTTCAGAATCATGTATATGAACATACAATCACATTTTAACTTTAGTTATCCGACAATTGAATGTTTGGTGGAAGTAATCGAAACTGATTGTAGAATAAAGAAAATTTGGATTGCCTAGTTTCTAAAAATTTCTCCAAATCAGTATTATCTTTGGCTTCATTTCAAAATTGAAGACTTTTCGATATGCAAGTTTTAATAATTCATTTGTTTCTTTTAATGGATTTGATCCAAAAAATATGAATTATGGTGACTTGTACGGAAAAACTGAGTGTATCACAACAGTGTTTCATTATTAAAATAAATATTGTGGAAGAATCTGATTGATTTAAAAATATTTCAAATCTTAGTGAATGGGAGTGAGAGAGGGCGGGTTGTGTGTGATGAATCGTTACATCTTCAGTAATTTATTATTTTCCGATTCCAATTTTCGTCCAACAAATGTTTCTCGTACAATAAACCACAGATATTTTAAATTTCATGTTGGGAAGGGGATTGGGGGGGTTGAAATGGTAGATCCATTCAAGCTCTGATCAATTCTCAGGCAGCATTAATACTTATTTGGTTCGATTAAGAATTTGATAAAGGATTTTCCAATATTTATAAGTGTGTACGGTAATCATAACCACAATAATTATCGTTAAAAGTGTCGTCATATAAAAACCGGTCATGGGGGCTTCCCTGTAATGCGTCCATTGGTTACCAATATGTTTTGAGTTGCTCCTTTATTCCACAACGGGGGCTGTATTTTTTGGATTATTTGAAACGGAAGCCGAATAACAAACATATTGTGAGGAATTCCCTAAGTACCTTAAGAAATAGAGTTTGGAAGATGATAATGATCATATTGAGTAAATAAATCTTGGGGATAGACAAACCTCATAACAAATATCTTAGTGATTTTTTGGAGATGTAGTTATCCTCTAGCCGGATTAATGGAATAGTTTAACATTATTCCGTTCTAGTCAGAGCAGAAAAGGCGCATATCTAGTGGTGAATGCAGGAAATCGCAGCTAGGATTATAACAGTTTGAAATGCGGCGGAGTTTGATTGGTGGTTCTATGAATACCAAATGAGCCGATGATTTAGATCGGAAAGACCCACTTATCGTGTCGCCGTTCAGAAAGTCTATCCTTCAAAAGAAAGTCTGACTGGACTTGCCAGACTTTGAAATAGCGCAGCTGTTTGCTTTCTGGCGTGTAAGTGATGCAATCGGCACACAACTCAATTGCCAGTTACAAAACGAGAGATCCGACAGTTGTTCAGAGGTTTCCAGCTCGAAACCTGCAGGCAAAATTTGATTTGTACTTGTTTTTTAAAGGTGAAACGTTAAACTATCTGTGATACGTAAAGAGCAATGGAAACATTCATGATGATCCTTAAATTCTTAATAGGGCAATGAATTAATTGTGATCACTGTGCCGCTATGCACAAAATTGAGCACGAAAAGCGCATAATATCCAGCGGAGGGGGTTGCAGGGAATTGCCGTTGGGATTATAACAGTTTGGAATGAGGCGGAGTTTGATTGGCGCTCCGATGAATACCTAATGAGCCGATGATTTAGGCCGAAAGGACCCGAGCGCGGATCGTGTCACCGTCCATCAAAACGCGGCACAGCCGAACCCCGCTCCCTCTGTCAGTACTCCCGATATCCTATAAATTAACAGAAAATGCCCACATCCTCTGATTTATCATCCACAGAGCATAAACCCCCAAACGGTCACCAAACCGGACAGGCTTGATATACCTTCGCATTTGCATACTCCCGGAATACGGCGTTACTTTATCGGGCGGACCCCCGCTCCGACGTCTGGTTCTTTTCTTATCGGTAAAAGCTGTTCGGGAGTGTCATCTTTATGTCCGACGATAACTCGCGTTTTCATGAAACGTTATTACAAGCCCGGACCTGTCCGTTTTCCAGGTAATGGGGCCCTTAGGTGGTAGGGAGCTGTTTTCAACATCAAAACTAAGTTATCTAACAGCTTTCCCGACACATAGACTGCGCTGAGGTTTATTATTTTATTTGGCGGTACGCGGAAGGAAAAAAAATACGAGAGGAAGAATCTCGCTGGGAGTAACTGCTTGGAATCACACAACCGCCTCAAAAACATGTTACGTACTATGTCTCTCACGTATCCCTGGCATCTCTTTCCCTTTACCTCATAAACAACAATATCACTTCAATGCACGCAGTTTTAATCCTCCAACCAGCTCGCAAGTGTTGAAGATGCCCCCAATAGAAAATATATCTCATTTGACCTTTCCACGCTTTCTCTGCTGTGTGATTCCAGCAGAGTTCCTTCACATGATTTCCTCTATTTTATAGGATTCCTGGTTTCAAGTTGCTATTCATCTGATAACGGAAGGGCTTACATGATAAATGACAATGTTCCTCTTTTGATTCGATACTCGCTTAAGATGGCTAAATAACGTTTGAAGATCGCATTTCAATGTTAATTTTCTCCATTAAAAACACGCAGAATCCTCGTTAGTTGGCCGGATTGGAGAACGGTAAACCTGAAACATCATCAGCTCCATAGCTCGGTGTTTGAGCGAGATAACGATTCAATATTATCGCGGCAAGTAACTATTTTGTAAACGTTTAATTGCCAGTCAGTTCATACCCCTAAAGGCTCTTTGTGAATGTCATATGTGTATTCAATATTTCTGATGGGAAAGAATATATTTATTTCAAGTCAGAAGTATATTTACATGTGCTTCAAAATTCACAGGGAAAATTGTGCATCAAAGGGGTAAATTGTCGGATGGACCAATTCTGAAGATAACTTAAATGTTCCTATGGGACCAAAGAAAGGGGATTCTAATGAAAGATTATATTTGTACCCGGGCGTTTCTTTGAAAATGAAGGAAAAATGCATGTTACGTAGGTTCCATTCGAACTAGATGAGGATGTTCTTCCTGTTTCACCTATGACGCCAGCATTCGAAAAAAAGCCTGATAAAATCTTCTAAAAACTCAGAAAAACAAAATTGAGGTGGAAATCACTCTAGCTGAGTGGGCAGTGGTGTCCATTTGATTCTCCAGTTACCTGACGAAGCTAAAATTAAAAGACAAGCAACATGAAGACTTAGAGACGTGTCTATGTACTGTTTACTGTTACGGGCCATCCTCACCAATTCGCTCACCAGGGAGCTCTTTGGCGAGTGCTTCTACTACCAGAAATGGCTTTCCAACTTGGGAACCACGAATAGAATTTTCAAGCTTCGCGAACACGAGTTTTGTACACCCTCACAATTCCTCATACTATTACCTTAGACACAATTATTTTTAACTCAACTCATACCAATGTCAAGATACCAACCGACCCTGACCAGCTCAGTGCGTGAGCTCAGATCAATGTCTTGATCGATTCAACTTACAATGATCCGAAATTTACATCTTCGGAAATGCTTCAACATCTGTAAATGTCTATTGCTTCCGAGTCTACTAAAGTAGCGGAAGCATTGTTTTCACTTTCGGAATGTGAAAAATTTTTTGTCTCCAAAATCAAAAATTCCACTCGCATTTTGCGTTTTAGACCTTTCTGAACGATTTTGATTCCGTGTCTGTCTGTGTGTCTGTGTGTCCGTGTGTCTGTCTGTGTGGCTGTCTGTCTGTCAGCAAATCCTTGTTACGGGCAAAACTACACGAAGTTATTGTCCGATTTTGATGAAATTTTCAGGGATTGTGCGGGTTGGGGTGTAGATGGTCCCCTATAGGTTTCATGACCCCCGGATCAATATTAGCCTCTGCGCATGCGCAAACGTGAAATCCTTGTTACGCGCATAACTCCCGGGAGTTCTTGACTAATTTCGATGAAATTTTCAGGGATTGTTTGGTTTGATGTGTGGATGGTCCCCTATGAGTTTCATGACCCCCGGATCAATAGTAGCCTCTGCGCAAGCGTGAACGTTAAATCCTTGTTACGCGCATAACTCCGAGAGTTCTTGACCAATTTTGATGAAATTTTCAGGGATTGTTCGGGTTGGGGTGTAGATGGTCCCCTATAGGTTTCATGACCCCCGGATCAATGGTAGCCTCTGCGCATGCGCGAACGTGAAATCTTTGTTACGCGCATAATTCTGGGAGTTCTCGACCAATTTCGATGACATTTTCAGGGATTGTTCGGTTTGATGTGCAGATGGACCCCTATGAGTTTCATGACCCCCGGATCAATAGCAGCCTCTGCGCATGCGCAAACGAAATCCTTGTTACGCGCATAACTCCGGGAGTTCTTGACCAATTTTGATGAAATTCTCAGGGATTGTTCGGTTTGTTGTGTAGATGGTCAGCTATGAGTTTCAAGACCCCCGGATCAATAGTAGCCTCTGCTCATGCGCAAACGTGAAATCCTTGCCACAAGCATAACACCGGGAGTTTTTGACCGATTTCGATGAAATTTTCAGGGATTGTTCGGACTTATTAGGTATATTTTACAGTTTGTTCAATAGTTGAACATGCCTACCTTTATTTTCTCAAGTTATGCTCCTGCATAACAATAAATTTACCCTAATTCAACATTTACTTCGCCTAATTGAACGAAGTTCTTTAGTCAATAATAATTTTCAATGATCTATACCGTAATGTTATGAATACGAGGAAGCTATGTGCCACACCCACTTTTTTAAAATGCTAAACCAAAATCTTAAGTGAACAAAAAACGTCTGCCAAGTGGGTGTGGCACATAGGTAGCTTCCTCGTATCCAAAACATGACTTTATAGATCATTGAAAATTATTATTGACTAAAGAACTTCGTTCAATTAGGTGAAGTAAATTTTGAAGTAGGGTAAATTTATTGTTATGCAGGAGCACAACTTGAGAAAATAAAGGTAGGCATGTTCAACTATTGAACAAACTATAAAATATACCTAATAAGTCCGAACAATCCCTGATAATTTCATCGAAATTGGTCGAGAACTCCCGGAGTTATGCACGTAACAAGGATTTCACCTTTGCGCATGCGCAGAGGCTACTATTGATCCGGGGGTCATGAAACTCATAGGGGACCATCTACACATCAAATAAAACAATCCCTGAAAATTTCATCGAAATTGGTCGAGAACTCCCAGAATTATGCGTGTAACAATGATTTCACGTTTGCGCATGCGTAGAGACTATTATTGATCCGGGGGTCATGAAACTCATAGGGGACCATGTACACATCAAACCGAGTAATCCCTGAAAATTTCATCAAAATCGGACTTTAACTTCGTGTAGTTTTGCCCGTAACAAGGATTTGCTGACACAGACAGACACGGAACCAAAATTGTTCAGAAAGGTCTAAAATGCAAAATGCGAGTGGAATTTTTGATTTTGGAGACAGAAAAATTTTCAATTTCCGAAAGTGAAAAAAATGCTTCCGCTACCTTGGTAGACTAGGAAGCAAAAAGCAATCCTATCTACTTAAACAGAACCGAAAATAATCTTTGTGTTGATTTTTTGAACTTTTGAGAGGTAAGGTAACAGTAACAGTAGCTATAGCCTCCTACTGCTGACTTCCTACTTTTTCTTTCCCTGTTTTCCATCTAGTATTAAAGCCACTATTCCTTTACATTCCAGATTCCATTAAAAGTGAGAAATGGACCCAAAGATTTGTTGGTGAGTTCTTTGACTAGTAAGAAAATCGACCAAAGAAAAATATTAAAACCAATTTTTTTCGATATTTCGATCGGCTAGTGAGAAAACATTTGCCGATATTTCGATATTCGATATTTCGATCGGAATTGAAGTATCGATACTCGTTTATTTTTGAAGGGCCCAGTGTCGATACTCAACGGTAAAATACCCATACCTACGCGCCCGTCACCGAACGTGATCTGACGTTCCTAGGGTGTTCCGATATTGTCGATATCAATAAATATCGATATTTTCTATATTATATCGATATAAGGATTTCGATATTATCGTCATATCGAAAGATTTAGGTGAATATCGGATTTCGATATTGCATTATTTTGAGTTAGCTATTTTAATAAAAATTCGGGTTTTCAATCGCAAATGGCAATGATATTAGTTTGATCCAAATACATTTTTTTAAATAAAGAAACTAAAATTTCATTCTGCCCATGTATGCATGTAAGTTTTGCTAAATATTATCTTTGGGTGAAAAGGTTTGTTTTTCAGTTATGCCTATTCCAACAGCACATTTGCAATATAAAGTTTTAAAAAATGTACCAGAATTATTTCTGTTTTCGTACTGGAAATTCACTGTGTGATTGTTTTGGATAACTTATATTAGCTAAACTAAAAAAAAATGTTTTCAACCAAATTTTACAGTAAGGATTGAAAATTGCTTCCAATTTATATCAATTTACCCAATTTTCTACGTTATAATTCATTATAAAATCAGTTTAAGATTGTAGTAATATAATCACGTGAATACAAAGAGTTTTGTCATATAATTGTGAGCAATCATAAAAATTGCGTAATATCATTCGATATTGCTGATATCGATATTTTGTTGCGATATTATCGATGAGTCGATGTTGATGGTTAATATCGTTATCGATATCGAATATCGGAAGACCCTCGATATCGGAACAACCCTAGACGTTCCCGCTACCGCGAGTGTGAATCGAAAACAGGAACGGCACCGAGGCGACCGCCTGTGGGTCCCTCCGCCTACCTGCTCTTATCGGAGAGCGGCATGTCTCGACCTGTCTTCTCAGGTCCTTGTTCGGGCGGGCGGTCTCGACCAGTCTTCGTTCCGCGTTCGGGCGTGGCGGTCTCCGGCAGTCTACTCCGTTCCGTGTTTCGCGCGAAAAGTGTTTCATCATCCATCTATTCGGAACTCGAATCTTCATGGATTGGTTCAGCGGAATGCGGGAACACGCAAATACATCGGTAAGTACCAAGTTTTTCCTACAAAATCTCTAATAACAAGTCATATAGGTCGAGATTAGGTAGGTGCCGCATGTTTAGGAAGTCCCATGCAATGATTCCCTTTCAGGCTTTTCTCAGACCAAAATCGTGGAAAAAAACCAAAAGTTTTTCTTTAGTCTGCTAGTGCGCCTTTTTTCTCTCGAACCATGTACGTTCTTCAAGTTTTATAATGCACGTATAAATTCGCTAGTATGGTTGTAGCTTACACTACATTTCAGTTTAACGATTATCCGTAGTTGAACACGGAACATATTGCGTAGTTGAACATATTTGCCAACTAGACTATTCCTACAATGTGCAAACATGCTACCTACGAGTTTAACGATTATCCTTAGTCGAACGCTTCGAAACAGCCAACACATCGAAAATAGTTCCCTGATCATACGTATATTTGCCAACTAGAGCCTCAATGAGCAAACACGTTCTTAAATATTTATTATGCACGTATAAATTCACTAGCGTGATTGTTGCTTGCACTTAGGGACGTTCCGATACCGCTTTCGGTACGATATTTGGTATCGATATCGATACAGTATCGAAAGAAATGTATCGATATGGGTAGTATCGAATGACAAAGTAAATTTAATTGACTCGGAACCTCGAAAGCAAACAATTCCAGACAGAACTAGACTTTGTGATCACACAAGAGTATAACAATACAAAAGGAAATAATATAATAATAAAATGATACATATAATATATGCAGGAAAATAATATACAGGTAGGTAATACAAAAATAAAAAACGTAATAGTATAAGTAGGTAATATAAAAAGGGGTCTGAATAAAAGATTAATCCTACCTATTGCTTCCGAGTCTACTAAAGTAGCGGGAGCATTGTTTTCACTTTCGGAATGTGAAAATTTTTTTGTCTCCAAAATCAAAATTCCACTCGCGTTTTGCGTTTTAGACCTTTCTGAACAATTTAGGTTCCGTGTCTGTCTGTGTGTCTGTCTGCGTGTCTGTCTGTCTGTCAGCAAATCCTTGTTACGGGCAAAACTACACGAAGTTATAATCCGATTTTGATGAAATTTTCAGGGATTGTGCTGGTTGGGGTGTAGATGGTCCCCTACGAGTTTCATGACCCCCGGATCAATAGTAGCCTCTGCGCATGCGCAAACGTGAAATCCTTGTTACGCGCATAACTCCGGGAGTTCTTGATCAATTTCGATGAAATTTTCAGGGATTGTTCGGTTTGATGTGTAGATGGTCCCCTATGAGTTTCATGACCCCCGGATCAATATTAGTCTCTACGCATGCGCAAACTAAATCCTTGTTACGCGCATAACTCCGTGAGATCTTGACCGATTTCGATTAAATTTCCAGGGATTGTTCGAACTTATTAGGTATATTTTATAGTTGAACATGCCTACCTTTATTTGCTCAAGATATGATCCTGCATAACAATAAATTTACCCTAATTCAATATTTACTTCGCCTAATTGAACGAAGTTCTTTAGTCAATAATAATTTTCAATGATCTATACAGTCATGTTTTGGATACGAGGAAGCTATGTGCCACACCCACTTGGCAGACGTTTTTCTTTTGCAATGACCCCAACGCCAAAATATTCACTGAATTCCAAGGAAACTACCGGGACGTAAGGAGACTGGATCTCTCATTAGCTGACTGAGCACTGGGGGTAATTTATCTCCTACTTCCGGACCCATACCCTGTGAAAGGCTATGAATGTTGTGTTAACATTTTGTAAACTTAATTTAATATTTATTGAAAATCCTAGACCCTGACCCGAATAACCTCAAACAAACACTAACTGCAGCTAAACAACAAGAAATTCACATATTCAGTGAAAAGACGCGTTATCTTTCGGTGCATAGTTTTACTAAACCAGAAAAATTTTCGTCTAATCATTTCCCCAAGTCTTATTTCAAACGAATGGACGGTTTAGGAAGGCGGATGAGACATACAAGCAGACACTAATTGTTTTTAATATAGATTGAACAGTAAAAACTGGTTATTGTCTCTTTTGGATATCCGGTAAATAATTACAAATATTTGCAGAAGTAATCGATTTCTGATCTACATCAAACCGGTTCCGAATGCCACCATTCAATGCAACGAATGCAACAAAACCCCACCACACCTGTTGGCCCTACTAGTGACATTAGATTAGTGTGAGGACAATCTTCAATGATATTATAAACCCAGTGGGAGGAGGCAGATGGTAAATTATTAAATGATTCAGAGTACCTGTATACGTTATTCATTAATTAGGCAAAAGGCGACAGAATTGTTCCCTTCAATTAGTGAATTTTCGAATAAAAACTGAAACATATGGACAAGACTCAGCGAAATTGGAAGTTTCATGTAAATAAGCACGAATCTCCTGTTGTAAGATCAAACACGTTGATGGGGTTTTATTGATTTTCTGTGATAAATTGCACATCTCTATTGATGACACGACTCAGCTAAAATTGATTTCAAACGAAATTGATTGGAAATAGTTTATCGTAGTTGATATTCGAAACTTGAAACAACACCTATAAAATCAAATTTATTGGTATTAATAGTTGGTAGGTGAAATATATACCATCATCAAGCTCTCCAAAAACTCTACAATAAATTAGGAAATATTAATTTTCTTTTTGAATCTGAAAGTTATGGAGGTTAGTCACATTCAATTTGTTCTACATTTCTATTTCGAAAGCCGTTTTAACGTGCATCTAATTTATAGGAATCCAATGAAAATATTTAACGAATTGAATGTTGAAACAGATTCAGTTGAATAACGGCAACGACCGGCTTCAGAAAGGAAACTCCGACCCAGAAAGGGCCCAACCAAATTATGAACGTTGAAAGAATGTTATACAAGTTTGTTCTTTTAAGAGGCACCGAAAAAAGTGTTTTATGAACATCAAGGGGCTCGAGAAAGAGAAGCAGACGGAATTGAGTCGGGAGAACTATCTTTGTGGAGATGGTGGGAGCCGGGGGTCAGCCTTCGGAGCCATAAATTCCCGTCGTATGATGCGTAGATGAAGCCCAGTCCGTACATAACTGGGTCGAATGATTTACAACTATATATAAGGGAGTAGCTGATTAGTGAACCTATAGGTTGGGCGTAAATCAAAACCTCAGGGTTGAGGGAGAACTTTGTAAAAGGCTGAGCGAAGGAGAAAAAAGGGGGAGAGGTGGACGGATGAGACGGAAGGAACGGAGATACGAAAGACCTGTCTGGTCTTTGAGCAGGATTTCGGAAGGAGAACGCTGCTCACGATCTTCACTCCGCAATAAGAAACTGTTTCGAACCTGTTTGAGGAATTGAATCCATTGAGGGAGCGATTGATTCTCAAAATGAAAATGGCAACCTGAATGAGAAACTGTGATTTGTTTAGCATTCATATATAGCAGAGGAAGAGTCAGCAGTCCTCAAATCTCGAAGAAAATGACATGAGGCGTAACACATACATGCAATGCAATTCATTTCGAAAAGTTTGTGAATTCAATACAAGAAAATTTCCATGAAGAAACACGTTTTTTTTTGTGATTTATTAATTGCGACTGAAAAATCAAATACATTTCATCTAGCAATTTTACATATCGATAAAGATACACTCCAAGAGGGTAGGTTTACAGCAAAACCTAGCCCTTTATTATATAGCTCAATTAATTAGCACTGAGTTCGATTGCACTTCTACTCACGCAGCACAACTAAATCCAGTGGTTTGTTTCGCTTGAGACGTCGGATTTCACCTTCGTTGTCCAAAACGTAGAGCATCTCCGGGTTCTCGTGTTTGTGGAGGCGATGTTCATGCTTCCTTGCGTATTTTGCAATAATTTCATAGACTGTCTCCATCCTCAAATCTCGATGAATATCATCGTTTCGCATGTACCAAGGGGCTCCAACTATACTTCTAAGTATTTTATTCTGAAAGGTTTGGATTTTCTTAATATTCGATTTCTTGGCACAGCCCCAGATCTGTATCCCATAGGTCCAAATAGGGCGAAGGATCTGCTTATATATAAGCAGTTTGTTGTGAAGAGAGAGATGGGAATTCCTTCCCATTAGCCAATACATCCTTCTGTACTTGATTTTAAGTTCCTCCTTCTTCTTTTCTATGTGTTTATTCCAGATTAATTTGGAGTCAAGTGTCAAACCCAAGTATTTAACTGCTTCAGTATGCGGTATTTTATTCGAATTGATCTCAACATCCAAGATTGGGACTTTTCGGTTAGTGAAGTTGATGTGGGCTGATTTTGATTCGTTCAGCTTCATTCTCCACATCTTGGTCCACTTAGAAACCTCAGTAGTAGACTTCTGTAGTTTGCGTGTTGCTGCTTCTATATCATCTCCAACAGAGAGGATAGCCGTATCATCTGCAAAGGTGGCAACAGTTGTGCCTTCTTGTTGGGGTAAGTCCCGTGTGTACAGAAGGTAGAGTACTGGCCCTAAAACACTACCCTGCGGGACCCCTGCTTTTATGGGCTTCAAGCCGGAGTATTGGTCATCTTGCTTCACCCTGAAATGTCTATTTTCTAGGTAGGACTTCAGTAGTAAGTAGTACTGTCTTGGGAGATCCCTGTGCAGTTTGTACTCTAGTCCCTCGTGCCAAACCTAAGAAACACGTGAATAAGAAACCAACGACACAAGCGTCTTCACGACCTCTGGTGTGCTGATATGCTTAATCCATTTCAGGATAATTAAGCTTCGCCGTCCTAGTTTCATTTACTTCACAGTTGGTCTTCTTGTGAAGCAAAGCTGTGTACTTGGTCGTGAACTTAGAAAACGTACCACCCATCAAGTCACAGTGCAGGACAAAGATGCAGTCCTCGCTTCATAGATATGACGAAGAAGACTTCCAAGAGTGTGATTTGGGAGGTAGATGATTATGAGATCCTGAGGAAATGCAAAAGGAAATTTTTGATAGAGTGAGAGAAGAACTTTTTCTCCAATAAAATTTGAAATTGCAATACACCTTTCAGCTATGCCATCACCAGTTAGCTAACTTATGAAATTGCAAGCAAAATCCATTTGTAGAATACTAAACAGAAATCCGAGTTGAAAACTGGCTTTTCCAACGGAATTCATATAAATTGACGTCCTCCGGCTGAGTTCACCATGAAACCTCAGGATCACATATCTTGCCCATAGATATCTCGTACATGCAGTTTCTCAAGAGATATTACCATCAAACAACATAGTTGCTGAGTTGAGGTCCAACTTCCACAGCTGAAGTGCAAATAACTCTGTCCTTGCCTCAAAGTACCACGTCAGCACCTTTATAACTGGTGTATTTATATGTTGCAGCCGTTTAGTGGTCTGGAGTAATACTAAAGATGCCTCGTTGAAAGTTGCATCTCACTTTAATAAATCGTCCCTTTCTTGCGTGGCTTCCGTCAGTCCTCTTTGACTGGACATTGTTCCAGTTTAAAACGAGCTATTTCCAATCCCACTGGCTGCCAAGTTACTCAGGTAGACCAATCTATTCAGCTGTTAGCTAATTTTCAACTTAATAACATTTACACCTATTACATGGGTAACGTTGATAGGAAGATTCAGGAGCTTACAGTATATTTTGCAAGTAGGGTGGGGAATTCTGCCTTAGGTTCCATAGCAAACCCTGCAAACCCTGCAAATTTCACGATCTTGTTCTGCAAATAACGATTTTAAGTTCCAGTTGTTCTCCCATTTCAGCGATTTGTAGTCCAGCCCCTGTACTAGGACATAAGTCGGCAGTGAAATTCAAGTACACGGTTCGTAGACGTCACGTTATTTGATTTTGTCACCGTTTCACATTAATTGGGAAATGAACCTTCAATTCAAATATAGTTTCAATTGAAATTCGTGCCCCGCATTATTTCATCTTGCGGTTCGCACTGCGCCCTACTGCACCTTTCGCTTCGCATCACACGAACGAGCCACATCAGGCGCGATTTATCGTCGCAAACAACGCGAGAGCCCATCGGAGCTGTAATTGTCGCGTGACGTGGGAATATCCGCGACCTCCTTTCAATTGGGCCTGAGGCTTCGATTGGTTTGATAATTGGTCAAACATGATCTCCCAGCGTTGCCCGGGAGGGGCCCCCTCTCTCCCTTCCCAACAAACTGAAACGCCGCACTTTGATGTGCCTTGAAACGACCTCCTACCTTGAACCCTAGTCCACTGAAACCCTCCCAGAATCTCGCTGTTCGTGTCACACGGACCAATAATTAAATTAATTTCACTCCAATATCCCTAATTACGGGAGCGCACCCCCGAAAACACTCGTTCTAACCGCGAATTGTTATATTTGCTTTGTTTCACTTCAAACGGGATAGGCTTTCCAACTTTTCATCCGTAAAATAGATTTCGTATTTTGCCGAGTAGAAAATAATTGAAGTTGACGAGATCACAGGAGTTGTTTAATTATTTTAATCCATTTTCAGCGGTCGTCGTGTTTTTGCCGCCAAGTCAAAAACGGTCGTCGAAACTCTAATAAAATAAGCCTACTGACCAAACAGAATCAGAACCTCCACAAAGAGTGGTTTGTTTTCTATAAATTTCAATGATTATGGTAATACCCTTGCATTCGTTTGAAATAATAATTTCCATACGTAGAAAGTATTGGAGTTTACTGTAAACAACCCTAAATCATTTCCAGGATTCATTTCAGAGATTATAGTTGCATGGCGAAAGGGGGAAGTGCTTTTTACTGAGCTTTCAACTAAATGAAACCGAAGATAATTAAACCATCTTGATTTGTTCTGGTAGTTCAAATGCTAGATATTGATACAGTGCGATGTAAACTTCATAGCGTCATAACCCAAAAATGAGATTGAAGCAATAATAAAGTAAAATATAACATGTGGCTTTTCTAAGACATAAACGTAGTGGATACAAATGGAGATCTGTTTCACACAGTTACAAAGAGGATTGGCAGTACACATCCATATATGTAGAAGAAAGTCGTGTTTGTTAAACTATTTATAACTCAAAAGCAGCTGAACTGATTTGGCTGAAAATTGGTGGGGAGGTAGCTTAGAATCGGGAGAAGGACATGGGATACTTTTTGTCAAGTTCTGCTGACGATTTGGCTATCGGTAATGGTCGAGTATCTGTCAGGTAAAGTAGAAAACTATTTCGACCATATGGTCCTACAAAAGAGGACAAGTTCAGGTGGTGATTCAAGTTCATGCGCCTGAAATCTTGGGCTTCATGATGCGATGCAGCCCTTCCATGTGCAGAGCCTGTAATCACACCCTGGAATATGCCACTGATTCACTTCTGTACAATATCAGGGAGATGAAGATCTAAGGGCCCACCACATTTATCCCATCGCTACTGCTGGTTTCTTGTCCATATTTGTTTCTTGTAGCTTTATCCTAATTATGGGCTTGGCAGACTGTGTGGTCATCGGGAATGGTGTCACCGGCATTTGGTACCGTTTCTTTGACTAATAGACGTCATAAATAATCCTCGCGTTGAAAGTTGGAACGAATAGAATTTTTCAATTCCCTATTCCTCCAAGACAGGTCAGCGTCGTGCTCATTCGCGTGTTGATTGAACGAACGGATTATAGTAGGTCTTCAGATTCCCACAACCGTAAATCAACATCATCCGGTCCGGCATTCCCTTGACTTAGACCCACGGTTTTGACTGCTTGTCTTTCGTTTCAGAAAAACCCCATTGTGAGCGTTTTTTCCACACTTTCTTCAAACCTATCTTCAGAATTAAAGCTAAGAGCGGAGCGGATCCGGTTTTTAGGAGCGCCTCTCCGGATGTCCCCAGAACAGGGCTTGACCCTTGAAGAATATTATAGTGAGCTGGAGGAGGCGATCACCCGGAAACGTAGTCCTCCACTTATTTCCTTTTCGTTTGATCTGCTTCGAAAAACTTTTCTTCGTCATTTTCGTCTCTCCCTTTTTTTCTTATTTTCGTCGAGATTTGATCCAAGAAAGAACGTTTTCGGAGGCATTATACGAAATCGGTCGATCACTGGAGTCCAGGAGCCTCAGCAGGGCATTCATATCTTCGGCGGGGGTGGAACGGATGGCCGTTTGCCCGATTCGGCGCGGCTCCCTGCTCTAAACTTTTTTTCAGGATCAGCAGGCTCGACCTCGCACATTTCTAACCCCGAGGGGTCGTGTGGGGTCGTTTTCTCGAGGATTCGTTCCGTTGTAGCTGTTGGGGGAAAAGTTTTTCTTTTTTTCACGAGAAGAAACGGCAAGGAGTGCAATTGATGAAATGGAAAAGAAAGGACGGAGGTGAATAGTGAATTTTGAAGTCCAGTTAGGGTGCGTTTACTCTGAATTTCAACAGAAGTGCAATAGATTGGACAATGCTGGTGTAGGCGATCAATTTTAGCGAATTTTCTTAGAAAAAGAATATGTATTTTCAAGTGTATGGATCAATTTCCTGTCTTCTTTTATTTTACCTAACAACAAACGATTTTCTCTGTCAGGATTGGATCCAGCCCCGTAGAGGGGGGAAAAGAGGCACTGGACCTGATGCCCCCTGGACAGGCCTTCGTAAGGGGGCCCGGATTTTCGGTCGTTTGAAGTTTTAGAAGCTCCCTAGTTTAATTTCAATTTGGTTTGGAAGTATCAATCCAGAATCAATAAATTTACACGTACAAAGCTATCATCTTACACGTACGTACGTACAAGCTAAGAACTCAATCATTCTTAATTTTCCACAATCATTGCAGTAGTACGGTCCGTAGACGGTTTTTTAAGGGGTCCCGGAATCTTGCTCCTAGGCCCGTATTCTCTCTTCACGGCCCTGATTGAATCAAATCATATACTTTTGAATAAAGTATATGATGTTAGTTACTATTCTATAACATGAGCCAAAACATGCGAACTAAGTGACAGTATTGAAGTTGTCAAAATATAATTTAGTGAGCTCTCGAATTAAGACCATTAACCTATTTCGATTTCCAGAAATTTTAAACTACACGTATTTGTTCTACGACTCTAGGACAGTTATCGATCATATTTGTGCCAGAGAGATGTTATTCTTGGTTATTCCATCGAATCTATGGCTCCAGAAAGAAAGCAGTTCACATGAATTGAAACTAATTTTTATTTAATCATGAAATTGGTTCCCAAATGAGTTTAAAAATAATCTAGGCGATGAATATTCCACCTTCCAGTGGTAGATCCAGTGATCCCGCACAAGGAACGCGGCTACCACCGACCTCTCTCCAGAATGTTACGTAGTACCAACTTACTACTCAAACCGATCCCGATATTGACATTTTCTCCTCTCCTTGATCTTCAATAAAGCCGTGTTTTATGATTAACTATTTCCTGTACACTAGTGTCAATTTTCGTTCATTTCGATTGTAATAAATTTGTTTCGCTTCCCCTCCCCCATGTTGTACTATACCTACCAGATTAAACTGCTAATTGTATTTATCTATCCCGTTCTTCGTAATTGGGCTCGCCCTTTTTTTGATGTATCAATAGATGAACTCATGGTCCTCAAATGTGAAGAGCGTAAATGGGATTCCTGGAAGAAGAACTTTACAATGAAGAGGTGCTATGTGTGAGGTGATGGAATGGTATAGTTGCCCCTTCCAACGAGCTGAATGCGGTAATTAATGCTCCGCCACGCTCAGAGGATGACCCAGACGCTTGAAAACGTCTGATTCATCTCCCAATGCGACGGATTCTAAAATCAGGAAGGGCCAACTAACCATATCCATCGCATATGACAGAAGGTGAACTATAACATGGAGCTCTTGATTGTACGTGCTTTCCGCAGTCGTTCGGTCCCATTCGGTTTGCATTTTCTCACATCTCTTATTTGTTGTTCATACCTACTCCCAATGAAATAGTCGATCGACAGTTTTTTAGGTTTGGTCAGCTGGATTAGCGATCTGAGCCACTGTGCGATGGAAGGTGTGTTACAACCGTTGACATAACTTGTTGTACAATACATATATCCTTAATATTTTAAAATCAATTACTTAAAGGGAGATTGGTAGGAAGGGCGCTGGTTCCTCCCAACTTCCTAGGCGGCCCTGACCTATAAAAGTTTGGGAACCACTGTTCCAGTAAACACTTTTTCCTATTTGCCACTCCAATTCTCTAATGTTTTCAATGAAACTCCCAAAGGCAGCTTGTTGGGTTGGATATCCCGTTGACAACGCGTCAGTACGTCTGTGACAGATCCGCGGTCCACGTCCCCCGAGAGGAAGCTCGCGGAAAACCAGTTTGTAAGGAACAAATTAACCGATTACCCACATTCCAAGACGTGCGGCCACTTTGAGGGAACGTGTGGAAGTTTCTGGGAGAAGAGAAGGCGCATGAGTTGTTACTGTCCGCCGCCACACCGCCTTCTAGTCATAAGAACTGTCCAAGGCCCTCGTGCGAAAGGCCTGAGTATGGTTTATTTTTTTAAAGGATTTTTAGTCCGCTATATTCATGGGGTTTGGAGTATTGAAGAATCCATTTAATAGGCTTGAAAGCACATTATCTCGCTCACCTTAGTAAATGAAAAATTAGGGTTTTACGTATCACACTGACGCTTTGTGACCAGGTTTACACTAGAGCTGATTGAAATAAGGAATGTTGGAACATTTCTGATGTACACTCCAACCGAGGTGCCCAACCTGAGAAGCTACATGGCACTTTTCTGCGCCAAACCGCTATGACTCGCGAGCCACGACCAGGATGTCATTAGGTACCATTTCTTTTATCCAAGATATCGCTCGCCGCCGGTTAGTTCTACCATACTTAATTATTTATAGGTACCCTTATACTCAAACAAAGCAGACGGCGTACATTTTTTTCACGGATCCGTTTATAGAATCGTCTAAAACGGAATTGTAATCAGTTTTCCTTCAAGTTTGGGTCGTCCCACAATCCCTGGATCAATTCAGCTCGCTTCAGCTGTATCTGCCAAGACAGATTTGAAATGATAATTCGTGGAGAGCAAAAACCCCTGTGCTCCGTCATACAATCCCCATTGCCCCTACGTATACCCGGCCTGTTGATCCGTGGGCTTCAGAATGCTTTCGGAAAAAAAGTCTCCGCGTCACCTGAAAGAAGAAACGAAATACTTTTGACACGGCGATTTGAGTAACGGCTGAAACTCGATCACGTATAACCTTTCGTAGTGTCCAACCACTTGGAGCCGTTTAGAGAAGAACATTTCCGAGAGTCCGGTCCGGCGATGCTGAAGACTCGACACGTTTGAACATTATGTGTTTTTTGCCGCCACGAAACCCGTTGACAGGAACTCGTAACTTAGTACTTAGTTACGACCCGGTAGTTCAGGACCGTAGGACTGGAATATGAACGATTTCAATAATTATATAGATGTATTTATCAAATAAAAATGGGAAGAGAACTGCACACATGCAGTTTGTACAAATTTGGAACTTGAGGCTACACAAATAGCTCAATTTCCCAATTGTAGGTTGGGCCCGAATTGTTGGATCAGGACTGGCCTTTCCACTCACATTTTAAATATAGCACTTCTTCTATAAAATGCATACTTATTATAATGGGATACTATTTGTTCACATAGCGTTGACTAAAATGTTTAAATCTTCTTTCAAATATAATATTACCTTCTTTATAAATTATTTTACATGAATACTGCCTAGGAGATTCACATACACGACTTCCTTTTATACGTAACGCGCTAAAATTCGGTTTTCCCTATTTGATTTCGGATTTCTATGACCGCTTCTAGTATGACCATCTTAGTGAATGATAAATAGTGAATAGGCAGATCTTGCTCTCATGCTCTCTACTCTGAATCTTCTCTCTCTCTCTCTCTCTCTCTCTCTCTCTCTCTCTCTCTCTCTCTCTCTCTCTCTCTCTCTCTCTCTCTCTCTCTCTCTCTCTCTCTCTCTCTCTCTCTCTCTCTCTCTCTCTCTCTCTCTCTCTCTCTCTCTCTCTCTCTCTCTCTCTCTCTCTCTCTCTCTCTCTCTCTCTCTCTCTCTCTCTCTCTCTCTCTCTCTCTCTCTCTCTCTCTCTCTCTCTCTCTCCTTCTTCTTTTCTCAAAATTATTTATCTGAAAACTCTAGTATATATACGACATTAATCATTATAATTGATTAACGGTTTCTTAACCATTAAAACTGAACAATTCTTTAACTACTCGCTTAGATATTCCTTGCAGTTAACCGCCAAGTAGGCGGAAGGAAATCGAGCCAATCTGGAAAACAGCTTTAATTTTGTGATTCAGTGGCATCGAATGACCCCAGTCCACTGTTTCTTCCTTTGTTACTCCACATTTATTTTCTTGTGTTCCCCAGTTTAATTGATTAAACCGGTTTATATCATTTATTAATTTATCAATCCATTCATCATTGAGAGCTTGAACTTATTTCAATTTGTGTTTATCGAGATTTAGTGTTTCTCCGTTCTCAAACATAATTCGAAAACGTTGACCACTTTCACATCATTTCCAAGCCCGACTAAAGGAGTCTCATCACGTTGGAATTTCTAGAAACCGTAAATTTCATTTACGGCTCTGTGCGTCAAACATCACTTAGTATTCTACGCCTTCTGATAAAAGAAAGCAGGCGCGAGGGAGAAAATGTCTCCGCCTCTACGACATAAATCTCGAAGTCGGAGGCTGGAAAACGGACAAGATTGACCCCCGGGGAAGGTGAAGTCCGGCCTGGGAAGCCGCTTGACGCTTTAACCTCGAATCGATCTAGAGGCCGACTCTGTATCATTGGTATTATTATAGCTGAAATCATTGAATTGTATAAGAATTGTTCTCGTATTGAAGCCGTTGTCAAACATTTTAAAAGGTTGGTTTAAAAAAACAAATCGACATGTATTGACAAGTAATCCATGCACTAAAAATTTGATCAAATTTATTAATATAATTACAAATATATTTAAATAGATCGAATTCATTATTGAACAAAGAAAGGGCGAAAATCGGCTTACCATTTTAGTAGATAAGAGCACCGATTGAATGGATCTTCTCCCCCCCCCCCCCCCCTCTTCTCCATTTGCAATCCAAATATAGAATTTAGAATTTCTAAAATTTGAACAACCGGGATTGAACAAAAAAAAAAGTGATAATAATAAATAAATATATTACCTCATTTTAAGATGAAAAACAAATGAAAAAATATTAGACATAACGATATTACCACATATTTGGCCATATGGGAACATGTCGAAGGAAGATTATAGACTGAATATGAATACAGCAGCCTCATGGTAAGAGAGGCAAGATAAACATCTGTTATCTAAGATAAACAGGCCCAGCGGTCATCGGTGGAATAAACACCTCATTATTGACGAACTGTGGTAATCCGGTAATTGAACCCTATATTATATTACCTCTAAGATAAACATATGAAAATAGTAGACATAACGATATTACCCATATACTATAAACGGATACACTACTACCCCCTCCATTCACCCCTTCCATTATTACTTTGAACAAACTTGATTATGTTTCAAAACTATAAGTAGTCTTAAGTCAAAACAAGACTAGATCTTTGTCGAACATGAGAAGGTGCAACAAAATCGGAAGTTAAGCTTTATAAGCATCGCTTGAATGGATTATTACCACCTTCAATCTCCCTTCTGAAAGAGAATTCACAATTTTGGAGATTTTTTGCATAGCTCGACTTGAATTGGAATAAAAATAGAAAAAAAAAAACAAACAAAAATTGAAAGAAATGAGATGTGAAATAGTCAATAAAAACAGATGACCATAGAAGAAATAATAACGGTTCATCATTATTACCCCCTCTACTGACCACCTTTCATAAAGGAAATTCAATGTGTTGAAACTTGTTTGAATGTTAAACCAAATCTTAATTGAACAAATAAGGAATCACATGAAACGGCTGAGATTATATGCCGAGTAGCTTCGATAAAAGTTCTAGGAAAAAACTTTTTTGGTATTACATCCACCAATTTCTATCTGCCGTCAAGAAATTCGAAATTCCCGGAGTTTATTGCACAACTAAACTCAAAATAGTAAAATTGGAAATTATGAATAAAAAAGGCAATAAAATCAGATGAAAATATTGGAGATACAAATATTTATCACTCTTTACAGGGTGGTCCACCTAACATGAACACCCCTTTTATTTCCAATTCAAACCGTGTATTTGAAAATCCAAAGAATACGTGTCCAATGATTTTTGACGGGGATTCAACAAATTATGTGCGCGCACTTTTGCGCAGTGTGCGCAATTTACACTAACGTCCCTATTTCAAACAAGAACCCCTATTTTGTATTACAGATTCGAAATTTCATGAAAAAATAACCCCATACACGATTTTTTAGGCTCGCAAAAACGTGCTCAAACTTGATTTTTGAGCGATAAAAAAATTTTCTCTGAACCCCTACATACCGCACATGACTCTCCTGTATTTTTTAACGCTGAATCACGTGGTGAAGTCCGTTCTTTAATCAGGGTAGAAATAGATAAGTACCACAAAAAATAATCTAGAGGAGTGAGATCGGGGGAGCGTGGAGGCCACTATGGTGGAGCGATTATCGATTCAACAATTAGGAAATTGATCATGGGATTAATAGAAATAGTAACATTTGTTTTTGATATTACCTCATCAAATTCAGATAACTGAGGAGTACTGAACGTTTGAAAAAACAACTTTTTTCAAATTTTCTTGAAGTTTGCTTTGTAGAGTGATTTTTCGCCAACTAGATGTGAGCAAAAACAATTGGTTTGGCGTTTGAAAGATAGGAAATTTAACGCACTTTCCAATGGTATCCTCAAATTTTTACTTTACATAATACTGTATGTGAGTTATAGCCGTTTTGCTGAGACAAGGTTGAAAACACGAAAAAAATCTTAGAAATGAAATAACTTGAAAACTAGGCGAGATAAAAAAAATTGCTTGGAGGCACTTTTTGTTGGAAATTGGTTGTGGAATACGTGGGTGAAGTACTACGCACCTTATCTGATACACCCTGTATATAATAAATAAATACAATTTTTCCCTCCAATTCCTCTCTTCCGTCTGATCATTCAACGTTTCCGCGGTTTGAGTCACAAGTATAGAGGAATTAGGATCGAACGAAAACGCGGGAAACGAACCCGAGAACCTGTGGTTGTGAGTCCCGGACGAAACTCTTTCGCTACGGTTTTGTTTCACTTAGTTTACTTAGTATAACATTGAATAATAAAGACAAGTGAAAGAATTTGCAGCATAAGATCGTGCCATACATCGGGAATGGTTTGAGCTTCAAACCTGGGGAGGGGCTTATTCGACTCCTCACGGAAAGTTCTTTAAAAAAGTCCATATTTAGGCCACCTTGGTTTTTTTTGAGGTTTTTATGGATTTTACAAAAAGTGGACTACCCTTAAAAGGGCACTTTAAATTAAGTGAGAGTGCTGGCTAAAGAATTGGGGCTTCGTCGGGCCAATATTGACTTTTTCCTGAAAATTTCAGATTTTTTGCTCCAGCCGTTTGGGAGAAAACGTGTGTACGGCGTACGGCGGACGGACGGAAAAATGTTTATTGCAGATTTGGGTCCTACACCCTTTGAAACGTAAACCATGAAATTTTCAGGGGGAGAATTTTTTTTTTTTTTTTTTTTTTTCAAGAGCGATTACAATAGTTTATTATTGAATAATCAACCAAAAGAATCACCGTAGTCGATTAGGAATCGTAGCCTTGGCAACTTCAACATTTTTCATAGGCCCATTCAACGTTTTTCTCTGATTTGGTCTTGAAACGGTCTGGAACGGGTTTGTATTCAGTTTTCAATTCGAGTGGGAGTCCTAAAAACTACTTAGTTTCTACTCGTGGTTCTACAAACTTTCTATCAATATACATTAATAAGCTAATTGTAAGAACTGTTGTAGGTATTCACTGTGCTACAAGTTTTGTTAACTCCTTGTAAAGTTCCTCTCAGCAATATCTGATTGTACTTGATAACCGCTTTTGCGTGGGGAATTTCCAGCGAATAGAAAATCACTCTCCGCTACTAAGGTGTAGTGAGTGACTTAAACGGCACGAATCTTTTTCGCCGCGCGTGTAACATTCAAATGGACTCTCGTAAATCCTTCGGGGCGGTCAAGCTCCGAGACGACGATTTGACAAACCACCCTCTCACTCTTTCTGTATGCATTTAGGTCAGGCTTCGAGCTACACTTGACTTTAGCCTCCGACTGACCCGCACTTGATTTTGTGGTACTCGGAATATGAGAAGAATATTGGTTGAATATTCTCTTGTACTTCTTACTGAGTGTATATGAGTGTATACCTGTGTAATTGGCAAACATCTATTCCTGAACGTTTGCTTCATAATTTTCAATAACGTCGTTTTGTAATCATACAGCAGACATTTTGTATACCCCCCATCAAATTATGGCGTATTACGTTTCAAGGTAGAATCCAGTTTGTAACTCCCGCATAACCCCAAATGCATATTGCAATCACATTGAGTTGGAGATTCCAAATCTGCAATATCCGTTCGCCGTGCTCCAGGTCCACGGAGTAACTCGGAGTAATTAAGGCCTTAGAATTTATGTGAAAATCCGTTTTCACAAATCGAATCCGCTAGGGGTTTATTTGGTCCTAACTCCTATACTCACTTCTCTAATGCATGTATTCTGTGAGCCAAAAATGGCAAAAAACTTGGTTTTTCGAGGATTTTCTGAGACACGCAAGTGGGATGGCTCCACTATTTGAAGTCCTGAAATTTGGTTTAATTCTGACGCGCACCAGTATCTTGCGACAGATTTCAAGTGATCGATCTAAGATGTCATCAACTTATAATTCAAGCGATCACGATTTCTGAATAGATCACATACTGTGAGGAGACACCCAACACACCTATCACAAGTCAGATATCATTAATGGGAATGGGTAATGAGCAATGCCAATTCATTGTAGTAGCAAATGTTGGGACCAAACAGTCCAGTTGGCTGAATGAATCTCTTACATGACTCCCCGATTTCACTATTAGGCCAAACAATGGCTCCACTATTTGAAGTTCTGACATTTATTTTAATTCTGACGCGCAACAGGACCCTGCAGAACACCTCAAGTGATAGAACTAAGATGCCATCAACTTATAATTTAAGCGAACATTTACTAAACCAACTCGCTCGCAGTTAATCTTCCCGAATTTATTTCACGGTCGAACGGAGTCGGAGCGAAAGAGAGTTTCGTGACCTTCGTCGACAATGAGTGAAGACACGGGGTCAGCGCTATACGCTTCGTGGTGCTATGTAAATCCGCCCTGATTGTCGGTAAGAGTGCGAGGCGAATAAAGTTCACTATCTCCACCCGCGGTGACAACTCACCCCCTTCACATTTACCCCCTCCCCTTTAATTTACTGACAAAAGACGGCTTTAGGGAGAGGACGGCGAAGGGGAAGAGGGTGGGTGAGAGAGCGTCTTGTCCGGACGTCGGCAATGATTTGCATAGGTTGTGGTGCTCAGATCTCCCAAATCGATCGGAGTTAATATTCATTACAGGCTCGGGAATACATTAGGGGAGGAGGAGGTCGGAGGGGTGACTCCTTCCTCGAGGCTTGTTCTACTTAAACGGCATTTAAATATATTTCACGGGGAGGGTCGTCGGAAGGTTTGGGTGGCTTGTCCACTTTTTCTGGGCGGTATCTTTCACGTTTCTGTCCTAGTATTGCTTCAAGAGAAATTTTCATAGAAAATAAAGCCACTGCAATGGCTCTAAAAATGGTAAAATCAAAATTACCTTGATATAAACCCGTTTTGAGGGAGTCGGAAACGATTCCTGAATATCAACACCTTTACAAATTCATAGTTTGTTACAAAACTATTACATTTCAGATATCTGGAGTGGAGATGAGTAATTACAACGCAAACTCCCTGTGTTAGCTAATATCACCACTAAATCAAAACAAATCAAATATCCGTTTACTGACACCAATAATGAAATTAAATTCATAGGATTTACAAAAATGATGAAGACAAAGTAATTTTATAATTCGGTACGTAATTTTAAAATGAGCAGAAGTAAATGACGTTTCCTTAAGTTTGAAAACTTGTGCTCTTCAGGGGAGTTAAACAATAAAGATCTTAAAAAATTAACAAAGTGCCAATTTGTAAGAATGAAATCTAAAATAATTATAAATTAAACCACAAAATACTTAGTAGGTATATATAAAATAATGGAGATAAATAAAGAATAGTTTTACTAAAGTCATATTGGTCGGAAATAAGAGTCTAATTCTTTTTTGAATGGCAATAAATTGCGAAAAAATGAAAATATTTATGACTTTTTCGTAAAATAATGGTAAAGCTTGAACATGAGCATTTCTCTTGAAAAATTCAGTATTCACAGTTGGCAAGGCTGTCTGGCAGGAAAATATCTGCTATCTTAGCGAGTTGGTCGTCATAGCTAATTCCCGTGCCAGCTTTTTTTTTTAACTCTTTTTTGCACCGAGTAGACTCATTAACAATATAAATTTGACTTATTTTACTAATATATAAATTTCAGGGTTAAGGTACACAACTTAGTCCCATGTCTCTTTAACTTTCACAATCACTTCCTACACAAGTTGATGTGGTTTCGCTCGCTTAAGGCGACTAGTTATATCTTGTACATTCAGAAGCTTGACAGGTTCCTCATCCACATAATATTTGAGTCTGTTGAGGTGAGCAGTAGCCCGCTTTTTAATAACTTCATCCACGGTGTCAACTCGAAGTTCACGGTGGAGGGCATCGATTCCGAAATACCACGGTGCATCCATGATACATCGTAAAACGGTGTTCTGGAAACGTTTTATTATCTGTCTATTGGTTGGAGCTGTGGAGCCCCACAACTGCGCTTCTTACTCCCAAACTGGCTTTAGTACTTGATTGTACAATAGCAACTTGTTACCAATGGCCATGGTGGATCTTCGGCCGATTAGCCAGTACATTATTCCAAGTTTTAACACGAGTTCAGATTTCTTTTTTTTTCGACGTGTTCTTTCCACCTGAGCTTAGCGTCAAGCGTAATGCCCCGGTATTTGGCATCATTCGCGTATTGAATTACCACGTTGTTGAGGAAAGTAGGGATGTAGTTGATTTTCCGATTGGTAAAGTCAATGCGCACTGACTTGCCCTCATTCAAACTGATCCTCCATTTTGACGTCCAGATATTTATTATAAGTTTGGAAATTGATTCATTGTTGCTGTCACCCACTGCCAGGACTGCAGTGTCATCTGCAAATGCTACTGTTGTGCTTTGATCTACTTCTGGTAAGTCACTGGTGTACAGGTAAGTCACAGGAGGTACAGTAGTGGGCCTAATACACTTCGTATGCCAGCTATTTGCTGTCGAAAATAAGGATGAGAAGAGGAGGTACTTCGATGTAAATCAACTGGGTAGTTGACAGGGCGGGTGCTCTGTTAACATATAATGGAACTGACTCCTTTGTTAGTACTCCATTTCACTGTTCGACCAGGAAGAATATGAGCTACTAGCTCTGACAGCAAATACAGTTGGTGACCTAATAGTTTACCTGATACTACCAAGTGGATCACTTTTTCTTGGTGCAGCCCAATCTCTCATCCATAGGTTTGAAGTAGTTAGTGTCATGCGAAATCCTCTATCATGAGTCTATAATGGTACGACAAGGATGTATGGTAGATTATAAATATTTATTCTATTCTGAACTAAATATACGATGTACTTGGGTTTCGATTCACCGTTGTACTCACATATTACCCTGTTGATACCAGCTTATTATACAGGAGCTGGTAAATTGTCGGTGTTTTAATTAATTTAGTCTCTCTAATGTAAAAGTATATTTAGGTGATACACCATAGATTATGTTCATTGATTAGTACAGACCAGTATCGAAAGAGTATAGAGTACCGAAATAAACCCAAGGTGAAATTAGTTTGCAGCTTTTTAGGACGTCACTCCGAAGCAAGGCTTCATCGGCAGAGGGCCTATTAGAATAGATCGACGGTTTTTGTCGACGCTGCCCAGGCTGCAATTCTTAACCGACTTCCATGATTCATTTAGTTCGATCCCAACTTTACTATAGTTGTGCAACAAACAGGAAATTCTGCGTTTGGTGAGAGGAGAGGGAATGGAGGGGGTCCAATTCTTCCAATCACTCCACAAGCGAAAATTCTCGACTGATTCATATCATTCTTTGTTTTTCTTCAATTAAGATTTCGGTTCAGTAATTAAACATATTCCAACACCTTCAATTTCCATTACTAAAGGGTTAATGGATTTTCTATAACAGCATGTGTGTATACAAGTCTGTATACAACCCCTTTTTTCGTTGATTTTAATCATTTGGAGAGTTTTAGAAATGCGTTCATTTGAACATCCAACACCATTCTCTCATGACAAAACGCTGATTTCGTTTGAAAAATTTACGGTTTTCCACGTTCAAACACCAATTTCTCAATCGAAAATAGCTCTAAAATAAAAATTTAATAGACCGATAGAAAGGTGATGAAATGGAGATGTTTTTACCGTAGAATTAATCCATTTTCCAGGTGACGGTTTGGTGGTAAATTAACATTGAAAATTCCCTTCTTAAACGAACTTGACCATGTAAACAGTTGAAGTAGTTCCAGTAGTAGTTAGTACATGAGTCCGTACTTCCAGAACTACACCAGCATTGAGAGTGCCTATAGGTTTGGGATTTAGCAATGAGAGATCAAAACTATTGAGATTATCTGGTCACCTAGTATTGCTGGTTATATAGTGGCTACAGGAAATTGAATAAACCATAACCGCTTGCATTCTGTAATTTCAATTCGCCACACACCACTCCTTTACAGAAACGTCAGAAGAGTTTATGAAGGCGTTGATCTAGTGAAAGATACCAGTACGAATACAAGTAATTCGTATTTAGCTCCAGCGATGAATGAGGGAACAAACGGTTTTAATAACATTGACATTTCCTTTTGCGAGGCCTAGGGGACCGTTCCCACAAGATTATCAGTATGCGTCGAATGTCATTGGGTTAGTTACAAAGATAAAGGCCACCTACCTAATAAACAGTAGCAATATGATATAATAGTACAAGAATAGTAAGTGAAGAATGCATCCACAACCACTGCTAAAGGATGGGAGTGCATTCAAGGTGAATAAGTCCATTACTTTCTAAATTCATAGTTTCAGTTTTCTATACCTTCTAACATCGCTGATAGCAATAGGTAAATAATTTTTTGTGTTAAACGTAGAGCACGGGATAATGAACATAGAAACATCCCCTAAGTCTCGAAAAACTGCCAACTGTCGACCGATACGGAATCGTAGAGACCAGCAGAACTTATCATAGATGATTCATGACGCCGAGAGGGGGGCGCTCACCTTTACAAGTGTAGATATTTACGACTTGGACCCATTGACAGTGTGCGGTAGGGGAGTGAAGCCTCCGTGAAATTTTCATCCCCAACGTGGGAATAACAACTAGCTCTTCGACTTCGGATAGTTCCGAATGTTTTTTTGATAGAGAGTTGTCTAGTTTGACAATATTTATGCCGTTTTGATGTGGCATTAACGGACGCAGGAGCACCAAGGGGATGTAACGTTTGCCCAGGTGTTCCTCTTGGTTGGTCAGAGTCAGAATGTTAGTTTCAGAATCATCAATGTTGGTGAAAAAGCGTATGAATCTACCATAGATTTGCCAATTTCTACTACACGTTTGCAAGAACTCGAATACTTATCAAGACCCAAATTTTAAAATTGACTTATTAATTGTACCTTCTGCAAATCATATTAATCTGCACATAAAACTGTAAGTCCATGTAGCTGCCAGGTCCATTCCACAATGAACTATTGTTAAGGCTCAACCATTCGATAAAGCCGGTAATTATGATTTCGGTTCATCATTTCCAATAAAGAAACCTCGTTATCGAACAACGAAATCAATTGTTCAACCGCACCTCAAATCTATTTTATGGAACTTGTTACAAATCGAATCTTGATGCTCAAGTGCTAATGGCTTAATTACAATTCGCACCAAACCGATTTTTGCAGGTGAAATCGGGTTTTGATAAGAAATTGAAAAGATTGGTAAATTGAAGTCCGAAACTCCTCGGAACATTTCTTTTCAAAATGATTTAAAAATGTACCCCCTAGACTTTTGGTTTTTATTTCCAATAATTAATATTTGTAATCGACTTTAAAAAAAGGAAAAAAAAGTGTAACACCCTCAGAAATTGTTAGTTTTTTCAAGTTAGTCAGATTTCAAAAATCAAAATTAAAATAAAATCCGTCCGTAGCTACTGGAGCAAACGTTACAACTTTGGTTGAAAAATGCAACGTTAATCTGGCATGGTTCACTGATTTCGGCATATTGACCAAACAACCCTAAGGGATTATTTAAGGGTTGATTATTTTTAAATTTGATATCACACAAATTTTCGATGTATGAGGGTCATTTCTTGTTTGATTCAGGTAGAAAATAGTTCCGTGAATCAATTGAGCAAACCCCGCTTAATATATTATCATCCGATTGCTCACCATATGAAAAACTGAGCTAGGGCGTATTTTCATATTGAATGCAATTAAAAGTTGAAAGGTGCTGAGTTGCTAGGTGCCGAAATTGGGTAATGTACCACAGTCTGGGTGTAATATGTGGAATTTAATTGAGGGGTTTCATACAAGAACCAAATAAGCCCAAAAAAACAAACGAGATATAGGTGTTATTTTATTCCTCGATATACAAGCAATCTATGGGAAAGATTGTTTCTGCAAAAACCATGGAAGTCCATTTGCTGTGAAGCTTCAAAGATTGGTCTGATGACAAGAAAAAAATAAGTGTTCGGCGTTTCAGACCATAACGAAACAAGTCCATTCTATCAGCTGCTAGGTAACCTATGGGTGAGGTTACTGCGTCTCAGTGCGCAATTTTATTGTCATGTTGCTTTGCTGTTTTTTCCTATGCGCAGTTCTTCATGTTGTTCAAGATGAAAATGATCCATCATTATTTTTCTTTCCCTAAGTATTGTAGGTACTTCATAAGTGTGAGATGTCGGAACCGATTTCCAATAGTGGGAGTTAGACAATGATGACAACAGCGACGGCTATGAGGACTGATACATAGAAAGCGGCAGATGTATTACAATAATTTTTCTTTAATCTTTACTTCAGTCCTACAAAAGTACAACTTTCTCAAAGACCTACGATTCAACAGAAATCTTTATCTTGCAGCTCCTTTAGGCAGACGAAAAGAAGACAAATTTAGCAATACATGGCCTGCCTACTGGGCACAGACTGAAGGTTCTCCTTTCCAAACTATCATGACCGGCAATCAATATAATGCACATAAATACAAAAATTATATGTTGAACAAACCTTGGCTGAATTAAACATCTGAAATCCAGCAAGAACTCAACAAGTGACATTTAAGCAGAGATGCAGCTTTTTATGCGGATTTGGGAATCACAAATAGGCGGTTTACTCAGTTTTCGATTGCTCGACTTATTTGGTTTTTGGAAGAAACCCCTCAATTGGTTTCAGTGATGGAGTTAATGTGATATATTCCATACAAGATAATCGAGATATTTCGTTTTACGATCAGGCGAGTGACTGGTCCATCAAAGGAACTCGGTCGGTCCCATCCGACAAGTTCGACAGTGGACATCCGAACGTCGATAGTGATGGAAACGCACGATGATTCGGGTCAGGACGAGAGGAGCTGGAGGAGGGCGAGGTACGTGATACATCACTTTAATTTGACGGCCTCCATCAAGAGGATCGCGAAGGGAACCTCCCGGATCTGGCTCGAAGGTGATGGAAGGGTCGGACATTACGGAGGTTGACAGATCCGCCCGTCCCAGCGCTAGTGTCGGATGCGGTGTAAATGCCGTGTCAACCTCCTCTCCCTCAACCGTTCGTCAAAATCGACTTGTCTGCCACTCAATCACGCGAGAGACCGCGAGGAAGATTTGTGAGGGTGCGGTTTACATGGACATTCGCTAAGGGAAGCTTATCTTCACCGCAACACTCCCAACTTCATTGCTACCCCATTCATTATGACCATACAAACGATGCAAATACAACATCATCATTCTCTATACCATTAGTTTCATCAGACTGAAATCGATCTCTGTTATTGACATATTCGAGTGCGGCTGAAGAAGAAGTAATTTTCCGGTTTCCTGCCTTGGAATTAGCCGGGTTACAGCGAGGTTTCGACAACATCTTAAGTCTTTGTAGAAAGTGAAATTTAGGTAAAGCAAAAAATTTAAGATGTAAGAATGGACCTATTAACCCTTTGACAACCAATTTCGTTTTATGAGAAATTTTTAATAAAATTTGGCACAGTCGTTTCATAAGGTCTAACGACCAGAGAACTGGTCCAGTTGTGATTTTCTGATGGATATTGGAGGGGGGGGGGGGGGACATAGGTTATCCCATGGCACATGAAGGACTGGGACCAAGTATATTTTATGAGTGGAACTTTCTGGTCTGAATGGTATTTCATTACTGGTACGCTTGACCCGACCGTAGGTTACGAGTGAGAATCATTGTCCCATCTGGAAAAACTGTCCAAACAGTATACCATGTCGCGCTGTGGGCTGCAATCTACCAAAAAACTACATCAGTAATGAATGTAAGACACCAGTGGGACACCAGGACGTGCAGGCGTGGTTTTTCAATTTTAGGATGTTTCTGGGGAATAATTATTACAGCAATTCCTTTGATTTTGTTATGCATAGAAGGATTTGTATAGTCCTCGACTGATCGTGCCAATTGAGGGTTTCATCCAAAAATCAAATAAGTCAAGCAATCAAAAACTGAGTAATTACCGCCTATTTGTGATTCGATTGAAATCCGCACAAAAATCCAGTGGTGAATAACTGCATTAAATGTGACTTGTGTAAGTTCTTGATGGATTTCATGTTTAATTCAGCTAAGGTTTGTTCAATATACAATTTTTGTATTTATATGCATTATATTGATTGTCCAAAAAGTTGTGCCCAGATAATTTTCTGTTTGGAACTTTCTGGTCTGAATAGTATTTCATTACTGGTTACCGTAATCTTGTCCCATAAAAACTGTCCAAACAGTATACCATTCAGCTGTGGGCATCAATCTCCCAAAAATTGACTACATCCCAAATGAATGTAAAACACCAGTGGGACGTGCAGGCGTGGTTTTTCAATTGTTTCGGGGGCTGCTTTGCCCAGTGGCAATTTTTGAAATTTTATATTGTCCCACTGTGAGTCAAGGGGTTAAACAGACAAAGTTGGTTAACATTTTTAAACCTCCCAATAACACATAAACTTCTAGGTGTAAGTAAAAATTGAAACTTTTTGTTTAAAAAAATTACATGTTCCAAGTTCTTTTTGAATTATAGCAGCAGTTCATTTTCAGAATTTGTTAGGCATAGTAGATGATTTGTATAATGACCTCTTGGGTGGATATTTTGATTAAAGGTAACTGAAGATATTACATGAATTATATAGTATTTTTATTATAAATGTAGTGCATAACTTCCAAAAGTAAACTTTCCATCAAATCATAACAATTATGTTGGTCTTATGAACAAAAAGTTATAGGGTGAGGAGGCATTTTGCAGAAATTTTGTATGGCCCGACTTAATGAGAGTTTAGTGCGAGTTTAGTTAGTAAATTGACATTTTTCTTGTTCTTACACCATTTTTGACTTAGTTTATAAAATTTCAAATTATCCCATTGTCAAAATGATGCTTAATAACAGATATCCCCAGCAGTTTCAAACCTTTAAGTATCAATTTTCTTGGATAGTTGAAAAGATGGATGAATATGTCTCTTTTAAACTGCTGGTTTCATGATAAATGTTGTTCTGCAGTGATGTAATATTAACTGATCCCCCCCCCCCCCCTCCCAGTTCTGGAAGAATAAATAGATAAAATAGGTATAATATTTATTTATTGATAGGAATAACGATGAGGTTTATATATGAAGAATAACATTTAAAAGTCTACTTCTGTCCACCAACATGATAAGTTCTTATGAACTCACTTGCACTAAAAAGTTGGAGGTGCTGGTCGATTCTCAACCAAAAGCAGAATCAACATAATAATTTAAGAAAGCAGAACTAGGCTTGAAAACACCCAGACCTATCACTAAAAATCATTAAACATAACATGTAATAACAACTCTGATTCTTCCAAAAAGTAAACCCCCTCAGCCTAAAGAAAATGCCCAGTTTAAAAATATTGTATCTCTCATAGACGTCTTTGTTAATTCTACATGCATTAAAAAAATTAACATCTTGTTGAAAGCGTTTTTTTTTTTCGCTCTCTCAGTGTTCAACTTAGGTTGGACTATGTTAGAAGACAGTGCAGTGCGTGTGAATGAAGTACTTTACC
This sequence comes from Creontiades dilutus, assembly GCA_031894815.1. Taxonomy (NCBI): domain Eukaryota; kingdom Metazoa; phylum Arthropoda; class Insecta; order Hemiptera; family Miridae; genus Creontiades; species Creontiades dilutus. The sequence goes on along the minus strand of JAVIWC010006603.1, from coordinate 1,118,471 downwards.
TGTGTTCTGGGCGAATGCCAGTTTTGAACACAAAAATAGTTGGTTGCAGCAAAAAATAATTTTCGTACATTAAGTACATTAAACCTCACTGTAGAGTAGAAATCTTGGATGAAGGGAATTCTTCTCGAGGGCAATTCTAGTAATCACCCATTTATATCGTGCACGAATCATCTTAATTCTGAGATAGTTGAAGACCCACGAGTGACAAAGTTTTATATCATACTCACGAACTGGGCAGATCATAACGACAGTAGAGGTAATTCCACTGGCATCGAGGAACGGCGTTACTCGGTAAAACACCCGCATATTCTCTCATCTGAATATGACTAAAACATGTCATGTGGATTGATATACGTACGTGGAATCTCCCACGGCCTCCCCAACTCATTTTAATGTTATCCCCGAAGCATAGGGAATCCCTAGTAGCGGGAAAGGCACGGAGAAGGGAGACGTGTATAATATAATTAGTTATTAGCAGCTAGACCCCCTCCCGATCCCTCTAATGACCCCCATGGTTATACTACGCTCACAACAGTTAATTACCTCCACTTTTGTTAAGCTTGCAGATGCCATTGCCAAAGGTAATTTGTACAATATGGATCAAACCCTCATTCCCAGTCGTGAAAATGATACTAATTCACTCCCAAACTAAACAGTAATAGTTTAATGGCGCGGAGGATGTTTTGGATTGCTCATTCCGGAAGGGGAGAAATACGGTGCATTCGATAAATTTGAGAGTCTATTGCGCATCGAGAGAATTTGAGTAAGTAATTAACGAACGAGTAGGTGGCCAACAAGGTATAGCTATTGGTGGTGGCGTCTGTTAATGCTGTAACGTACGTTCCACAGATATGAGCGGTGTGTAAGCTCCGAACGAGATTCTCAGTAGAGCCTGTCGATATATCAACGACCATCGTGCTGTTCAAATCCAAACTATAATTCAGATTCTCACAAAATAATGTATTGACAAGATATCCTCTGGAAATTATGAAGGGTGTAATACAAATGAAATTCGCTGTTTCTTCATTTATATTATTATGTTTACATGAAATCAAGAATATATGGAATGGACTGTCGGTTGTTCTTTCAGATGTTCCTTGCGAAGAAGAGGAAGAACTACGAGGTTGATGGAAGAGAAAGAAAGAAAGTGATATGAGAAGAAGAGAGATCGATCATAAAGGTAATTGTGATTTAATCTATTGGTCCTTAACATACCAATAAACTTCAGCAGTTATGCACCAAAATTTGATTACGAACAAAATTGGTTACAACAGCTCATTCTGTCGGCTAGAGTGGTTCCTAGTGATAAAATCGTGCCATACCCAGATAGAGATGCCCCATTTCAAGGGTCGACATTCTAAGTTAAACTCTTTTAAAAATTAGCACCAGAGTTCACTCAGATGGTGAGAGCAGGGCAAGAAATAAATTTGGCGCCCCCCCATAGACCCGATATCTCATGACTCATACCATCTTAATATACCAATGAACCAAAATATAAATATAATTAATTTGATTAACTCACAATGTATAAACTCTTTTACTAAAAGGAGGAAGGTTTGGTAAGTAAGTGCTCAATGTAAAATACCATATAATTTTTATTAAATTTAACAAACTAATAGATGATAAATGCATTTTCGTACGAAATGGAAGCCCTAAACTAACTTTAACATGAAAATTGTCGGGCTTTTTTTGCTGCAAATGTTTTAATGATACCATCAAAAGATAGTGCTGAAGCTATTTTGTGCTCTATTGATATGATGGCCAAGTTGCTTAGTCGTTGTTGTCCTGTCAAGTTCCTGATGTAGTTTTTTTTTATCCTCAGTTTTCTAAAACTTCTTTCATTCGATGCTACACACACGGGTATTGTAAGAAAAATTCTCAAAGCTGTGGTTATATTGGGATAGGCGTCATGGAGGCCGTTTTGGCAAATATAAACCAAAAGTTCGAATGGAGTAAACTCGCTTCGTCAACTACGCTGCATACGGCCGCTCATAGTTCTCGCCTCGCGAAGTATACGTTTTCTATATCCTTTGTCCTTTCTTGTAGGCCTATTGCATTCCTTATTTATATTATTTTTCCTTTTAGTAAATATTTTCACATTTACTCCAAACGGTCATAATATTTAAAAGAACTTGGTAAGCTGTCACTTTTTTGCCTATTTGTCGCCCCTCTAACTTTGGCGCCCAGGGCAGCCCCCCACCCCCCCGCCGAGTTACATATCTGGGTGGGAGTGTTCTGTAAAGAAGAAACTGTAAGTCAAATGATGAATTTTCACCAACTAAAGAATATGTGCCACTCAAGCCACTATTCCACAGGGTAGCGAGGGCTATTAGGCAGGCAAACTTCAAGACTCAAATTGAAGTTTAATTAAACTGTCAAAACCCGTGTGCGTGCACATATTTCTGTGATAATAAGTGCAATGGACAGAAAAACTAAACCAATCACATTTATTGGGAGAGCTGCCATGAATGAGTATTCGGTTCAGGTATGGTTCGCATCGCGACCCATTTTCAACAGTTGGGGACTTGGAACTTTTCAATCATGATTTATCATAACATGTCAAACGAAACACGCCTCCCTCAGAACATTTTATACCACCGCGTATACTTCCGTACGATCAAAAATATGATTATAATAACGAGAAGGTACGGCTCAACCTTGCGGCAGATGGATGGGGTATTCACCATTTGAGTAATTACTTGACGCATTCTGACAACTGTATGCTGCCGAGCGATGAAACTCGTCGAGATAATTAAGAATATTTGTCACTGTCACGGCCGTTCAGGATACCGGGAAAAACGAACGAGTTGATGTCATTTCACTATTGATCCGCTAATCTGATGCACGCAGAGGCCCTGGGGAAAGGCTTGACCCCCCTCCATGCAACGGAACGCTTCAGTTTGGCAGATTCAGGTTAAAAACGTCATTCGAAATGAAGAAGTATTTCAGATTTACATGCGAGTAAGAACGATTCATTTGTACACAAAAAAACGCTCGGTTCAGACGCGGACCTTTATTTACTGTCACGCACCAAAGACGAAATAGAAACAAAGAAGAAATTCATTGAACACCGTCTCGAATGTTTCCAGAAAACGGCTGATAAGTCTGATGTTTTATCCGAATTCTTAAAAACTCTAAACACTTTTCAAGAAAAGTGGAAACACGGGTCACAGAACGAGAAGCTAAAGTCATGCGAAGTGGAATTCTCCTTTCAAATAACACTTCATCAACGTCAGTTTGACAAGGTTTTTTTATGCACACTCTTCTAATCGCAATCTAAAATACCTAACTGGTGCGAAGTGTCGCACAACTTTGGTTACTTTTGAAATTTTACGGATGCTAATATTATGGGTCACGTCAAGAGCTAGTGACATTATTAAACTGAGGTTTTGAAGGTAGATTCAATTCCACATTGGAGAATCTCCATGAAAATCTTTTATTAAACCCCTTCTGCAATAGGTAATTAAAGATGATGTAGAATAAAATATTCGGAAAACATGAAATTATTATTATTATTTATTCGCATTAATTGCTTATTAAGGCATTTACATTAAAGTTTTTCAAATACATATATTACATTCTATTATAAAATAAGAAATTTGCTTGTAAATGTCCTTCTTTTATAAAATCGTAAAAGATCTAAAAGGATTTTCCACTTTGTCCGTTATACTTTTGAACGTGTCTACTCTTCTGTGACTGAATTCCACACATTCCAAAATCAACTGTTCGGAATTTCAATACTTACCACATCTAGTACACAGATAAAGGGATACAGCCAGGTTGGCGTTATTCTGGAGAGATAGGCATCATAAACCACAAGGTTTGGTGTCAGTTGCGGAATGGCTCTGCGGAAGTCCTTTGTTAACAACTGTCAAATGAACCATGTTCGAACAGCCACCATCGGCTGCACCGATTTATATAACTTTCCCTCAGGGGCGGCAGACAAATTTCTTTGCCACACTGATCGATGGAATCGGAGAATAGGCTGCAAGAAATCTTCCACCTCTATATCAATTTCTATGAGTTGCCGCCTTCTTCGCCCTCCTTAGCCTTTCCGTCAACAATTAAATTTCCTCCTATCCTCGCGAGTTCTTTGACTCAAGGTAACTCAATTTTACGGTTGGTGGAGGATAGTGTGTGAAGAAGTTGGAGCATTCTCTTGGTAAATCCTCCTGATACCCGATAAAAAGATGTAGATCCTATTTTCTGCAGCGTGTTCAATGAATCAGTACAAATGATGTTAGAAGTGTACATATCCTCCTCGTTAACGAGAAATTCGGAAGCCTTCGCTGTTGCAATCAATATGGCATGATAACTAGTTGTGCAACAGTCCTCGGAAATTTAGCTTCTGCTGTCACGATCTTTTCAACCGCTCCTCAAGCGATAGTTCTCGACCGATTCATGTCATTATTCTTCAGTTCAATCAAGATTTTAGTTTAGTATATACGAAGGTTTCCGGTCGGGGTTTTTCCCCAGATCCACTGCCTTGTAAGAAAGTCCGTGTTATTAGGTTGTGAGTGCATTTATCGTTTGAACGTGACTTAGAATGTTGCCGAGAATGGACATGAGATAAGAAGTGCAATTCAGTTGCATAAGAGTCTAGTATGTAGGTAGGATTCGTGATAGGCTTCGAGGATACTCACTACCCGCCATGTCTCAGCCCTTTCGATCCCTTAAAAACCTGGCACCTCCACGTCGTTCATTCCGGGCACACTCATGGAGTGCGACCAACGCCAGAGGGAACAGGAGGGCCTGCTGTATCATCAAGTATGAGTGAGAGATATCCACTACTGCTGCACCCGTTAAGCCTTGCCAGATTGTGTTGGGCCAGATCTAACCCAATCTGATTCAGCAGGTTTAGTACATACAAATATTTCAGCTTATTCTATTTTCATTATGAAATGGGATGCATTGAGAGGTAAAGTAAAGTAAAGTAAAGTAAACAAGGAATTTCACCTTGGATTTTCGTCCGACTACCCGGAGATGTCGCGGACGTCGCCAGCCGTCCTCTAGAGAGGATCAGAACTAGGTCTGACGATTTCGCTCGTGGCTTCCCATTGCCTCACGCCCCTGGGTTGGGAGCGATTTGGATTCACGTGATATCGAGATCAGAGATGAACTCTCTAACGACAGGACAGGTATACAACACTTGATAGGATTTTGGCCCTAATCATTGGTGCCTGCCGGATTCGAACCGGGCTAATCAGTACTCCCACTGAAAGTAAACAGCCAAAGGACTGATGCCTTAGCTTGCTCAAAAACCTGTCCCCTGAATTGAGAGGTTAGTAGTAGCAAATCGTTATTTCTTCAGTACTTTCGTCTGATTTATCCATTAAAGAACTTTTTTTTTGTGCGACCATAATTCTAGTCTTCTTGCGCACAATTTCATACAGCTTATACCGAAGATTTCCCTAATTCTTTTTCGTTCGATAAAATACTTTGGTCTTGTTTTGAAACATATTTTAGATCTTCCTAATTCAACTATGGAAGAGAATGAATGGAGGGAATAATAGTGATAAATCGTTGTCGTCACTAATACCTTGTTTTTTCATCTTTTTTTGGTCTAACAAATTAATTTTGTGCAATAAATTAGTTTATTACGTATTTTACGTCACGGGAGGCGGTAATGATTCATTTAAACGACATTCATAAAGATTAACATTTCCAGCCAATTTCTGTGGATTGTTCGATTAAGAATTAGGTCTAGTTTTTAAAAAACCACCGCGTATTTATAATAATTTTTGTAAGCGTGATCATATAAAAACTGGACAAAGGAACATCCCTTATTGTGCATGCATTGCTGACCAAAAGTTTCTGTCTTAACCTGTTCTTAAGAAATGATTTTTTACATTTTTCTCCGAAAAAACCACGTTTTGTGCTATAAAAACTCATATTTCTCGGTCGGAAACTGTAGGAATCTAGCTTAATATGGGCCGGCAGACTGAGATTCGAAACGGAACTTGTTCAGCACGTCCTAAAACGCAAAAAAGAGTGAAAATTCTGAATTAGGAAAACAAAGTTTTTCGATCGCCCGGAAGTGAAAAAAAAGCTTCTGGTATCTGCAGGCAAAGGCAAAACTATTCGATCAATTACGTCAGTCTCGTTCGAAGAAACAGTTTGAAACTGTGCCATATTGTGAACGCGTTTTACCAGGAGTTAAAGACCATTACCGCAAATGGATTAATCGACAGAAAACATCGATTATTCAATGATGTATTCCATATAAGTGAAATTCTACCGTTAATACGTTGTGATGGTTGAGATGCAGGTGGATTCGATACGCGGGCGCCAGGTCCCTCACGAGTTCGCCCCGACCAAGGACATAGGCGGCGGCGCTGCGCTGAGAAGGAAGGGTCCCCCGTTTACGATTCCACCGTTCTCACCTGCGTTCGTTTTGTCTCTTTGTGATCTCGTTGTAAACAAGTAATCTCGAGCAGGAATATTGTGTCTTTTTTTTTTACAATGAGAACGCCGTACCTTTTTTATTGCTCGACCATATTCGCTACCTAGAAAAAGATTTCCACCTGTGGCTTTTTGCTCGGTGAAGTGGAGAGCTGTTGTTTACCAACTCGGTCATCGCGGCAGTGGGGCTGTTTACGCCATTTCAACGCGGCAAAGTGTACCGAACGAACGTTCAATTTAGCAATACAAAAACTGGCGTATGTGGAGGAAAACTTCCAACTTTAGCACAGCCGGTTAAACAGACAGATGAACCCACATTCATGTTTTCATTCGTTTTTTTAAGATGCTCTAGGTATGTATTCAATTCGAGCAGAGGCGGCTAAATTTACCTATAACGGTACAATGTGTACAAAATAATACACCTACCAGCTAATGTATTACATAAGGCAATCAAAATCGTGTGGACTGAAATTGACGAGAGCTAAAAATACATTTGCTTAAATGACGACAAAAAACAGATTCATGCAAATATAATGAATAAAGATTTTGATAAAGTTAGAAATCTGATGAAGATAAATAGTGAACTGCTATTCAAAAAAGAAACTTGTCAACTAATAAGAGGTGATCCGTGTGAGTGCTTTATAGACGAAAATGAATAATTTTATGATATTGAATTACACATCTACTAAGTTAATTTTATGTTGATTTTCGATATGAGAAAGGAGAGTTGTTCTACGTTTGTAGTCTTTGCTAACGTTTTTGGTGGATACTGAACCTTTATAGTTCCGACTGCAGTGCAGTTTTCTTGAAAGTACTCGTCCGTACTGAATGTTGTAGAATTTTGTTGACACTGATTATTACGTTCTCACCTAGAACGCTTATTGGCATTTCAGTGATTCATAATAGTGTTTTTGTCAATCATTTTCATAAATTTTGACGATTCCTTTGGGTGAAAAAAGATTCCTTCATGTATTTTTTGCTTCCGAGTCTACTAAAGTAGCGGAAGCATTGTTTTCACTTTCGGAATGTGAAAATTTTTTTGTCTCCAAAATCAAAAATTCCACTCGCATTTTGCGTTTTAGACCTTTCTGAACAATTTTGGTTCCGTGTCTGTCTGTGTGTCTGTCTGTCTGTCAGCAAATCCTTGTTACGGGCAAAACTACACGAAGTTATTGTCCGATTTTGATGAATATTGGGGTGTAGATGGTCCTGTGCGGGTTGGGGTGCAACCCGGATCAATTAGCCTCTGCGCATGCGCAAACGTGAAATCCTTGTTACGCGCATAACTTTCTTGACCAATTTTGATGAAATTTTCAGGGATTGTTCGGGTTGGGGTGTAGATGGTCCCCTATAGGTTTCATGACCCCCGGATCAATAGTACCCTCTGCGCATGCGCAAACGTGAAATCCTTGTTACGTGCATAACTCCGGGAGTTCTTGACCAATTTCGATGGAATTTTCAGGGATTGTGCGGGTTAGGGTGTAGATGGTCCCCTATAGGTTTCATAACCCCCGGATCAATGGTAGCCTCTGCGCATGCGCAAACGTGAAATTTTTGTTACGCGCATAACTCCGGGAGTTATTGACCAATTTCGATGACATTTTCAGGGATTGTTCGGTTTGATGTGTAAATGGTCCCCTATGAGTTTCATGACCCCCGGATCAATAGTAGCCTCTGCGCATGCGCAAACGTGAAATCCTTGCCACAAGCATAACATCGGGAGTTCTTGACCGATTTCGATGAAATTTTCAGGGATTGTTCGGACTTATTATTTATTATTTAGGTATATTTTATAGTTTGTTCAATAGTTGAACATGCCTACCTTTATTTTCTCAAGTTACGCTCCTGCATAACAATAAATTTACCCTAATTCAACATTTACTTCGCCTAATTGAACGAAGTTCTTTAGTCAATAATAATTTTCAATGATCTATACAGTCATGTTATGGATACGAGGAAGCTATGTGCCACACCCACTTGGCAGAGGTTTTGCCAATAAATTACCAAAGAACATGGTTTTTTCATTTATAGCATTAACAAACTGAATTAAACCTTTAGCAAACTGAATTAAACTTTCAGCAAACTGAATTGAGTTTTTAGGAAATTGAATTAAACTTTTCCCAATCGGAATTAAACCTTACGCAATTAGAATTAACCATTTCGCTATTGAAATTAAGCATTTCTCAAACTGAATTAAACCTTTCGCAAATAGAAGTGAACCTTTCATTAAATTAGTTCTCTGCACTAAACATGATCAGCTACATGGAGTCGAGTCCCCAAAACGATACCTTGTAACTTCCCTGCCAAACTTTCTTTGGCCTTCTCTTGGTAGCGTCACCCTTCTCTAGCTGTCAATTATAGTCAGACCAGTGTTCGTAGGTATTTTTCTTTGGTTATGTGAGGAACATTGTAGTGGTGATGAGCGACAGCGATTCAAATAGTTCGGTCTGAGGCACTTGATGGGGCACTAAACCACCCTTTCAAGCATTTTGTTCGGGTTGCCTCCGCAATATCTCCCTTTTTCTTCGTGAAAGTTAACGTTTTCAAGGTTTGTTAATGTACTACACTTCAAATGGGATCGAACGAGATGAAAATCATGCTAATTCGGTTAGAATTGTGGCCAGAGAAGCTTTAAAACGATTTGATGGGTCACAAGACCACCCTTTTAAACAGTTTTTTCGGCTTTCCTCCGCAATAACTCCCTTTTTCCTCGTGAAAGTCAACGTTTTCACGAAGGACGGTTAGTCGAATTAGTAGTGATAGTGACTCACCTCCTGTTATTAGGAACACAACTCGAAGGAAGGTTTAATTGTAATTGCGAAAGGTTTAATTGTAATTGCCAAGAGTTTAATTCAGTTTGCAAAAGGTTTAATTCTCATTGGGAAAAGTTTAATTTAGTTTGCGAAAGGTTTAATTCTAATTGCGAAAGGTTTAATTCCAATTGCGAATAGTTTAATTCAGTTTGCAAAAAGTTTAATTCAGTCTGCTAATGCTTTACGTTTAAGATTTTTGTTTAATATACTGAAAATTCAGCAATACGTACCAAAATCAAATGATTTTCACTGATACTTGGTATATTTCTGCGTCCAATGCGACCAACCGCACCTCGGTAAGTACCTACGATACCCGATTTTTGCGGAAAAATGTTGTTGGTTCGGCTAGGTATAGAAGGTTTTGCAGAATCATCAAAATAGTGAACAAAAGTCATTAAGATTGTTAAAAACCACGTTTTTTGGTAGTTTTTTGACAAAAACACACGAACGAAGTCTTTTAGACTCAACAACATATATGGGCGTGCTCAGCGTTTGATTCCCTGTAAAAAGACCACCTGCTCGTTGAAAAATGAAGAAGTTGACAATTAGGTGAGTTTTTTAAACATTTGGGGTCTGTACAGCGGAACCTCTGAGTCTAGCGACAAAACGGACTTCAGATTCGGGTACTGAAAACCAACAGGACAACTATCAGATCTCTTGAAGCATGAGATTAACTTTTTTTTAGAGCAGTAATCAATCGATTAATTGGTAGCTCACTTAAATCATCTGAGATCAACTAGGTTCGTAGTAGAGGTATAAGTTAAGCAGCAACGTAATCTATTGGAAAATATGTGAAAAGAACCTGAGCCCACGAACTGGTCTGTTACGTTCGGAGATCCGCGTTCTCGCAGTGTGGGGCGTGACACCAAATAATTTTCCGCTCCGACACCACGAAACGCTCTCAATATAAAATCCAGAGTTTATTAAAGTTCGAGGTTGAATGAAGACTAATAAATAATAACCCGGTTGAAAAGGTGGGAGGGGGGTCTATCGGGTCCGATAGATCCTATCCTCTACCTTAAACGTCCACCACCCGTATATATCTGTAAATATCCCTTTATTCAGGCCGTTTCATCATAAAATACTGTCAAGTTTCAACTCTACAGATCAGGGTCTTACTCCCGATTTTCAAAAGCCGTCTCGAAAGCCTTTTGGCCGCCTTGTAGCGGTTGAAAAAAAAAAGTCACTGTAAGAAGAGGCGTTTGTGTCCCAGCAGGCCAGAATACATCATTACCATCAACAAGGATTACCTTCGGGGTTTCTTTCTCTGTCCTTCTTGAATAGAACACTCCTCCGTTGGCAACCCCTCCTCATTCCTTAAGGCTGGAAGTACATTTGTAATCAAATACTTCTTGGTGCTCTCGAGAAGGGGATGTGATAAATATGTCGGTCGAGGCGTAGAATCTATGACGCGGACCGGTGTCTTGGGTTCTGTGAAGGCTTCCCTACCTGCCGTATAAACATGCCTCAGGACAGTATTCCGTTCCTCGGCTAAAAAGGAAAAGGAATCGTGACATCGAGCTCAAACTCCTCCTGTCCCACTAAGCAGAAGTTAGTTAAGACATTCGGTTGTCAGTTATGGGAGTCGTCGTCGTTCAATAAAAAAGCAAGACGATGCCGCAGTAGTAGTAGCTGCGACATTACAGGGGTTCTAACGGTCGCCCGTATCGTTGATTCTCCAATCGTTTCGGCAGATATTGACCATTAGTCGTGAGTAAGTGATCTGAAGACATTTTGGTTCCTCCACGGTTTTCAAGAAAATGGAACTAAACGCTGAATGAAAAAACTTATAATACCTATAAGAATACATCCGAGATACATTTTCAATCTGATTACTCAGAATTCGTAATCATGACTCAAATAAAGTTCCTTGCTTGAAGTTCCTCACTTGCTTGAGCATTTCCTTTGACAGTGAATATGAAAAGTGCAAGTACCCACCGCACCTCAAAGCTTCACTTAAGGACTTCCTTAGTCACATATAGGTAGTAAGGTTTATGAATTCCACTCTAAGTTACAATTTCCCAACTAAAATGAAGAATTATCCTAAACACTCATCTTTCTGTGGTTTTCAAAACTGATCTGCTTCATATCATTTACAATAGGTAAATACTCGCACATACATAGAGTAACTTCTATTCTCCTACTAAAAGTCACACAACATGAAAGTATAGTTTTGATGAAACATGCAGTTTTCACTTTCTGATGATGGAACATTTTTTTTCCAAAAATGAAACATTCATTTTCGCGTTTCGCTCTTTAAAACGACTTTTGATTCGTTTCTGTTAGTCAATCTGTGTGTGAGTTTGTTTAGGCTTTCATACCGTACGAGTGGCTAAAGATAGGTTACAGTAGATACACTTTGCCTTGCCTTTCGGGGTATACTTGATCATGCGGTGTGGCAGTGTCCACAAATTCACGGTGGCCCCATTCTTCGTCATGATGCATTTGCCAAGCAGGTAAGGTGTTTGGTAATCCAGCGACTGGGATATGGAATGGGAGAGACTACCATATGACGAGTGACCAGGGCAAGAATCCAGATATCGTTGCTATCATGCCCGATAGGTCTGCCCTAATACTGGATATCCAGTTTGTCAGTGGCAGCGTGGACAGAGAGCAGAGCTGGTGTGCCAAAATGGGTTAATATGATAGAAGTGGCATGCAGCCAGCGATATCTGAGCTGAGAGGAACCTGATTACCATCAAGGTTATAGACGCGACCGTTGCATTGAGCGGAGAGTAGTGCCACGAAGCTTCTCGACTTGGGTATCCTGGCAGAAGTGGTCTCACCAAAAGCCCTCGTAGGGGCTCTTACTTCAACTGTTGGGCACTCTTTAGCGCCGTTTCCTCCCATTTTTCTCTCTCTCTTCCACCATCCTTAACGTTCCTGATCCCTATGGCTAATTCGTATATTGCGATGTTTAAAACGAAATTTTCAGAAAATTTGGGGATTAGGCTTTAGACGGTCCCATATGAGTTCCATTACTAAGAAATGAATGCATTATTCTGTGCAAACGCTAATCTAAAATTCACCAAGCATCGTTTTCTCATGTTCTAGGGTTCCGATAGGGCTCTAATTTTTAGAATAGCCGGGAAAAACAGTCTGATAATCTCATAAAAATTTCAACGAAAGTATCATCATAACGCTCATTCATAAGCGAACATGAAATGCTTTTACGAAGCTTAATTCCTACAGTTTTCTTCATAATTTCTTTTCTTCATTCCTACATTTTCATGGAATGCGCAGGCTTGAATGTAAATGCTGCCCCATGCATTTCAAAAAGTTCAGAAATCAATACCCAACTCCGCGCCAAATCTAACGAAAAATCCACTCATTTAATCCGTATCATTTAAAGTACTAGGGCCCCGATATTGCTCAAATTTGGAGGGTACTTGTTGAAAAACAGTCTACTGATCTTATATCAATTTCAATACGAATGATATCATTTTTCCAACTATAAAATTAGTGCGAATGACCTGCAATAGTTGTCGACTAACGTTTCAAAGGCGTTGATGTATGGCGGAACGTGTCCTGGCATTTCTGTTCCGTGAATCGTCGCAACAAGCTTCTATTCCCCAATGAGGGACTATCTTCAAAAAATGGTAGGTAAATGGGAGCGTATTTGAAAAGAGATCAAAGTAACATAGGATAGAACAAACATCCCGAAAGCTTTGACACAAGGCATCCTTAGTAGCAGTGCGATGGAAGCACTTTCTCCCACTATGCGCATTCTATCACTTTCCAGCCCAAATGAAGCCAAAGTCTTCTTTAAATCAGCTGCTTCAAGCTTTTAATGAGATTTTCAATCGGGACCCTCTTGACGACGATAAAGCAACATTGATATGTGAATTCAAGAACTTGCGTGTCAATTTCGAGAAGTCTATCATTTTGGATTTTCGTCAAATACTGATGGACTAACAAGAAGTGGGAAACAGGCGAAGGAGTTGAGGTCGTTGTACGAACCTTCCTGGAGATGTATCTCAGACAAAACCTACATCTCAAATTACATTTTATACCAAAATTCTAATTGGTGAAACTCGTCTTACAGTTCGATTTATCTCAACCTCATAACGTCATATAACATACCTATTTTTCCCAGTTAAATTACTTCTGCGGATGCGAAGTAAAATTCATTATTATTATTATTATTATTATTATCTGAAAAGGGTGTTTCGACTCACCAAACTAGCACAAAACTATTCTCTATGCATTGACTTTTATGTCAAACTCCCTATGAGCAACATTTTCTTTGTCCGTACTCGAGAACTTTCTGTGCTATGCCTGATTGAATATTTAGGCAGAATTGGTAACTTCGGCTTAATGGTGAAAATCTGCTATCAACGCATTTCAATGAGCGTCACAATCACGTAGGACACGAAAAAGCTTCGTGCCTCCCACACTATTTTTGGGCATTATTTATTCATATTCAATCACAGCCAATAAATACGGTTTCTAAATGATTTATGAAAAGCAGAATATCATTTTAAAAAGACAAAACAAACCCCGGTACCTATAGAAGAAAATTGAACCTGGTTGCTACATTTTCGTGGACCTGAGATTCCATGAAATTCTGGACAATATGAAGGGAGTAAACGGTATTTTACATCTAATACTTAGATGTAAGAAATTGACGCATCAAGTTATATTCTAAATATAATTTTCATCGCCAATTCCAGGGTGTACTTTTTATTATTCGCCTATTATAAGTATATTATACACCTGATAAAGCTGTGGATCCAATGAATGTGATAAACAGCGTACGTCCTCCATAAATTAGTTAATATTCAGAACAGAAATAACTATTATGCAGTATCCTCAACTTTTGGATGAATCAAAATTGAGAACATACATTTAAAACAGGTGTTCAATTTTTATGCTTTGGAGATAAGAGAGACCAGAGAGACGGGGGATTTGAATTTATGGGACAACTTTAAAATATAAAACAGTGAGTGACTATTATGAAATTCTAAGAATTATTTTTGAAATATTTAACCCCATCTAACAAATTGATTCCAAATTTTTAGATTAAACGTGAGCCACCCTTCTAATCATGTTATAGACTCAAATTAATTTGTGTAGAAAATCAATTTTTTTCTGTCAAACCCTCAATTTGATAAATAGTCCTTTTTGGTGTTGCATATTGAAAAAACTTTATAATTCTATATTCACTTATTTATATCTCGTTGAAAGTCATCAACATCAAACATTTCCAGGAAAATGCTACAAGCCGAAAAAATTTTAGTTTTCCAATAAAATACAGCGGTAATACAATAAAATACACAAATTTTTATGACACTAATTTTAAACACCATTACGTGATAATGAAATAATGGAGAGCTTGGGTGATTTATGCCACGTTTGAAATTCATCCCAATATGATTTGAAAGAACAGAAATGGAATAAGAAAGTAGTTGTGTTGATGGATGGACCTAAACCGGTGCTACCTATGTAGGAATGTTGAAAGCCAAATCCTTCAACACTGAAATAGAGAAAGTAATATGAATTTATGATAGTAAGTAGTTATAGAATTGAAGTTTAAAATACTCTGAATGTATTTTTGGTTATTGTTGGCTTTTAGGTTGGATCGCCATTCCTTCAACAATACTATTTTAATTTTGATTCTGTAATACATGCTATACTTAAACAATACTGACAAAAATGTGATAGGGTACTGAAATGACAGGATCTGTCAATATCTGAAAGGAGTGGTGGCACAGAAGCATTAAAGTCCTTAGTGGGGCGGAATGCCGCCATAAATTGAAATTCTACGATAAGTCTTCCGAGCTCTGTCCGGCAAGTGCTGAACCCAAGCGGGCGGCTTCCGAACTAACGTTCTCGCTACGCCAAGACCATTATCGACTGGTGAGGTTATGTCGAGTAGTTTTAACTGAAAATCAGTGAAAGTTTCGGATTCCCAGTTCGAAAATAGTCGGTGTGGAGTTAGAAGTTGATAATAGTACCAACGCGATAGTTGCAACGCGTTCACAGGACCGTTACGGAGGTTCGAACGGATTACGGCCACGCGGTCGGGCGGGTATCGTCACCTCTGGTTTCAACGAAGGGTTTCTGGTACTATAAACGCGCTTAAAACTCATCACCATAGAAATCCTACATCATAATTACGTACTTAACGAAATTTACGTACCTTGAATCGGCGAATTCATAAGAAAATGTCGAAAAGTGGCAAGCGTGAGGGTCTGGGTTCGGGCGTCCGTACTGTTACTACCTTTGAGGCGGGATCCGCGCACCGGTGGGCGGTCCTCCAGGCCCCGCCCACTTGTCATGACGTCATTGAAGGGCCGCTACTGACGAGCCTTGACGGATGTGAAGCAAACCAGTCGTTGCCCGACCACCGAGCCGCCCGCTTCGTTGACTGTCACGGAACTATCACCGCTAAACATCGACTTTTTTTCCCTTGTGCTCAGTTTTTTGTCGTTTCGTTCTTCCGTTCGATCACCTACCGCCAAGATAACTCGTTATTTTTTTTCGTCTACCGACTTAAAGTGAAAAAAAAACCACTCGAAAACTCCCTCAAGTTTCTAATTTTGTTTTTTTAATGGTTTGATTTCCGGAAAAATCGGTGTTCTCCATACCCATGACAACAAGTGAAACCAGTGACAGCGGCATGCATCTGAAACCGCATTGAATATTATTTTTATTTTTGTGTTTATCCACAACATTCCGACCCTGGAACCAGTCCGGAACCGAAAATGACGAGGAGGAAGCAGAATTGCCCGAAGCGAATGAAATGTAAGTAACTTTTACAGTTTAAAAACCATACTTAGGTACCTACAAAAATTGAGTAGTATTCGCTGGAATGAAAAAAAAAAAAAAAAAAAAAAAAAATTAATTAAATGATACTTTCCACAAGCAAAATATTCCACGCATATACGAAATATAAAATTACAAAAGAAAAAAATAGAAAAAAAAAAACTGACAGATATTCGAGAGTTAACAATAATTATTTTCATTCGTGTAAATTTTGTACATCAACATGGTTCAAGTATACGTCAAACGCACAATTTATGAAATTTTAGAAGAAAGTGGTTCTGTAACTAGTGACTTTCGATAATATCCAACTAGGTACTTTTTATTAGTATCTACTGACTGTCAGTACTTCTTATCAGTACTTATATTGATTACATCAGGTATCCGTGGTTGCCCATTGTTCTTTGGATTTTGGTTCAAATTTTTTCGATTTGCGTCTCGAGTGTGTCGGTTTTATTCCTGCCATTACAGAAATAAAAATTGCAATAATTCAAGTCTACAATAGAAAATTACGAAATTCGGACTTCAATTTTATCGTTATTCGAAACTAATTGATCGTTTTTATCTCTTTTTTTCCCTATCAACTTTTTTCTTGGTGAAGAACCCGTGACAATTCGATAATACTGTCATCGAAATTTTCGTTCTTTTAAAATTTCGGCGTTTGAACGCGTTTTGGGGGGGAAAAGGCCGCTACGCAGTTCGGGAGTTGAGAGCGGTAACTGGAAAAGCACGTGCTGATGTTTACTACCCCCACCCCACGACGTTTCCCGCCGGTTCATTCAAACCCTTTAGGATATTGAGTCCCGATTTTCACAGAACACGGATCAAATTAGATAATCGGAAATTTAAAATCTGTCATAGATTGTGATAATGAGATACACAATCCCTCAATCGCTCCCCTCCGCGAAAAATAAGTTTAAGTCGTCAATTAAAACAAGCCGGATTCGAAAATTGGAATTAATAAACTCTGAAATTTTGATTTTTACGGAGAAACTGTGAGAAAATACCAACCCTTATCGACCTTATCAATCCCGAATGTTCTTATCAGTTTTCAATAATAGTTTTGTCAACGGAATTCTATTTCACGACTCTTACTTCCATTAAAATACAGATTCCAGCCTTGCAATAAAAATTTAGATATGCAAACATTTTGTAATGAATGTTCAGATTATTTTCACCTTCTAACAATTAAATTGACTCACTTCCGAGATGTCCAAAATTTGCTAACTTTCGAAGTAGGTACTGCATTGAAGCGAATCAATACTGAAAATTGATAGGATTTTGATTTTGTGCAACTCTTCTCAATTTTTAATTATTTATCTGCAGTTGAGCACCGGTTTCCGTAGAATTTTCAACTTTCAAGTTTGAAACATTTCATTTTACTAAAAAACGGTAGTGCATGATACTGTCTGGTCAAAATTGATTGAAGACGTTTGAAATTTATATTTTTTCTCCCATGACATACTTTTTGTGAAATGATGTAAAAAAAAATTCCATTTCAACTTCATCCGTTCATGAAAGCCTATAATTCTACTAAACAGCCTCTTGAAAAAAGAGCAGCATCTTTCTCCACCAATTATATAAACTATCACAATTTAATTTAGTAACGTTTTTTGAATATCCCTTATTTTGAAACTATCTTGAGTAGGTACTGCCTATTTTTGCTTCAACATCTCTATCGAAAACAATAATTT
This sequence comes from Creontiades dilutus, assembly GCA_031894815.1. Lineage (NCBI taxonomy): Eukaryota > Metazoa > Arthropoda > Insecta > Hemiptera > Miridae > Creontiades > Creontiades dilutus. The sequence goes on along the minus strand of JAVIWC010006603.1, from coordinate 1,100,797 downwards.
TTCAGAAATTTTTTTGCATTGTTGTCGGTAATAAAGTTTGTTGTGGTGAGACCGATAGTAGTTTATTTCTATTTTACCAGTAGCACTCCATATTTAGTAGAATTCTTTTCAAATCCGAATTCAAGTTATTTCGAGTCCAATATCCTAGGATCGTAGGACACTTCAAACAATTAGACGGTTAAGTTTATAGTTCTAACTCATTTTACCAATGTTCTACTTCCGTTTAGGTCCCTATCATTGTTCATTCAACCTAAAATACAATTTTTTTGTTATTGAAACAAATCATTTTTCTAATCTTTGATTTCAAACCATAAATATTTGAGAGCCTCAGACAGAAAAAAAATGTATAACGTGACATACTTGTTAATTTCTTAGTCATTCACTTACAATTAACATTTGTAGTTGTTATTGTTTTTAACTTATAAAATCCGATAAATTTGATCTTGAAATATTTGCAAATCTTTATATTTGTCCAAGAAATCCTTGTTTAGGTTCCTCGTTGAAAGTAGTAAAAACCCTCAGATAGTTACATTTCTCTTGTACATTACTTTTCTCACTCTGTCTGCAACGAAATTTTTTATCTAGTTTCACCATTCAAAGTAAAGTATTGAAAGATATTGTTTGTTATTTCGAAATCGTAAGCGCAGCGGACCAAGGGAAAATGACAAAATACCCAAAAATTAGCTCAATGATTTAAAAAAATATTTTGAATTCTAATGTAAATGGAATGATAAAAATGGTTATATTTTGTACATTACAGAATTACATATTATGATTTCTAGGTAATATCCATACATTTATTTCTATATAACTGTGAATAATATTCATATTTACAAAAATACAAGAAAAACATTTTCCATGATTTTGGTGTTAATAAAATTTCTTCTGGGAGACAACACAAGCTTACACTAATCGCACAGCTGCATTTTCCAACAAGCCAGTTTAAATTTTCTGATTTAATATTTAAAAAATCATAATCACGAAGGAATCCATTATGTTTCAACAGGACAATTGATGTTTGTTTTTTCTTTAAAAAACGTAGATTTTGTAATGCACATAATTTTGGTGTTCATAATTCCCTGGATACAATAAATTATCTTTAGGTAACGTTTGCATTTTTTCGGAAATTTTTACGCTTTTTAGTGAGAAATATCCTCCTTTTTAGTGTTGAACATGGTCATTCAGCAAACTCTAATTAGGAGAAAAGTAGTTGAGTTTAAAAAAAGTACTTAATTTAGGAGCGCATTAGGTACTTCACAAGGTTCAAATTTGTTTTGACAGAAACAGATTTCTTGTTCATCTGATTCGTTTCAAATTGTCGCCTATCCATTTTCCTTCTTGGAACGCTCATAACTCAATAGCTGATCATACTGGTAATTTTTGGTCACATTTCAATAGTTAATAATACTAATAGTTCCTAGATGATAACATAAAAAATTAATCATGTTACCATGTCCTTTTTTATCATGGAACTATCAATAATAATTATTTTTATAAAAACCGACATAGTCATAGCGGATTTTTTAATTTTATTCACATTTTCAGGGACGAACACTTTTTTTGGATTATCCATTTGCGCAATCGCCAGTAGCTGTAATTAATAGATTATATGGGTTGACCATAATCATTAAGTACAGTTAGTAGTGTATACATATGAATTTTGCAGTACAGTGTTTTGGGTGACGAGATTGGAACACTCTAGAAATAGTAGTAAATTTTTCATTCGTTTCTGAAGACCAAACTTCTTACCGAAGTTACTCAAAAATCGGTCTAGTTCGCCACCAATCGTCAGATACGTTTCATCTGAGAGAACGGAGACGAAATGCAGGAGTAGTAAACACTGACAAAAAAGTGATGTGTCCGAATAAAGTTTGCGTTTCTCTCGAGTCTCAGTTAATTGTATATTGCAGTTTTCGTTAGGCTGAGGCATTTGGTGATTACATGGTGAATACCTGAAAGATACAATTATTTTGTATACAATATCATCAGAAACAACAGCCATCATGTTACTCCAGTTTTCTTCCCTCTGCCATCAATAGCATAGTTTAAACCTTCATTTCCATCAACTTTATACTTGTGTACCTTTAACACTTTAGTTCAGTACTGTTCTACGACAGTAACCATTATTTTCAAAGAAAATCTGAATTTTCAGAAAATTTTTCTGAGACTGAGATATATATTATGATTAAATAAAATCACACCGGTTATCTTCTAAGATATATGCCACTTCTTCTAAAACGTACCTATATCTAATTCATCTGTCTTCCTCAGGGTTGTTGGAAACGTTTCGATTGTTGCTTATGTATTATTAATTGTATGTATATGTTCGACTTTCTTGGCAATGGGGTAACCAGTGTATCCACTCTATCATTTTAATTTTTCTCTTCAAAGACATCATCCTATTTATTTTCAAGAAGTATTGCATAGAATGGGCTATCAGTGCCAGGGGTAGATATCATGATTATTTTCTGTATAAATAATATTGGATGGCTACATTTTTGTTGAAGGATGTCAATAATTGAGATTACTTTCAGAAATTCATCGTTGTTGAGAATATTTTAGAAAAGCGTTGAGTTTGAAGTCTTTGAACTAACAGTGTTTTTAGCTTTCTGCAAATGTGGCTCGAATTCTGGAAAGTGTGGCAAGTGGACAAAAATGGGGTTTAAAACGAAAATTCGGTCATACAGTTATGTTGCAACATCATACTCAACTGAAAAAAATTGAGATTTACGTAAGGTACGGGCTACAAAGAGATAAGCTACTTACAAAAATTCTGTTCTAGGGATCGTCGTAATCCGAGAAAACCCTTGGAAAGCTGCAAATTATTACATAGAGGTTTATTAATTCTATTTTAAATATCCTTCCTACGTAAATCATTGATCTATGTAAATTAGACGTAGTCTCGGCACCTCTCGCTCCATACCTGGTAATTGCATTCAAGATAGAAATACTAGCTAAGAAGTTAGTTAGTTCAAGGGCGTTGCAGCCCGACCAATTTTTCAAATTGTGAGGGAACGGATGTTCGTATACATTAACCCGAGTTTTCTCATTTTATTCAGAGAAGTGATTTCTACCTGAATCCACCAAATACAAAAAGGTAGTTACATCGAAATTGCTTGATATCTCAATTTTTTGATAGATTAATCCTCAAATCCGTGTTAACTAGGCTAGAAGTAATCCCAGATTAGTGTTGGATTTCGAGCCCGATTCCGTTAACTTTGGTCAGGTCGTTTCGGAAAAAAGCTTTGGGCGGCGGACAGATGGATTGATTCTTTATTTCGATTTTTGAAATCTACGTACCTTGAAGCGCACAATCAACAATTTTCGAGGGAGGAGGAAGGAGGAGGGGGTTAAAAATGGGCTTTTCTTCATTATTGGAAATATTAAATCAACATTTAATAGTGCTCAAAATTCTGTACTCCTAGAAAATCCTATAAAATGGTTATAAACCAATTTTTGATATGAAAATTCGGGCTTGAAATTATGTTGCACGGGTGGAGCCTGTTCATAATGCTGGAATATGTTTGGAAAGAAATAACTTTGGTGTTCTATTCAACATGACATTGTGTCGACATCGTAAATCTCCAGGATTTCGATACCGCGTCTCCGGGATAAAATATCTACATTTTATTAGTCATTTCCGAGTGAGGGTTTTCACTGGCGATTCTCGTCCAATCTGTTATCGACTCGAGTCGGCCGTTATTATAAATCCAGGCTTACGAGAGGGGGAGGGGGGGGGGCTCGTTTCAAAACGTTCCTTTCGGCCTCAGAACGCGACTTTCTCTCTGGAGTCATAAATACATCAAGTTATTTAGCTTCATCAGAGCGGTTCCAGAGGGTGTGTGAAGTGAAAGCTGATAAAACTGCCAATCATTGAAATTTACCGCTCAAAATGTAAACTCCGATAAGGGATCTGGGTATTGGCCAGATTGTCATCCGAGACCTGCGAAATGGGTATTTTTCGATCAATAATTTCCACGTATGAACGTGGATCATATTGAAGAGTGGATACTAATATAATATTCTCAGTCACTCCTCATACTCACTACCCTGAACATTTGACATTCACACAAAAAATCCATCTGCAGCATACCTTAAATTGTTCCCGTGAACAAAATCTTGGGAACTTTGATTTCCAAAATGTTTGCAGCTATTTTAATAACTTGATTCTCTTCAAAATTTCCGGAAGAAAGACTTATCAATAGTTCTAGCCGATTCAGCTATTCCCTATTTATATGCGATATAATCCATCGCCAAACATATTGAACAAATCCTTCATCCCACCAAAAAGTAAAGCTCAAAGCAGCATAATTCCATCAAGTTATGACACGAATTTCCTAGACGTTGAAATGTGGCCGATATTACTGTTTCGAACCATTCAAATCAACGTTATCCCATTTTAAGAGAAATATTCTGAAAAAACAGCAGTCGATGGCTTCTCCGGAAAAATATTGGCATTAGCTATTCGGTACCTAAATTTCAGGAAATGTAGATTGGCGGTATCATCTTCTATAGTTGGATCTAAAGAATAGTACTCCAGTATTCGAAATGTACAAACCATGTCAAATGCGATTATGTCTAGTTACACGGTTTTTAATTTGTCTGCACTTTTACGGGATTTGTATTTCTATGTAAAACTACAACGTTATTCATGTTGCGAATCTTGTGATGAATGCAGTTCTTGTATTCGCCGGTCTGGCGATCTCCCAATTCCCACGATAAAAATACGCTACAGAAGGCGACAAATGGAGACAGTTGCAGGGCTTTCAGATATCTCTATATAGAAATAAGTTGAACGCTTTTTCCTACAATATGCGAGTACAATATCAAAAAATGATTGGTGGAAATATAGTTACTTTGGGTTTTGTACATTTTTCGTGTAGAGAGTTGTTCAATGTGGGAAATAAAGATGCATTATGTTACATTATGCATATTATGCAAGTGTTTTGCATGTTCTTCTGTTGAATTATCCATTGAATCTTCTTTGCTCTTCAACCTGAGAAACAGAATTGTACTCTTGGTCATTTTGGATGCCATCGTCAGAAATATTAGGAGTATATTCATTTTGTGATCTCTTCATTCTTACCCAGCGGCTATTTCTGTCATGATTGAGGAATTGCCTACTCATAGACTACGTGAGCACTATTTATCTGGATTATACCTTGTTGGTTCCACGAGGTGTCAGAAATTCATTAAACAGACCCAAATTAATGAAGCCTATTCAAATTCTAGCATATCCTCATTCCACCGAAGAAAGCGATCAGCTAATTCAGCATACGCAATGAATCAAATGAAGCATAATAAGATGAATTTCAATTATTATAGCTCCAGAGATTGATACATCTGTCCATTGTGGAACCAGGCCATCAGTCCTAGACTCTAAAAACTCCTCTCACCATTTCAGATGTCGGTATTCCAGTTACGGTATTCCTGGGTATGTCTGATTGTTATTAGAGGAATCCTATCCGATCAGATTTCTTCGACTTGGGGAAGCCATTCAACTACTGATGCCAGCAGTAGGAGATCATAGCTTCACCGAAATATTGATCGAGATGTTTCATTTACCACTCATACCGGCTGGTCGGTCAATGGAAGACCTAGTGCCTTTTATAGAATATTCGAATAATATATTGCTTAGTCAAACTTCTTTTGTATCGTCTTGCATATAAATATAACTGTCTCTAGACAGCGTACAATATGAAGAAACCTTTCAAGTTTGAAAGCACATAAATGTCATTAAAAGTAGCAATGGTTCCAAAAATTAAAACACAAATTAAATAAATACACATAAATTAAGCCTTGCCATTCTGTATCCAACTTAAGCCTTTAAAAATCCACAAATTTATTTAAATAAATATAAGAACAGCTATACTCTAAAAAAAAAAAAAAAAATTGTTCTTACTTGCCCAACGCCAGAGGGGTCGAATGGAAGTTTTGTAATCGGGCCTCAAGAAACTTTTTAACACAACCAATACAAATCTACACTCCGAATCAAATACCTGTTTTCAGGAATCGTGGAGTATATGTGAATGTGTTCATCTTTCAGTTGGGCTCGGGAGTAATTTCTGACAGTTCGAAGGATAGGAACAGTTCGAACTTTAAGAACAGGAACAGCAAGAACTACGATGGCGCTTCCCTAATGCTCTTTCTTTCTCCTCTTACATTAAAGGTTAAAATTGAATATTTGTGACTCAACTCGCTCGAATCACTATTGTACTCACCGCTAGAATGCACCTCGATTTAAATTTCCGTCAAAAGCGGACTGTGAACGCCCACACCCTTAAACGTCTTAAATCCAGTCGACTATAAATATTTCGATGGAATTTTTAATTTTTTCTTTGAAACTGCAATTCACATTTTTCCTCCGGCAAATATTTCTTGCACTATATAAATTTCGTTGTTGTCAACACACATCATAGTGGATTACTTTTCAACGACTAGTTAAAGAGGCTATAAATCTTATATTTAAGTTCGCGCACTGTACAGAATCAACAGGCGTCTTGTTGCTGACTCAAGGGGTTTTAAGTTGGATAATGTTGGTGGAATACCACGTTGTCCAAGTCTCTTGACGGGGTCCATAACTCAGAGGGACGTTGGGGCGTGTTACTTCCCCCGTCGACGAACCGGACGCGGAGATGCAGCGACGGATCTGGGCGTCAAGGGGACATCGGGAGATGCGTGGGATCGCTCTCGCAGCTATCTCCTGGATCTAGTGCTTTCCACGGACTAAATCCAGTTCGGACAGTCGTCTTCTGAAGTTCACCCTACAGTACCTGTAAGGAATCCATCTGGACGGCGTTTTTTGGACTTTCTTCACGAGTATGAAAAGTATTTGTTTTTGATATGGTCAAGATAGGGTGGTTCTACATTTTATGGGAATAGGAACAACCGCAAATTTGTTGAAGGCTATACCTTGACCAAATCCATTGGTGATTAGCATATAAACTATGAGTGACCTGCCCTACCCTTCAATTTCAACTGATTTTGGTGGTTGTTTCTTTTGCTCGATCTGGAGATATGTAAAGAAAATTTGGCTGTGTGGAAATAGATTATGCACTCTGATATGTGGTCGTACGAACTTCTAGAATTTCGATTTCGTATACATTGAGAAAGGTTTTGTCTTAAACTAGCAGGCCAAATGCAAAATAAATATACGTTGCGATTTGTACGAACATTACATGGAAGTTTTATTTATTCGAAAGATGCTCATGTAGCTCACTCGAAATTATTATCGTTGGTATATATCTGAGAACAACACTGGCAAATATCAAAACAAAAAGATTTTAAAATTGATTCTCTTGTGTAAATTTGCAGTTATCCGACTTAAATTAAAACCAAAAGAACATCCCTTTAGATGTTAAGGTTGAAGATAAAAATAATAACATTTTCTAATAAGTCTCAAAGGACAATGGTCTCCTTTTTAATGATCTCCTGATTTGATATCCTCTGTCCATTGGATAAGATTGTTATGGCGGCAGCGCAAGAGAAAAATATCGCCTCTGTGTTTCCCTGAGATAATTTTTTTTGAAATAATATTGCAGGGCCATGCATCTCCAAATTGAACTAATGTTTATATAATCTGTTTAAAAAAAAATTTTAATAGTAGGATCGTTGATGAGAGTATCTCAGCTCGTTCTGGCTGTGGAAGGACGGTTGATCCGAATCGACTCAGCCTGTTTGTCAAGATCGCCAAAATGATTCTACCGCAAGAAGCCGTCACCCATTGTTTTTAGCAACTGTAGAACGTCTGCCAGTGTGAAGCTCAATCCGTTATTTTCGTCTTAACAGGTGCACAATTCTTCTTTCTCTTCTGGCTCCTTTTGTGTTCTGCCTGGCGATTGATGAGTCGTAACCTTCCCGGTAGCTGCTCTCTTACTGGGTTATGTAGTTTTCTTGCTTCATTCTGACTGTTAGGGAATAAGATATTTCTTAAAACTTTTAAAATGTTAGGGAGTAAGATATTTTGTAGTACAATTAGAAATAATGAACGTGAGCTAGTCGTAGACAGGCAGAATGTGGGTTGGTTCAGGGATGGCCTGTATAGGCAGTGACGAAGATCGATATAATATACATACATATTCGATTTAAAAACTTGATTTTTCAGAAAAAAATAAGGGTTTATTTTTAATTTAGGTAATTAGCTGATCAAAATGATTATTATTTTAATATTTCTTCTGGTTGCACGATGGAATTAATATACACTTCTGCTGAGCCATGTAGAAGTGTGCCGTAATAAGTTCACCTGGGATTATTAGAACGAGCAGTTATTTCAACAAAAAATATGCATTTGATCTGTCAGTACTATTATCATGTGAAATGACAACTTGACTGTTCAACACGCTTCCTCATGCGCAGGTTGTCAATCGCATACTTCTTTATCAGATTTAAGTTCTAGTACAAGGGATTTGTTTTGTCAACAAGTTTAGGTGGTATCACTTCTAACGGCATGTGGAAGAACTGAATTCGTATGATTTTAATCACTTCCCCGGCAGGTTTATCTCCCGCGTGTTCTACAGGGTTTTCTATCAGCTGGTTCAATCCCTGGTGAAGGATACAGAAAATTGTCTCCCCTTAGGTGGAAGTTCCCGTCTTGTTGCAATGGAAGCGTCCTGGGCCCATATCCTCTTGCAGTGTGAAACAACAACTTCGCTTGTTGAACTTTTCCAACGGAATGAAACATGTTAATTTATAGAGAGAAATCATAATGACCAATATCACCTATGGTGATCATGACTACGTGGACCTGACTATTCAACAATCCGAATTATTAGTTCCCTGCCCAGTGATTGCGGAATCTACTCCTGATTGCTTATTATTCAAGTACTTACACTTCTATGATAGATAGTCAATGCTAATGATTAACCGTCAATATGCTCACTCTATCACTAAAATTTATTGTTCTTGTTTCTCTGAACTGTGGACAGATGAATCGCTCCTGAAGTAGCTGACATCTTTTCAGATCTGTATGAATTTACCTCTCCTGGTCACAGTAATATTTTGTTAGCATTGCGTTAACTTGGCATCTGGGTATAGAAACAAAGAGGCAGGAACAACTACAGGTCTGTTCGGAGTAATTTCGATGACCCTGGGGGAACGAACATATTCATACGTATGGATGTTTTTCATCAAACTAAAATTAATTCCGGATAGCTCAAACAGAATCCTATTACTGTAGAAACCCTATTACTCAATGATATACCTATACAAAAGAAACTTTGAGTATCAATTTCAGATTGTAGACAGATCATTTCCGTACGCGGACATTGAAAATGTTTGTGCACCAAGAACTTTCAAAATAATAGTTAATGAAAACATTCGAAACTGGAAATATCAGCCGTGGATCATGGATTAATTAGAATCTTTAATATCAACTAGGCCGTAATTACGTTCTGAAATAATCGTGCCCGGATCTGATTGTTCTCTTTCTACCTCTGAACTGTGTTAGCGAATGGGAAGTTTTCCCCCTCTCATCGGCACATCAGCAGAGTGAAGTCATTAACTGAAATGACAACTGTTTAAATCAAGAATCGTATTACTCGAAACGATGGATTTCCCGGAACCTTTGTTTTCAATGCGGTAATCACCAAGAAATTACCGTTGCAAATGATAGGGTCGGAGAGGGGATGACGTGACGTTTGGTTTTGATGTTCCCGACGATGGACTGCTGACGGGCTTGTAATTCGAAGCTGTACATCTGCACTGACAATGGAAATAAACTGTATAGAGTGAGTACATCTGCGTTCTTGCAACCCACATATACATTTCGTATACACCTAAATAACTTTCCTCTCATACATGACATTATCTAGAAAAGAAGCATCTGATGCAAAGCGTCACACAATTTCGTTTACTTTGGGTATTTTACTTTGCTAATACTGTAGTTTTTTCGTTTATTTCCAGCGTCTTCGTTTTATTTTTCCTTTCCTAGGAGTAATTTTGTACGAAACCGAAACAATGGCGATTCCAACACTTGGGTTTATAATCGTTTGAATAATTCGTGATTGCTTTGTGTCCTATTGAGGTTTTGATAGACACTTTTCAGTTCAGAAATTGAGATAGTTCAAAATCCCCGGATCTAAAACCGGTCCAGTTGGTTCTGCGTCCAAAACTACCCAAAAATGACATCCCACTGGGAAACGTCCTGCAAAATCCTCGAAAAAAAACTTAGTTTTTGTGCAGTTTTGCCTCCTAGCATCTATGAAGTAGATGTGACTTTCGGGCTGCCTAGTCATCAGGGCCATGTTGACCTGTAGTGAATTCCGCGTGCTAGGTTTCGGATTTTGCACATATACATATATCTGATGCTTGTTATGGCTCCAACGGACATTGCAGATTTGGGATCTACTCAATTTATCTAGTAAAATGACAACATTTGAGGGGATTATAATAAATGTTCGACATACGATTACGAGTTCGTTATTCAAAATAATGAACCAAAAAGTCTATCAATTCCTTTAAAATCCTGCAATCCGGTTTCGATGAGCCAACAAGTATTAGTAATTCAGCCTGGGCAAAACGATCGTGTTGCATTTCTTCCCATGATATTAACGTCAAATAGTTTTAAAGTTTGAAAAATTGCCTGCGTCCCTTCCACGCAGATCGTTGCCATAATTTATTTAATTATATAAGTCCAGGGCACAATATCTAAATGTAACGTCAAATATACAGGCTTTCACAATTACCAAGAAAATACGTGGTAGCTTTGCATGCAAAATCACATTCCCATAACTAAATTCGAATCGATATCTCTATCCGTGAAGTTCGATGTGCAATCTATCAAACACACGCCTCCTTAATGGAATCGGTATTTGCGACAGTAATATTCATAAAATTGACCTCCACGACAATTACTGTTTCAATATCCTCTTACATAGAGTAAACGATTCTCTTCTCAATTTCATCCCTTGGGGTTAGTTGAAAATTATTCGAAATTTGAATGCAATTCATGATTGATTTTGAGTCGAATTCCATAAATTCCGGTCTTACAGGAAGGAAGCAAAGCTTCGAATGGCTGACAGACCGTTGTTAGAATTTAAGCATCTAGTAATGCAGTGGCGTAACGTTTTTCAGCGGGGCCCCCCCGCAAAATATTTTTGGAACCCCTCCCCATAATGTTTTTTTTTTTTTTTTTTGAAGCGTGCCCTTTTCCAACGGTCATTGTTCAATACGCTACGGTACCTAACTAAAAATACATTATGTAATATAACAATTTAACCTACCTGTACGTCGTAGCGTACTACGCTTCTTCGCAACTCTGACACCTTAGCTACTTTACACCCTTCCTTACCTGATTATAAATAAAACCAAAAGATGATTGATCAATGAACCTACATTACAGTCGATGTTTATAAACTTGATGTTACATAATGGAATTTTTCTGTGTATCGTTAGTTCCGCTTTATTCTTTAAAATTAAAAAAAAAAAAAAAAATGAATTTTTCTAGAGCGGGCCCGTTCCCGGTGGTTATTATAAACTACAAAACAAAACTTTCCAAAAAATATGTTGCATAACTAACCAATTCCAGAACTATGTATAAACAACTTGATGCACTTTTCAACTTCATTCGACTCAATGTTATGGTCTAATGTCTGAAAGCTATGATTATACTCTTTTCCAGAGGAGTATTCAGATAAAAAAGTATGTAACTCACCTTTATACTTTTCTTAAGGTACAATAATTTCCGAAAAATTCCGTGTTATGCATTCTAGGTATTGCATGTGACCGTATGAGAGAATAAATTCTGTTTATTGTCAAAAAATTAAATACAATTTACATATTTTCCCCTACATTGTTTTTGCTTAATGGTAGTTAATAATGATCCATAAAGAATCGTAAAGGTATATAAAATACAGTTGAATAGAAAATCTCTAAGTTATAAGATGGTAAGAAATATTTCTAAATGATTTGCCTTCACCTTCTAACCACCAGAGGCTTGCAATATCCGTAACTCGTCTCAATGCAGTCGTTATCATAGAATTTATGCCCCAAGAAATTTGCTCTAATGCACATTCAAGGATTCATACCCATTGTTTTTCATGTATATTTATTTTATTATTCACCCGGATAATGGTCTTGAATCTGGACACTCTCAACTGGTCCCGTATCAATCGAGTTCAACTCCCAACATCTGACGGTAATGGACGCGAAGAAAAACGACCATTCCTACGCGTGGATCCCGCCTGGGTACGTTCCTCGAAATGGGCGCAAAATGAATATAAAGGAGACCCTTATGGAATACCCACGCGTTTCGGTCTCGACGAATACGTTAGCGTCCACCGATCAGTTTCGAAAGGTGGAAAAACAGAAGTGTACGATCGCTTCCCGCCGTCTCATCGTTTTATAAATACCTTGATGGATCGGAATTTATAAATCCACTTGGACTCTACCTGGCATTGTCTTGGACCAACAACGATAAATCCGCCTCCTAAACGAGCCTTTGCGTTGTTATTTATAAAGCGCTAAAAAAGAATGACGGGCCGGGAAAAATTACGTTTATAAAGGGGAAGAAGTTTGAAGTCTTCTTTGAGGGAAGGCCCAATAAATTAGATATTTGGCAGTTGGGACTATGGAGAATGGAATGGATCCACTGCTGTCAAATGGAGTAATTTCTTAGTGGAGATCTGACCGAAATGAGGGGAATACATGTTATTATACGGCACTTCTGTTCAAATTGCTTAGAAATCGGTTTCCTCCTTTGGGGAGAAAGAAGCATTAATTCAGATCAGTAAGCTATACTTACTGATACGCACTAATCACTTTCTATATGATGTATGATATTCCTTTCCAATCAAGACTGCAACTAGTACAAGCTTTAGCGATGCATAATGTTGATTACGCAACATTTGTTGATTACAACAACTTTTTGCAATGTTATTATTAAGTCAACAGCAGTCTCACAAAGAGCACAGAATGCAGTGATTTGAAATGCGTTTTGGTTGAAGTTGGACCGGTATGTCACGCATTATCTAAAACTAAATTGGTTCAAAACACCCGAACGAATAAAACTTGCAGACGTTGTACTATTTAAAATTCTGAAATTTGCATCACCGTCACTGAATCAAATTTTACTATATCATGGGAAGTTCTCAGTTGCATAGGACTCGCAGATTCAAAAAATTATTTCAAACACCTCTACATCGCACAAGTATATTTGGTACATCTTTCATCGCTAGTAGTACTGGACTCTATAATAAAAATCCACTCTTTGACATAAACCCGTCAATTAAAGCAGCTTTTAAAAACACATTCATTCAGTAGTTATAATGTATAAAAAACAACCTAAGAAAATGAGGATTTTCCGATATTTGAATGAATAAATTACTACAAAATATTCTTTTTGTTGTTTTAAAATGTATTTAAGTTTTGAATTGGATGTAATAAGAAGAACGAAGAATGGGCTTTTATACTATATAGGTAATGCCAATTTTAAAAGCCAGTAATCCATTCAGAATGTGTCAAAACAGTTTTTTATGTTACCATTCTTCAGAAATTTTCTAGTATTTTGAAGCGGACCCCATGCCATTGGAGCTAAATACGGTAATTACGCGAATTAAGAAAGTTTATTCTGCAGAATTATTAACAGGCCACTGTGCTGTGCGTACTAAAACTCGAGTAGGTAATAGAAAATTAAGAATTTCAGTACCCTTGTAGATCGATCATTCTTGAAAGTAAGAAAATACCAGCAGGGGTTGAAGGTAGCAGTTATTTTAAAATGTAATATTCGGGAATCATTTTCGTCCCCATTATCCGTTTTAACCAATTTTGAATCGAATGTCTCCATAAACCGTTATTTTTCCCGGTTACAAAATAACAGTTATTTTTGAATTTCTTTCTTTTTTTTTTTTTTTTTTTTTTTTTATTTTAATTGGAATCAAGTCAGTTTCAACAACTTTTTAGTCACGTATTTCTAGTGTCATAATTTATTATGCAGTCTTCTTGCAAGTAACAGGAGTTTCTTTTCTTCTAATAATTGTTAGTTCGGACTGTAAAGTTACAATTTATTAATTAATATTTATTTATTTATGTTATTATTATTTTGTCAGCGAACAATTTTTTTCGGAAGGTTAATAGTCAACCACTAACCTTTACATTCCAGGTTAACGATTAACAAGTGAGAAAACGATTTTTTCTGTTAAGGATAATGATTCTCCTTAACATAAATTATTGTTAACCCCTATCCAATAATTAGTTGGTCAAAACATCAAGATTTTGAGCTATTATTTTTTCTTTGTACTGAACATATAGCATGTATATTAAGCAGGAAGTTCACCCTCTAAGAGCCGATTCTACAATTAATTTCTCCGGATGTTATGAAACCAGACACCACTTTCTTATTTTAGGTGAGAACCCCAATTTTCTGTCGCAGATTCGGATTCTACTCAAAAATTCATGAAAATTTGACCCCTCAACCAATTTTTTTAAGCGCGCATGACCGGTTCATCGAGCACGCAAAGTTGCGCAACCCCATAATTGTGTAGTAGTGGATGATGGTTTACTGTAAAGTGTGGCGCATGAATTTTCATTGTTTTTTAACGCTGATTCACGTGATGCTACCCGTTTCTTGATTCGAACCAAATTTTTGCGGAATAATGACCGAAATTTGTTTATCTTGCTTGAAAAATCATCATTTATGACGACTTTCAACTCTCAGATTAAAATGATTTTTTACTTGATCATTGAAGAAGGTTTCAGTATCCTGAAGTAACAAAATTTATTCCGCATCATTAAACAAACCAGTCATTATTCCGCAAAAATTAAGTCAATCAAAAAACGGATACCATTACGTGAATCAGCGTTAAAAAACAATGAAAATTCATGTGCCACACTTCGCAGTTAACCATCATCCACTATTTGACAATTTCGGGGTTACGCAACTTTGCGTGCTCAACTGAACCGGTTACGCACTATAAAAGAAATTGGTTGAGCATTACGTGAATCAAATTTTCATGAAATCTTGAGAGAATTCGAATCTGCAACAAAAAATTGGGGTTTTCATTTGAATTAAGAAAGTAAGTGTCAATCGCGTATGGTTGCGCAGTTGCGCGGAGTGCGCAAATATGGTATTTGAGATCATTGGAAGAAAATATGAAGATTCAAAAAATATTTTTGTTTACTCCCATTTTGACGATTTTTTAAGGGGGGAGGGGGTTGGAACAACTCGTGGGACACCCTGCAGAAAAGATAATGGTCCGATTTGCAGCGTTCTGTATTAACTTCGAATATCGAAAAGAACTTTAATTTAACAATAAATGAACATTTATTTTTTCTATCAGAACTAACTGTCGTTGTTAACTTTTTTAAAGACTAAGAGTTATCGTGTAAAATAAAAAACCGTGGTCGCTATTTGATATTTTCAAGGAAACAAAATAATCATCTACTTCAGCCCCTGAATGTCAGAACTATCTGAGTTCAAGTCGTAACTTGGTAATGTGAAATACACTGTTGGTCGCTGGGTAGAAGTGTACAGCATGAAAAACGTCGAAAATACGAACATAAGTTGGTTTTAATTGAGATTTACTCGCTCGTTCCGAGTCCCGTTGTCATGGAGCTGCGGCGTTTTCTTTGGCACGGGGCCTCCCGCGTATATTATATTTTGGCAATGACGGGTAAAGGATGAGGGAAGAGTGTCCTTCTCCTTTCGCGGCGGAGGAGTTGGAAGCACATATTAACACATATATCAAGAGCCCTTCTGAAAACCCAGGGAGGCCCTTAACACTAAATCATCAAGGGAGGACCCCGATGCTCGCCCCCGTATACCGCTATTCAGTGATGGCGCCTCCAGACAGCCAACCTCGTCCCCTCTTCCTTCAGCTCATCCTACTCATTGCCAGACTCACTCACAATGTTGTACATCGCTTCAGCGAAGAACTCCACCTCCTTAACGGCTGCAATGTTACTATAAGTCGCCGCAGAAGTTTCAAAGAAACACACATCTCAACGAAATACATTTTGATGCAGAACGCTACAATCCCGCATTTGGCAGAACCGATCAGGATGGCTACATTCCTTTTAATATCGTTT
The DNA here is from genome assembly GCA_031894815.1 of Creontiades dilutus. Classification (NCBI taxonomy): domain Eukaryota; kingdom Metazoa; phylum Arthropoda; class Insecta; order Hemiptera; family Miridae; genus Creontiades; species Creontiades dilutus. Next base: position 1,084,777 of record JAVIWC010006603.1, on the reverse strand, counting down.
CTCATCAATCTCATCTCCTAGAGGCCTGATTTCAAATATGAAAAGCAAAAGTTAGAAGCTTATAGTATTTTGTTATGCGCTTTTCTGAAATATTAAATATAAAAGTAATCGTTTGGCAAATAGAAAACTCATACTACAAGGTCTGTAAATTAAGGAATGAGAATGATTTTTTTCAAAATTTTTAATACAAAAAGAATTACAATTCAATATTGTAACCTTTAAAATAACTTCCTTCTGAGGCCACACAGCTCTGGAGACGTTTCTTTCACTCCTTAGAGCAGAGCTGGAACTCCGATACTGAAATAACCTTCAGCTGGTCGGTTACAGCCGTTTGAATTTTTTCGACTGTCCCAAAATGATTTCCCTTGAGGTAATTTTTCAACTTTGGGAAGAGAAAAAAAGTCACAAGAACTCAAGTCGGGCGAAGTAAGGCCAGATTTTTAATTTCTGCAATTCAAATTTTGCAATAAATTTTTCTTTGGTCAAACAACTTGAGAAAATCTGCCTGTACTAAAATTCATACTAACATGTCCTAGACGCTGTAATAGTTGCGAAAACAGACTTAGTGAAATAGCTCTGCACACTAATCTAAACGTTGAACTATACACAACCATGTGTTTATAACTTTCCAGAATCAACTATATGAACTAAAGCAATTACGGTATTCAGCACCAAAGACAATATAATCAATTGCAACCCTTTCGAAATGCTAGAATATGACATTTTCCACGAATTACTCGATTACTTTGATAAAAAGAGTTTTAGGAGATTCTGAATTGATTTCTGAATGTAAAAGTTGATCGTACGAGTATGTACTTGAATAAATGTTGTATGTAACTCTTAGGTTGAATTAGGGGATGTATTATTTGAATAAGTAACCAAGCTCATCGTTACTCAATATTACTGATTGGGAGGTTTCAAACTCCGAAATCAGCAGCTTGAGATGGTGTCTGATATTCGGTGAAACAAGCTTTTCTATGTTCTGATTTTGTTTTCTATGCATGGAGACGTTTTAACGTGAGAAGCGTCCGTCATTACATGTCTCGAAAAGTGGTATCGCTATTTCTTTGTCTATAGCTTTAAAACTAACCAAACAATCAACGACACCGTGATAATTTCCTATATTAATCATGATGTTCATTATTTATTCAACTCCTGGAGGATTAACAATGAATTTTCTTTTTCAGGTAAGTTGCAGTTCTTGGAATGTTTATGGCGCTCGTAAGTGCCTCTGCCTATTTCACATCCCTACACTCAAGTAAGACTCTTTTTAATAAAAACTTAAGCTCAGAGTAATAGCATTATCATTCATCTGCTGATTTTCTAATGTATTGAGTTGAATGAAACCAACATCTGCCATGCAGAGCTGTTAGGTGTGCAAATACACCAAAAAATACGAGGGTCATAAGGCGTTTCCTCCCAATAAAAATTCTTGCTTGGTAAAAAATTCCATACCAATTATGGAAAGTATCAATTTCCCTCCTTGCCCCAAAATACCAACCGATTAAAACGCAGAATTCCCTCTGCGCAGCTGCCATATGGCTTATCCGTTCACGTCTTACGACCACGTTAAATTCAAAAACGATAATGAGGCTTATAATTTTTACCTTGCAAATATTATGATAAGTCAATTGGATGAGCGATTAGGAGATGCCTCTCGAATTAGCTGGCACCGTTTTCCGACGTCTCACCTGTCAAGTGAGTTGGCGGCTCCCTTTGATCAAACCCTGCCGAGGTCGTCACATTTCGAGATATAGCGCGGACTGACTCCGTCATTGAATTTCATGAGATACTCCCCCTACTTTTTTTTTCGCTCCCTTTCAACGGTCTTTTTGTTTACGAAGCTTTGTTAGTTCTAAGCTTTCCAGAGCGTATTTAACGCGTGAATCCACTCTGAGTCAATTCTTTCCAAAAGTCGACCTTTTTCACCTCTTTTCAGTTCTTCATTTTCAACAATAAACCTTTGTAATCCACCAAGAAAACATGGTCCCCCCCCCCCCCCCCTTCACAAGTTGTTGGTTTCCACTGGGCCAAAGTTTACAAAATTTCCTCCAAAAATCCTACCGGTGAGGGTTGGGTGAGTAATCTGGGCATGTAGATCAATCAACCCTAAGTTATAATATTAAGGGATTGAACTATCAAGAAATCTGAATCTTAAAAACTAAATGTAAGAGCGTGGTTTTTTGTTGGATTCAGGTACGAATCAAAAAGAGTAAAAATTACTTCCGCGAATCGAATGTGACTGCTCGGGTTGCTTACGCTCATCCGTTTGCTCACCATTTGAAAAATCTGTGGGTATACGGTCAGTATACTAGCCATATGGCTGACTCCGATCGGATTTTAAATTATCTATCTGTATATTTGCGGTTAAGTGAAGCATATATGGGAGTTTTATTTTATAAAGTTAAATTTCAATGTTCACGTGTTGCCTACATTCGTTGGACTTATATCATTCTCTTGGGGTTAGCAGCACCTTTTTGGGCGTCACCCCACACCTCCGTTCCATGCACGATAATTGATTGGATAACTGTCATCATGGTCTTGTTACATTTCTGTTGTTCATTGAGTGCTACCTTGTCCGCTGATTTTTAATTCGCTCCCAGAATGATATTTTGGTGTCCAAAGTGGCCAATGGTATATTAATGTTAGCTTACTTGTTCCCTCTGTACCTCCAATTGGCACTAGGATAATCGTAGGCATTCACGTTCTGTAAAAACAGCTAGCACACAAGTGTCGTTTGGCATTATAGTTGCAGTTGGTTCAAGGACGGGGCCTTGCATGAGGGCACCACGTCAATGGGCACCTACTAGTGAATCAGTCCAACTTCTTGAAGGAAAAAAAATACTGGGATGCACGGGCTGTTGGCGGCGGGTGTCTTATCTTCCCTAATGATCTTGGCAAGGGTGGCGAAACGCGACTATACTCGTAAAGCCAAGCGAGCTCGCGGGGTCAGGCGAGGGCCCCCGCAAGTGAACCTAAATGCCCCCAGTCGACACCTGCCCTTCTCAACTGACCGCCGCTTTGCTAATACATGCCTTTCACTGCTGCAATATCTAGGCTTTTTAAGATACCCTGACTTTATTTTATACTTTCCAAACCTTTCGAGGTGTTAACTGGAAAGTAATGAAGTCAGCCGTGACACATCTCCGTCCCTTCAGAACATCTGCTTTATTGGTTCACGCTTCAACTTTCAAGTTAAGTCAGTAAAACAGGCGGTAGGACAACTTGTATTTTCTTCTTTTTTGTAAGCGATCGGTCGCATATTGGTGAGCGTTCAAAACATAGAGCCCGTATGGACATTTAGCTCGATTTGATCCCGTAACTTACTTTCGTTTCTCCGTCTCGTCATTTAGTCAAGTTCCTGCAGCCTACCCAGCCACTTTATTCTCCTGAGAAGAAATCTGTCTATTCAACCCGAGGGCCCCAGTATCCCTTGTTAAAATTGTGTTGGGTTTCTGAATCCCATCCATCTTCGTTGTGGCAAGATTTTCTTGCTCTTTTTCGTCGTCGCTCCTGTGAGTATTTTGCTGATGTAATGAGTTACATTACCAACTTATTTTTCGTCATTATCTACATGATTTTCGAAAAGAAGACCACGTTTTCTTGAAACCTCTGCTCATGGGCAACTAATTAAGAAAACAAGTTGATTGACTGCGAATATTGAAGATTCTGAACAGTGAACAGTACTTCTTCCAAATGCATTCAGACAATAGTGGTGAAAACCCCTCGTTCTGTCATTCCATCAAAACTCATTATAGTTTCCTTTAGCTGGAAAAAATCAATCTCTAGAAAAAATCTGTTTCACCACTATTAAATCCTTGAAAAACATGGTTTTACAATAGGTTATATGTTCTACTGGATAGATAAATGATTCTAGTTCTTCTTCTAAAATCGACGCTTGATTGAGTAATTGAGACAGTTCTAGAGGCACATATGCAATCATTCAAGTTTATCATACGAGTAAGTCATAGCGAATTCTCAATTACTCAACGCTCAACCTCGATGTCAGTTCAACATTCTGTTTACTGTTCGAATATATACAAATAATAGCTACTAGCTCACGTTGAATAACAACAAAACAAAACCTGCGTTATCCACCCGATCAAACCTACAGTTTATCGATCGAAAAAGGCAATAGAAATTCTAGAAGCGAATAATCAAGGTTTTTTCTCGGCCTTGTAGAGTTTCGTGACTGACGGTATTTACTCTCGCCTTATCGTCGCGACGTTTATCTAGAAATCATGTCGCCAGGGCTATTCCATTCGAAGTGACATCTTTTGACATATTTCGCATTTAAACGAGCGACGTCAACTATCAGAATCAAGTCGACGAACGAAACTATTTGACAAAATCGTGGACAATCAACAAAAACAATGTCGAAATTAGAATGGTTAATTTTAAAAGCTGCATACTTCCATACTAGGTGCATAAAATCCATTGTTGAACGGTAAATGACATTGATGTTTTTTTTTTTTTTTGTACTTTCACAGAAAATTCCATTATTTTGGTTTCATTCATTTGAGGAGATGTGAGCATATATTTCTGAGGTCTGTTCAAACCCTTAACAGTACAACCACTGGAAAATTGTAATCCACTGATGGTTGAATAGAGTTGAGGCTTATAATTTTGTATTGGGTACAATGTTTATTAATAAACAAAATGCAACATTTATTTATTGGGAAGAATCAGCAAAACTTTGAGCTACAGGGCACGCCAAAATGAAGAGATGTAATGAATTACCAATGGTCTAACCAAATAGCCTTTTCGCCATAATAAAGTTGCATTGATTTGTCTATGTGATGGTGCCTCAGTACAAAAATTTAACCAATTTCATTGAGATCTCCAGTCAGTAGGATGGTATATTGTCCTAGTTTTTGATTTGTGGAACGAATTCAATGAAGAGATGTTTGTTGTTATTTTACTATTGAGGCTTTTGTGATTGTTAAAATTGCAGTGAACGCTCGGGATATTACGCTAAATTGCTCGTTCCTTGGTCGAGATTTACCTCATTGATTCAGACTGCTCTCGGATGTTCTCCATCCAAATTGATGGCATTATTGTACGTTGCTACATCTGCATATACGGCCGTCGTTCATCACCCAGAAAAACCTCTACGAGTTCGGTGGAAGGCGTAATCGTTGTCTTGAAGTTGCCTTAAGAGAGATAGATCCCTCCTAACGCCTTTGGAAGCTCACCGGCCACAGCCAATTACCGCTGAGAAGAACCTCGAAGAGGTAAAAGAGTGAAGCTGTGGAGCGGAAAGGATTTTGATTTATCGATACCCAGGCGGAGGAATGCGTTGCAGACAACGGCTAATTTGCGGGTATGAAAATAACACCCGTTCGCTCCCCTTTCCACCGACACTTGCTGAGAGGCGAAGCTCCCAAGTTGACAGTAATTAGAGACCTATGCTTCAACAGACCATTGACATGTTTATCCGATCTAGTCACCGTATAGTAAGTATCACACCGTCATATTGTCCTCCCACGACGCCATCGGCATTTCACCAACCCTGGCAGAAAATTCTAACTCGATTGCCGTGTTCTTGATTAAACCCTTAGTAACGAATTAAAATCATCGTTCCATTTATAAATTACCAACGGAGACATTTGCATAGCAGTAAATCTCGTGCCTTCCCCGCTGTCAAACTGGTCATTCCGTGTGTGTGAGCATCTTCAATTAGCAGCTCTGAATTTTAATAGGCTAATATTGAAACTACGAATCATGTTTTATTGAATACCCTACTAGTGTATTTGCTTCTGATGCAAAATCCGGATCGAATTGGGCTCATGCCACGAAATTTCATCACGGAAACACTAATTGGATTTTATTCACATTATTCATCACATTTCTTCTTGTATAATGAATCTTAATAATATCGCAACGGTTTCTCATTCGAATGTCGTGATTGCTGAATCAGTACAAAAATCGTTTGTCTTTTCTGCAAAAATTGATCGACCTGTAACTTTAGTGGACGAGTTTCAATAAACATCGAAATATTACCGTGGTCATTTTTCACTGAACTGTAAGGCTTTACTCTTGTTAAACTAACTCCACTTTAATATGGTATACTATATTTAATGCCAGGATTTCGTTGTTGTAACTCATCGGTACAGCTGTAGATAGGCGTTGTGCGTAAGGTAGCCATTGTACGGTAACAATCGTGAAACCTTTCAAGTAGGTACGCTTTAGTTATCCATCACAGTCGAGATCCATCACTGCCACAGTCACTCAGAACTTATCTAATGAGCTAATGCATTAAACATTGTTAACCTTTCGAAAATGCATCACCTTCTTCCTCGCTGCAGTTACTTTAATTCCCATTGTTCTCCATTCAAATTATTTACTTTCTACTCCGGCGACAAATTGTTGAGGATATCGAGTCTACTGGCTAGAAATCATTCACAAATTATTTTGTATTACCTACTGTAATGAAAGAGTTATTGAAATAAGACATGTCAAGTCAAACGAACTAAAAGTTTCTCATTTTAACTTTTAATTGAAAATTGCAGCAGTAAATATGTCATTCGAAAAGATATATCTCCCTAGCCCAGAGTTTCATAAATCATTCTCCTCAAATTCAAGCATGTAGGATAGGTTAATCATACCATGATAGCCAGAGTCCTTTGAGGTTGATTTTAGGTACCTATTATGGTTAGTGGCGGCGTTAAGACTATATTTAGGGTAAATAGAGGAATCATGTTTTCTTCTACCAGTGAAATGGACAAATCAAGAACATTTAATGTACTACTTCCAAAATATTTGGGTAGATTAAATGAAAGGATCAAATTTATTGATTTTTTCATGGAACAAATTTAGCTGTCCTACGGTTTCTGACCATAAGATGATAATATCGTCCACATACCTATATCAATACAGGAGATCATTAATTAACGTTTGTCAAAAAATTTAATAAATAGAAATCAAGGATATTATCATATAGATTCAAGGAAGGAAAAGAGCAGTAGGGAATACATTCACGAAGTCTGAATAGTTACTATTATTAACCTAATAATAAGTGGTGCGCTGAATAGTTGCATGGTTTAGCAGCTCCGGTAGAACATTTATATAGTTCTGACGCTCAGTTGATTGGAATGGAGGTACTGTTCAGTAAAATGATGTCTACACGAGAATCGAGAGGGGACAATATCATATAGATTTGAAGAAGGAAATGAGCTGAAGAAAATACCCTCTTCAAGTCTGGGGGACAGGTTGTCCGAGCAAGCTAAGGCATCATGTCCTCTGGCTGTTTACTTTCAGTGGGAGTACTGAGTGCCCCTGAGGGCCTGCAGGCACCAATGATTAGGGCCAAAATCCTATCAAGTGTTGTATACCTGTTCTGTCGTTAGACAGTTCACCTCTGATCTCGATATCACGTGAATCCAAATCGCTCCCAACCCAGGGGCGTGAGGCAATGGGAAGCCACAAGCGAAATCGTCAGACCTAGTTCCGATCCTCTCTAGAGGACGGCTGGCGACGTCCGCGACACCTCCGAGTAGTCGGACGAAAATCCAAGGTGAAATTCCTTGTTTACTTACTTACTTACTCTTCAAGTCTGAATAATTCAATATTCAAGTCTGAATAATTAGTCTGACTAACCTAATATTGCATGATATGTTGTTTGTATGTTACTGTAGCTTGGCTAGAACTTTTATATCTGGTGCTCAGTTGATTGAAATGGTGGTACCGTCCACTAAAATGTCTAGTGGGGAACCGAAAGACCAAGGAAGGAAATGATCGTGGGAATACACTCTGTTGAAGTCTGAATAGTTCAATATTTAAGTCTGAATATGATTAACCTAATATTCAGTTGTATGAATACGGTGTGAATAGCTTTTCTAGAACTTTTCTATCTGGTGCTCCTTTGATTGAAATGAAGGTACGGTCCACTAAAATGTCTACTGGACAACCGAGAGGGGATAATATCATATAGATTCAAGGAAGGAAAGGCGCTATACGGAATACACCCACGTAGTCTGTTGAATTAGCATGAAATTTGATTACATTTGTCCTTCCGGGTGAGGAGAGAAGGGCGGAATGGATGAGGCGTTGTCTCGACTTCGAGGCAACGGGATTTACACAATCTTTTCTCACGCCGCCTTCTGAGGAGCCGACAGAAACCTAAATTTATAATTTGACTCTAATACCTGATTATAAATGGAGGAAGCGAGATATTATTTATAATATGCCACTCACCTGCTCTTGATATGAAAAAAATAAACAGTCCGATTCTGTGAGGAGTTGATGGTTAGTCATTGTTTTCATCTTGAACGATTTTTTATTTTTGCTTTCTCAACTCTCCGACAGGCCAAGGGCATGGCCTGGAAAAACTTATTTGAACTCCCCAATTGATGGTTATCGACTAAAACGGATTATTCAACTGTTTACACTTGTTCAATCCTTAAATACTAGCCCTCACGGTTGATTGGTCAAAATTACCATCATATCCTGCACCTATGTGGAATTTTTGAACCACCGTCCAGTAGTTCCGGACAAGAGCTTCGGACGGCATACGGTGGATTGTTTTAGGATGTCTCCCTGAATTAAGGCTCCTGCAGTAGAGACTCGTTTTAGAATGATCCAGATGGGTGTGGGACAACCCAAACATGACAGAGAAAAAAACTGAATACGAATCTATTTCATACTGTTCTAAGAACAAATCCATGAAAGAACTATAGGTATGCGTATGACAAATGTTGAAGTTGCCCAGGCTGTATTCTTAACCGAGTCTCGTGATTTTTTTTTTTTTTTTTTTTTTTTTTTGCAGAAAGACACTGCAAATTATCCTTCAAAGATTTATTATTTTTGAACCCCTCAGCAACAATTCTTGACTGCTAAGCCGTCAAAATGAGCAAATGAAGAGATTTTGATTTAAAAAATAGAATTTTACACCAATTTTCAACACTTTTAATGAATTTTTGCAAGTCAGATGAGCTCGGATCGATCTGGGGGCTATCTGAATTGATTCGTCGTCCGAAAGTACTAGGAAATGACACCCCACTTGCCTATGCTGCTAAACCTCGAAAAAAACCACATTTTTTTAACGCTGTTCGCTATTTATGAATGTAAAGCGATCGGGCTGGCTCGAAGTTAGGAGCAACCTGACTCCGAATGGAATTCATGTTTGAAAGAACGACATTGCAGACTTCTGTTCATCATCTTCATTTGCAAATATCAATCCTAAGGGCTGTTTTGGCCATTGCAGATTTGGAATCTGCACACCTTGAAACGTAAAGTGACAACTTTAATGGGGTGGGGGAAGGGAGTTATAAACATGTTTTTATACGGTTAAAAATGCTCAATATTGAAAATAAAATACCAAAACGATTGGTGTATGCCTGTGAGTGTGTGTGTGCATGAGTGTGGCACATTTTGTTGTTGATGTGGCTCCCCAGGATGCAATTGTCACTGATTTAACGATAGACTATGGCTGATATATAGATCAGTTATTCATGTGCAAGGGTTATTATAATCAGAAAATGTTCGACTATTTAACTATTTTGATAGTGAACCTCTTTGTGTTATAATTCGCAGCGTTTACGATCAGAGTTTGTCTGGCTCGGTGCGTCGAATAGCAAACGCTCGTCCAATGTTGGTTTTGCGTGGCCCTCTGAAGGAGGCGATGAAGGACTTCCACCTCGAGAAAAAAAAGGATAACAGGAGAAAAAAACCCACCTTCGTCTATTTAATTATTATTGAGAGCTTAATGAGAACCTGAGCCTGACGTGAGGCCATGGAGATGAGCTGACCCTTTCGAGTCACCCCCTCCATCCCGTCAAAAGGTCGAGCGTTCCCCCCCTCTTCGTACCAGGCCGCCCATGATTCCCCGGGACTCCGGGACGATGAGTGCCCGACGGGAGGCCGAGGGTCCTCAGGACCGGTTTCCCTGCCTTCGGGAGGAGGGTTGACAAATGTTGATCTATTCCCGAGATACGGAAGGTCTTCTACAAGGTTCTACCTTACCAGCGACCTTTCACAACGTGGTGAAGACGGTGCCTACCTAAACCTCGTCAACATTCAAATCGAACGCCAACTCAAAAGTCTGCGGCCGGGAGATTCGGCGTCCACATTCTGAAGACTGCGTGGGTGCGAATGAATCTTCAAGATGGAAATGACATCTATGCAACATTTGATGAATGGCTGTTTTACATAAATATTATTAGCTAAGTCGGATATATCGTCGGCTTAAAAGCACTAAGTCCAAAAATCAGCTTTTGGGTAACTGGAATCCACAGTTTTGGCTGTCAAGCTTCAAACAAGAATTTCATACGTTTCTGGATCATCGTCCGTAGTGTATTGAACATGTTCACCTAAGGCAGTGAACATCACAAGCTCATAGAACAACATTAAGTGCCTATGTAGTTCAGTCCCAACAAGAGGAACTGTGACTTTGTAAGGCTCAAGTACTTAGTGGGTTTCTCCTAGCTATTTTGATTAAAGCCGAAGTACTTAATGCTCTCTTATGTTACTAAGAATCGTGGAATAGTACCGCAATGATGGTTCGAACTTTTTATTACAAAACGTTGCAATTTTCTTCGAAGATCATCTTTTTCTCGTGCCAGTTATTGATTACAGCTGCCAGACATTTGTATTTTGAAAGGTCTCCCATTCTACCCTTTCTAGATTTTCGGTACCTGTCTACATACCCAGTCAAAGTGTATTTTTATGTATCTGTCTCAACCAACTTGGCGTGTAACATTGCATGAAGAATATGCCAAACAAGATGTATTGCGTGCGAACCAACAATCAACAAAATAACCTTTTAAAGCAACGTTATAGTGTCATCTGTACCGTGAGAATGCTGTAGCAGTTTCCTGATTGATTAACCAACCGGTTTTCTGGATCGTTCGAAATATTTTCATCCTGACTTGTCCAAGTGATGGCAAAGATCTCAACTTGGGTGGAAGATCGCCTTTTGACGTTTACAGCTGCCAAAATGAAAGGTGTTATTTTTTTAACAGGTGGTGAATTCTTACCATGATCTCAGAGCAAATTCGAGGTATAGAGGTAACGAGTAAGCCAACAGTAACTTGCCGCTGTAACAGGCCAAGGTCGGGCGTTCAAAGCTGAACTCTGCTAGATCGAAGTTCAGCGTGAAACAGCCTTGGATGAATCCATTTATCGGACGATCTCCACTGAAAAAGCTGAACTGCGATTTTAATTCTGATCGGTAAAAGCATCCAGAAATGAATAATTTTGGTTACCTCTTCACTGTTGGTATTTATTCGTTGTTGCAGAAATAGTGGTATAAAATGAGTGAAATAGCATGAAAATGAAATCGATAAGATAAAGATAGAGAAATGATGTAATATTCAATTGCACATGCGTTGAACGGCAAGTTACGAAGAAGCACTGAAATTTTCTGAACTGACACTAAACAGTAACTGTCGACTTAAAAGAAACAGAGGGCTGGAACAAACGTCTCAGTTCTGAACTATCAACCGAGCATACCTTTAGAACATAGTTTTCATATTGAGGAACTATCTGGTAGATTGTGAGATTCGATCGTGTTCAGCAGTGATGAGATCAATAAACGACAGGGTTTTGGGCTGGTACCTTTTTTGAAATTACTGTGCAATATTCGTTTTGTAGAAATAGTTTCGAATGGGAACTGAATAACTGCTGTAAACATTTCAACGTGGAAAAACTCATCCGACCACCATTTAAGGAAGGGTGAGGAAATTGACCTTGACAAAATACTGAGGAATGACAATATATGAAAATGTCAATAAACTTGTGTGACGTGGCATTTAGCTCTTAATCCATAGTACCATGCCTGGCAATAATGCTTGATTTGAGGTTTACAAAAAAACAAAACAAAAAGGTTATCTCAACGGGGCCATAAAAATTGCGTGCTTCGGGTGAAAAAAATTCAATGAAGCGCCTTTATTTATCTTTTCCTTTTTGTTTCGAAAGAGTCTTACCGTCAAACAATAAATTGTTTCCTGCGTGGTCATAAATACTATCGGGAACAAATATACCGAGGAGCTCTTGTTTGCCGTAGATTATAAAGGCGGCTACATCCTTTTCTCTGGCGCACTTGATGATATTGAGTTTCTTTTGTGGAAACAGATACGTGCACGGGAACGGAAGGACTGGTTTGGAGGGACGAGCGGGGTTTTTAGGTCCAATAAATTGATAGAAGTTTCGCCGCTGTCGCCTGTCTATCACTGAAGCGATAAACCTTGAAGTATCTACATTATGACCTCTGAGCTTTCAACACTGGGGCCGTGTTGTGGAATGCTTGACGAGTCGTGCACCTATACACATATCGGCTGAAACCAGGAAAATCGACATGAAACAATGAACGAACTTTTTGAAGTCTTTTCTTTGTTTTTCGGTCTTCTGACGTAAATCTCTACAACCATTCCTTTCAGTGAACCTTATTAACACCAGCGCATCGTCAACGAAAGAGATAGTCCAACATTATATGACAAATTGGTTGATCGGACTGTCAATTAAATTATTCACTACTACTTTAAATGAAGTAGCTGCGCCAAAATATCAAATTCGACATCTTAAGGAAAGTATGGTAGCAGCTCTTTGCGTAATATCAACACCCGCATACCGAAAGCCTTTGGAGAAAACGATCAACTCCGCGACAGATCCAGATGGATGCATTCTCCAAAAAGTTCTTACGTGATACCTGGTGCTTCTCTTTCGGTCCCCTGTGAATAGTAACATTTTTTACTTACATTGAATTTAGTGATATTCCAAAGCATTGACTAAATCTTCTGGCTTTCAGTTTTTTTAAATCAATTGTTATTTAGTCATAATTTAGTACATGTTTCACTGAATTTTGTGCTTGGAATTTTTAATTTCTGATGTAAGAATCGGGTTCAGCGCCCTTGAGAACCACCAGATGCTCATTCTTTACGGAAAAACTCAAACCATCAAAGATGCGAGGCCATTCTCTTGAGAAGGTTATTTAACCGTGCATTCCCTGATGTTTTGCATCGTTCCCTCAATATTGCACCTCTTGAAGAAGCTATGAAAATTAGAAATGAATATACCAGATACTATCAATCTTTACTTATAAAGTTTCAGGAAGAACATTAGCTATCACGGTTGAAAATGCTCTGCAAAATTTACCGATTTCAGTAATGTTTATCTACCTACATCTGTTTCCTGTGTTCAAATTCTAGTACACCCATCAATATGTGCGCAGAACCCATAAGAACCTATCTGCATGTATTTTCGTTATGTTTTATTAGCGAATCATTGTTATTAAGAACAAACTCATATCAACCTTCTCCAAATTCTTTGGTTTTTAGTTAAAAGATTCCGAATAGCTATTTTTAGTATATACCTTTAGATGAGTTGAGTAAACAATATTTTGAATTGATTGTATTTTAAATGTTTTCCTTCCAACTGTCTGTACTTGTTAAAGTTCATTGTACTAGTGTTGCGAAGGTTTAATTCGGTTGTGAATGTGTGTTTTTAGTGAATTTTCTGCATTATAGGTTTTAAATTAAGAATGACATATAAGTTGGGAAAATAAGAAAAAACTCCGGTACCCAACGGTGATGCCTTTATATACTCGCGTCTGTAGTAATATATTCAGCAGCTTTTTGCTATTTAAATTTCGATTTGAGATTATCTCGCCATCGTGTAAGATCACGAGCCTGAGATGATGCGTTATGCATCAACGACCATATTTTCAACTTCCCACGCGATGCGCCTCTTCAAAACATTCAGACATTTTTATATGAAATTCCCGCCTTCACCTGACTTTCGAGCAGAAGGTTCGGCCCCTTTGAAGTTCGACGAACGTGTAAACAATCTTTAAGGAAACCATTAGAAGGTCGAACTTTATGGATATTAGCTTAGGGTTCAGGGCCTAAAGAACTTTTTTTTCTTTACATCCTCGCAGTTGGAGTTTTTTTGTTCTGTCTTTCATCTCGTTCTACTTCGCACTCTTCTTCTCTCTCTTACACGTTGACGACATGTTATCACCTTCATTTTATGGTCTTCCGTGAATCTACCTTCGACAGTGTTCGGTTCGGGTTTCTATGTTAAATATAGGGAGGACCAGCTTCGGGACGGTTTTTCAGCTTGGTGGTCATTTGAATTTCCTTATACCCCGAAAGACTAAGGGAAAGTTATGTAATCTTCTTTGGAAACCTCTCACGGAACTTCCCTATTACAGAGGCATATAGTTAAATTGAAAATGTCTATTACATTCTGTGAGTTTTGTGTGTTCCTGACAGTCAATACCAGAAAGTGAACACCATTCAAATCCATATATAAAACTAACTCCATCTTCATCTCCCGAGGTCTCTCGAAGTACTGGATACTTTCTGGGTTTTACTTGAGAAAACAGCTATAACTCTTTCAAATTGAATAAATGTTGGAATATATATTATGGATCTCTTGTCAGCAGGGAGGGAGTGAGGGGAGATACTCCCCTTGTAGGTTTTCCTCATGTTTCCAGGCTGGAGCTTCTTTCTGTTCCAAATCTTGATTGTTTATCCATAATCAAAATTTGAATACGATCACGAAGTAAAATTTTCCGTTTTATTGATATTCCATAATTACAAGGTTAGTTTCGATTGTGTTCAAGTACCTTACCTTCTTAACCAACATTGCATGGTAGCAGCCAATTGAAGTGATGATTAGCCATTAAAATGCATCGATATAAGTTCTAAAACATTCGGCTCTCCACCATTCATTCAAACGGCCATTAAGATCAAATCTGAAATGAGCTGCTTGGAAAAGGCTGTCGAATGAACCTGCTGACTTCACCTTCCTGATCTAACCTCAAAGAAGCTCGGACAGTCGGCTGTCGATCCCCTCGTTCTATCGATGATTCACGCCGATTTCGAATTACCAACTGTAAAGGCTCCTCCCCCTTTCCCACATCATCTGAAATGATCAATTCCGACAGAGGGAAAGTTCGTAACGAATCTAAAATTACTGATCCGAATCGGTAACAGCGAGCGCTGAGCACAAACTAACATCAGCGGTGCAATTCATCAACCCCACCAACCCCCGTCTTTCTCTTAATTTATTGAGCGGGGCTGGATAATGAAAGCTGGACGTCCCTCTTTTGAATCGATTCGATCGACAAAGAAGGATTCTATCAGACGAAACACGTGTATCCTTAGACTCGTAAGAGTTGCTCTTTAAAGCAGTTTTCTTAAAACGATATTTGGTATTCACACCTATGATGCTTGACCCATTGCACTACATGCTAAGAGCCTATGTAACTTCCTTCTTCAGATTCCAGTATGGGGTTCTGCTGTAAATTTTAAACTGAATAAACAGCGGCAGGTGTGATTTTTGTCAACGTTCCCCGTACGCAAGATATAGATCGCTTCTATCTTGGCACAATCTTCCAAATCAGCTTATCATAATGTCCCAAGCTCATGTAGTCATAACATGTATGTAAAGAAATTCGACAGAAGCAAATTGTAATGTTCCACTATTTTTCCGGCAGTCTCCTTCAAGGTCCTCGGAGGGCATTTACAATAAGTTGTTTTTTCATTACTGCTACACAAAGACTACTTATGCAGGTCAACTCTTCAGTAGCATGAATAGATCCTCAAACTCCCTGGCACGGCAGCAATAATTGGAAACAGATTGTTCTAGTGCTGGAAAAGCCGTCTGCTCCCAACACTGACCACTATAATAAATCATATCAGATGAATTATATAAATATTCTTATATATTCTCAGTTATCCTCAGTTCAGTGTCTTGTCATCATCTTTTGCTTAACTGTGATGAACGTGATGGCTGCCGGTACTGAATCCCAAGTCTCCGTTTCGTGTTTCAATAAAAACGCTGTTAAACTACTGTAAGCTGCAGAGTGAGGTGGGTTAGTCACGTCTGCTTCGACCATACGATTCCAAAAAGTCGTATACGAAGACGGCAGCTATCATAAAACATGCCAATCAGATTTACCTTTCCTTGATCAGCAAATTTAGGGTATCTGCATCTTCTAGTAGCGAGAATCATGCTCTATCCAGATCAACTGATCTATGATTATTAGATGCTCATTGATGACCTTTATCGTCTCGCATGAATACTTACATACAGGTGTTCATAATGCTGATCTAGCTGCTATACCCCCCTCACCCATTCTTCCGTAAGAAATATATTATAGAAAGTATGGGAAACTTACCAAAGTTTGTGGGTGCCGTGAAAATCCAACATACAATTTCAACATCGTCTACAGTCCGTTGGATGGAGGGACTCCATTTAATTAGTCCCCATCTACCAAACTACCAATCCAGCATTTTAATGAATCTTATTTACCCTATTCATTTATTTTGGTATTAGAAGGAAGTTACAGGGCGAACAAACTATTTTTAGACTATTAATGCATCGTGCAATCAGTTGCAACACATGCATGTTCGGAACTGCATATATTTGCGATATTATAGGGTCATTATTGGAATCTCCGGTTAGAGTACTTGCTTATTACTCCGATATTGCTTATCGAAGGAAAGCGACTCGTGGAAGGAAAGACTTCGTGGATGTTTGTTGTTTATGTTGCCCATGGCTACCAGTACACAATCCGGAGGAAAGAGAAAGCTAAATTTTCCTCCTTGGACGTTTTATATTTTATCGTTCGGCTCCTGACGGAAGATAAGGTTTACGGGAGGGATGAAGGGGGTGGAAAAGCCACCCTTCTAATTTATGTTGACGTGATGAACAGACGTCATAAACCACCGGTAGGGCTCTCTGTTATCGGCAAAGGGCCTGATTTGTGGGCCGTCAGAGGAGAGCTAACCCTGTATCTTACCAGCCATGCCAATACTTACTCAGGGCGTGCGGAACTAAGTCAGATGCCTTCCCCCTGGCCCCGCGCCGTATTTTTTCCGCCCCTCTGACGTTTAGGCTCTGATAGACGAAGAATGCAGTGCCAGCGCGTGTTGATAATATATTCTTTCGAACTGATGAATAAATGATAACAATAAATCTAGATTGCGAAACTTGTTCACCTTCCGCGCAATAATTCACGATGAATTACAAGCTCGGGGGTTTGTAGATATTCATTCCTAAGTTTACTACCTCTCGCCAGTGTTAAACCTCCGATTCCTTCACGTTTCACTATTATCAATGTAATTTTTTCCAATTTCATCATTAAACTCTTAGATATATGCAGATATACGTTTTTAACAAAAAAACATTTCAATTTTGCAGTGCAGTTATCCATCAAAAGTTGCCGCACTTTCCAGTCATTTTAAAAACCTTGGAAAATCATACATCTATTGAAAATACTTATTCTTGTGGTTCAACAAGTCAATCCATATATTTTACATATTTATATTGCGAGTTAATTCAACTGATAGTTGAATATTGATTCATGTTTAAATAGAATGAAGAATAAGATACAAAATTGATCATAATAAAAATGAATAAATAAAAAAAAATACTGATAAATTAAACAATTTCTCTTCAGAAGCATATTTCGTTACTCGGAACAATAATACCACGTATTTAAATATTTAGGGCGGCCTTTGCATGTTTTATATTTTTGTCTCGAAGAATCCCCCAATTTGGCATTAAGCACATTATAATACTTCATATGTATTTCATTCTTCTGAAGAAAGTAAACAACTTTGTAGAAATTGTTAAGAACATCTCAATTATATGTTAATACAATAGTATATTAATAGGGATTTGCTTATGACTTTTGCTGTCCTATCAGTCGAGCAGGAAGGAAGTTTCCGTGATTATCCTGGTTTCTTCTTTGTAATAGCTTCATTTTCCAGAAAAGGTCTCTAAAATGTGAATTTCAGTATTTGTTTCGTTATTTCTTCAATGATACCTAAAACATTGATGAAATTTAAGTTATTCATTCATTCATTTAGAAAAAAAAAAACGCGCTGGAAAAAGCGGCAATTTCATCAAACTCTACCTGATTACTTATACATTTTTGAAATTTCAAAAACAATATTCTTTATACAGAAAAGTCAACAAATCCGTTACAAATAATCTGTGATATTTAATACATGAAAAAACAATTGGAATTTTCCTTACGAAAAATTTAGTGATGACAGAGAAGGCCTGATATTGTTTACCAATCAGTGTTGAACTTTGTTGAACGTGTCATCTGAGGAAAGAGCTACATTTTTCTGTGCTGAATATATCGGAAAATTATTTAGAACACATTCATTCAAGACAGGTGCATTGTCAGTTTCAGAGGGCCTTATTTTAGTTGGTCCCAAAGTTATGTTGGATGAATCGGACTCGGTACGTGCGGGTCAATTCGCGGTCCCGCGAGAGGGGGGTAGGTGGCGCGGAAGTGATACACGGAGGACCTGAGAGTGAAGGGTCTCCTCGCCTAAGTGATGGATCGGCCGCTAATGCAACTTCTCTCTAAAACGGGAGTCAAATGAATAACATATAACAACCCAATGAGCGAAAATGCTTTCAATCGCATTGTCCACTTGAGTCCTGAAAAGGCAAGTTATTAATGTAGGTGTCTTACCCTTCCACTGAGTTCTATGTGCAGCAAATGTCATCTAGCACATAAAACTAGAAAAGAACGCAACATTGGGCAACATTAGAACGAGTAATTAATATTGAAAATGGGGCTATAGTGGAATTTATCTACACTATGTAGACATGAATAATCTAAAGATCATGTCATATAAGAAAAACTTCGAGATATTGTAGTTGAGTATGGCCGCAGGTTAAATGGGGTGCAATTTCCCATTATTGCCATGTTATGTAATTTCAAGGTTAAGGGATGATGCTAATTATCATCCCCCTTTTTATCCAGTTCGACTCAACCTTTGGCTTTCATTTTTTGATATGTCACCCTTCCTCCACAGGGTGTCCCACTTAAGGGTGGACATTCGGCTAGGGAACGATTCTATGACTAATTTTTGACAAAAAGTGCCTCATAGATATATTTTTATAGAGGCTTCGTTTCCGAGTTATTGACGGTTTAAGATTTTTTTCGTGTTTTCGACTTTCCGTCACAAAAACAGCCATAACGTCCTCATTTTCCTACAAATCTCAAATCTAAGGATGCCGTTGAAAAGAGCATTAAATTACCTATCTTTCTGATGGCGAACCAAAATTTTTTGTTTAGGTTTAATAGGTAAAAAATTAGCCTAAAGTGCAGCATGGGAGAAAATCATTTTTCTCGTTCGGATAACTTTTTATTGGCGAAATTATTGTTCTGGGAATGTGTGTGTGTGGGGGGGATTTCGGTTGGCCATCAGAAAGATATGTAATTTAATGTTCTTTCCGACGGTATCCTTATATTTGAGATTCGGAGGAAAATGTGCCTGTTATGGCTGTTAATGTGACAGAAAGTCAAAAACAAGAAAAAAATCCCATTCCACGAATAACTCGAAAAAACGAAGCCTCTACAAAAATAGTTCCAACAAGCATTTTTTGTCACAAATGAGTTGCAGAATCCATCCCTACCCGGATCTCCTCTCTTAAGTGAGACATACTGTGGAGAATTACCCGAAGGAATTCAATACGACCATTGGGATGAAAACTGGTGATTATAAGACAACCCTAATTTTCAGGCTCATTTCTTCAGGTTTTGGACCTTATTATGAACGCCCTTCAAATTATTAAGCTAATTCCGAGGCTTAAGGTTTGTATTACCTGAATCCGAAAAACTGGGGCATAAGTTTTGAAACCCGTAGTTTTTCAAGAAGCGCGATTTTATGAAAGTGGTAGTTTTTGACAAGATGATGTCATCCTTAAGCGTTCCAATCCTTCCAACTCTTATTGTGAAAACCGCAACGATGACAGAGGAGAAGAATGTAGCTTTTCTGGGTCTCAGGGTGTTTTGCTTACGTTTTGGCGGTACTTGAGGTGTGTATTGTGTTGTTCCGTAAGGAGCCAGAAAAGAAGTAGAACCAACCTGCCTGGGCCGTGGGAGCATACTGACTTCACGTATTCAATAATTTTTTCCACCCACTTCCCGACTGAATTTCTGAAAAATAAATCTTTCTCCGGTCGTTAACGATTAGTAACTAACCAATTTTTTTATTTGAAAAATTGCATTAACAAAAAAATACTAATTAGATCAGCCGTTTAGGCATCAAGTAGACCACATCTGAAATGGTCAAGATGGACGTAGTTGAAAAGATGTGGATTGTTCTCAGTTTTAAAGTTTTAATTAATTTTAAGGAACACTCTCGCATTTCAACGTTAATGACTTCTTTTTTTACTCGCAATTAACCCAACGTTCCGCCCCCAATGTCCGTTCTCCCGTTCTTGAAATGCTCATCCGACACGTAGGATGTTTCCTGTTGTGTGAGTGTCAACTAATGTCCCGCTGGACATGAGTGAATGTTCCCCTTGAAGAGCGCCGGCCGCATTGTCATGTGACGAATTACAGATGGCCGTCACAATCGAGCCATCTGCCTCCCAAGAACGGGCTTCAGACGCTCACTCTCCGTTCAGGAGTGTGTACTCGCAATATGTAAACACGAGGTTTCTCGGAGCCGGCAGCTGGTGAGTGGACAGGTCATTTAGCCCCAGGGCCAGACAGTTAGCTCGTATTGACATTCGGGTTCAAATAAATAGGGGATACGGAGACGTAAAGTAAAATAATCAATTCTGCCCTCCATCTGCCCACGGTATTTTACAACATTTGTTGCATCGTCTTCGGGACAAAACCGATCGAATTTTCAATTAGGAAATCGATTGCGTAATGAACCAAAACAACCAGCTCACTTCCTAAATTCTCTACGAGAACAGTTTTTCGAATCCAAACCTTGGGATTCTGTCAATTTATTCCACATGACGCTTCCCGTAATAGTAGAACTTATGTTTGGTTAAGAAAATTGGTTAGGCTATCCCCGAGCCCAGAAGAAAAGCTTTGCTATTTAAAATATTACAAAAATACTTTTTCAACGTAGCCGCCATATTTTGTCCAAATGTTTCCCCATAAATGATTTTTGAGATGAGGAAAGAGGTGAAAATCACTTGGTGCGAGATTTTTGGGATATGAAAATGGTCAAAAACGTTGTCATGGGAGAAAGATACTTTGCCCGACAACAACCTCCTGTATCGCTCGTCGCCACTTTTTGAGAACACAATAATAACGATATGTGGTAATAGTTGTTCCTATACAGACGTAATGGATTCAAAAGACGAATCATTTAGAAGGCAAACGGTTCTCTTTAGAGGCGGACTTCAAACAGGAATAGGAAAGGTTAAGCCGTGTCCTACGTGAGCGGGAACTAAGCGATACCAGCGGGATGGGTGGGTCCAACGTTTTTTGCGGGGCGGGCGATTTTCCGGTCAAACTATGATAACTGAATTGTGCGTCCTGCGTGCACACGCTCTATCGCAAATCGCTTACACGCAACACGCGGCTTGAAACCAAATCGGTTTGATTTTTTCCCGCTACAAACGCGCGATTGTTTACATCTTTTGTCAAGGTGTTGGACTTGTCCAGGTCTGTTGGAGTCAAAATCGTTTCTCGAGCGCTTGCAAGGTTACTCAGAACAATGTTGTAGTTAGTTATCAACGAAATAAGAAAACGTCCGTCTTAATGGGGTTAAAAAAATCTTCACTTCAAGAAGAGTGATCAATTCCCCAAATTAGGTTCTTAATTGATACATTTCATGAGATGTTTGCGTCTGCAAACGTTTATTGGCAATGTTATTCAACAGAGATGGACTACTTCAGGCCAACAAAAATCGTCTCTCTGTAATAAATTCAGAAAAAAACACTCAGCCTATTGATTGACACGGTAGGTACGAAACTAACCTAACTAAAACGCGCTCACCTCCATTCGCGGCATCGCCCACACATGGGACACTAGAGGCGATTCCCGCTGTAAACGCTTCCACTCGCGTAAATCGCTGGTATCGCCGGTAACGCTGAAATCGCCCGACTCCCGCTCACGTAGGACGAGGTCTTATTGTTCAATTTGGGCGTCGAGTAGTACAACGACGGATTTACAAAATTTTTAATGCAGTACAAAAAATGTGTACAAAATGATCATGACTACGTAGGAGGATAGTATTTGTATATGTGACAAAATTTTTTGTCCCAAAATTATTCAAGCATTTTTGCATTTTTTAAAAATAGTGTGCCCTCTGTAGGTATTGACATTCACATTCATGATTTGGAGCTGTAGTATGTTTGGATCAATGTACGCCCTTGCTGATTCAATTGGAGCACTTAGATAGTAAAAATAATTTTTTTTAAATAATCAACCAGTAGGTAATTGCTCCAAGGAAATGTATGGATTTAGTAAAAAGATACTAACCAGCAAACTATTGATCGAATGCTCAATCATGTTTTTTTTAGCGAAGCAGTCAACTTCATTCAACTTTTAATCAGCATGGATAGTTTCGAACCGAATCCGAAAAGTTCAGCCATGAAATTGTTTACAACATCTACAGTCCTGTTTACGATCTTTATATCTATTTCAACTCTTTCGACATGCCATGGCGTTCTGCTGATTGTAAAACACTCTTGGCGCTTTCATTGTAGTTCGATCAGTCAAAATGTAATTTACTGTATTGCAAGTTTCCACGATACTGATTGTTGATCGTTTCAACTTTTGAATTTAGCTTTTGAGAGTGCATTAACATTGACATCAAATTATCAGTGCCAACCTCAGTCAGTTTTCATAACCTCGGGCCCTACTGTTTCGGATCATAATGAATGACTACATGTCTTCAAACATGAATCAGCATCGTTTAGGGAGATTAGGTAATATTTTTTACTTTTTATTTCAAGGTTTACTATTGATAATGATTTACATGAGCTTTTTATTGCTCCAAAAAGATTTCAGTTTTATCTGAAGAGAGCTTAACGAAATTCGGAAATATGAATTGGCGCCATCAGCTTATGACGTCTTAAGCCGGAGTGGCAACCCTGTGGGTTACCCTACTTATAGTCCGTAGATTAGGGGACAGGTTGTCCGAGCGAGCTGGGGCGTCAGTCCTCTGGCTGTTTACTTTCAGTGGGAGTACTGATTGCCCTGGTTCGAATCCGGCTGGCACCAATGATTAGGGCCAAAATCCAATCAAGTGTTGTATACCTGTCCTGTCGTTAGACAGTTCACCTCTGATCTCGATTTCACGTGAATCCAAAACGCTCCCAACCCAGGGGCGTGAGGCAATGGGAAGCCACGAGCGAAATCGTCAGACCTAGTTCCAATCCTCTCTTTAGGACGGCTGGCGACGTCCGCGACACCTCCGGGTAGTCGGACGAAAATCCAAGGTGAAATTCCTTGTTTACTTTACTTTACTTTTTACTTACTTAGTCCGTAGATTAGGACGACAAACGTTATAAGTTACTGTTTTTTTGTCGGGACCGTTGGAATGGTGTCAACAGTCGGGACGATATAAAATGCGTAAATGCCTTACGAGTTATCTGAAGAGAATTAGTAGGAAAAGTTAAAAAATCAGCCATTCGGAAGCCAAAGATCCCCAGGATGGACACTAGCTATGGTGGTGATCCCTTGAACAGCTATATGAAGTTTATCTTCGACCAACTAACACTCAAACGTTGATTATTCTCAATATCAATCCTGTTTTTTGTAGAGGATTCAAACTCTTTTGAAGTGGATAAAAATAGTATTTCTTACTTCTAAGAAATATTCTACTGGAAAAACTCGAATGTTCTACCAGATTTATACACTCCATCCTACAATTTCATCCATGAGGATTTCCACCATCAAACATCGTGACTTCATTGCCATATTTCTCAAAACACCATCAACCAGTCCGAGACCTCGACGTCATCGGTTTTAAATCTTCAAACTGGGAAATAACGTCCAACTACTATTTACTCCATATGTTTCCTCAGCCAAACGTTTCTCCGAAAGGGCAGAGTGAATTCGACTGATTTATCGAAAAGCTTCGTGATTTGTTCGCCCAGAAGGTCCCTTTCTGCTAAGGCTTCAGCGCTCCGTCCGGTGCCTTGACACAACCCAACCCCCTGTTTACAGGCACCCACTCCGATTTATCGCTGGAAACCGTTTGGAAATAAGGCCCTTTTAACATCTCTTTTTCAAGTGCTCTCCATCTTTCTTGTTTCGAGTTCATGCCTTATTCAAAACGGGCTGCGCGGGGCGCCGTGGACATCTCTGTTTAACTAATCAGGTTCCTCTCTCTCTTCGTTCCTTCTTCTGTCTGAAAAGCGGATGAACCTCTCTTACTCTCTTCGTAATCCTGCATTTGCTTAATAATGTTTTACACAAAGAAGCATGTGATCGCATACGTTAAAGTATTCGTCAAAATATCTTGCACTAGCGGAGAAATAAATTTCGGTTTGTTGTTGTTTTCAATAATGAGCCTTTGTAACCGTGCCGCAAATATTTTTTATAACCCCCCTGAGAATAATCACTTTACATTTCAAAGTAAACCATCCTATGGACATCATAAATGACTCAAGAATTGATGTAATAAAAACTGCAAATTATTACTCACAGGCATATTAATTCGGTAATAGACAGCCCTCCCACTTGAATCACGTATCCATACCGATCAGAAGTAGTCTGTGGTACATTATTAAACTCGACGCCTCTCTCCTCATACCTGGCAATTGCATTCAAGATAGAAATACTTGAGCGGACTCCACCCTCTAGTTCAGACCTTCCGTTGAACGGGCGCTGCACCGCGTGTATCCCGGTCGACTGACTACCTGAATCTGAATGTTAGAAAATCATTCCGGCGATAATATCAATTGTACTTCAACGTTGAACTTGATTGGAAGAAGTTAGTAGTTACCTATAATAAATAAACTCAGTAAAAACGACGATCCTTCTCCATTGGTATCACTCTCCGCCAACTCCATGGGTCAAACATCAAAATTTCAAAAAAATGCCTACTCATAATATTTTTTAAACAACCAGGAAGGTTGCCTAAAACATTGAGAGAACCCAGGGAGAGGCGTACCTGGCGAGATGCGTGGCTGGCGGCAGCCCTCTGAACACGATGGATACTAGACGGTTGCACTATCCATAAAGCTGTCTCCCAAGCTTCAATTCAGTTGAGTAGCAGTTCAAAAACAAGCGGAATTATTGTTTTTCTATGTATTTTTATTTTATCTCGTTGAATTTCAATAATTCCATTCGTAATTTTCGATGTGTGCTTTTGAGTGTACCTAGGAATCAATGTATCTGGGAGTCCGATGATCCACGTTTGAGAGAATCGCTCGCAACCCAGGGGCGTGAGGCAATGGGAAGCCACGAGCGAAATCGTCAGACCTAGTTCCGATCCTCTCTAGAGGAAGGCTGCCGACGTCCGCGGCACCTCCGGGTAGTAGGACGAAAATCCCAAGTGAAATTCCTTGTTAAGTCTACTTTTTTTAATTTTTACCACGTTTGATACAGAAATCTAATACAGAAATAGTAAACCTTTATGTAATAATTTACAGCGTTTACTGTCAACAAAAGCCAGAAAGAGTAGAAAGTTAGAAAAATGTTTCTTATCAGTCACAGAATTAATTATACACCTAAAAAACTCCAGAATCAGAATTGTACTTCAATCATACATACCTAGTAGAAGATAGACGTGCCCTTTACAAGCTGTGTACATTTATAATGGTAGGTAGGCATGTCGTTTACCAAGGAGGAAAAAATCATTCTTGGTAATTGAATTTATGGCTAGAGGGGGCTGTTTAGTAGGTTTCCATAACGTTTTGTAAGTATTATGCATTGATATAAGTCAGGGGGAAAAGGCTCCATTTCACGAAGCTTTGTGAGAACCTTTGTTCTTAAGAAATACGGAGGCAGACGCCGATTTGCATAACCAACATCGTCCTCAAAGCGCACGAAGAAATAGTTGTTTCGGCTAAAAGGTATCTAATAAAGTTCCACAACTGTAAACTGTACAGTTTTCTATGGCACAAGAAAAATGTTTTGGCGCGAGGTTTGAGACTAAACTCACGCACAGAAGAATAACGAGCACGCATGATGGGTTTGAAAAAAAAAAGTCCATTTCAGTATCAGGGAGGATCATAAACGGCACCATAAATGCTGGAGTCAAGAACTTGACGGAAGAACCGTGAGAAATGCCGTCTAAATGTTTCCATCCATTGCGAAAGAGATTTGTTATTCTTTATCGTTACTCTAATAAATAACGTTCTGCATTCATTTTTTGTTCATCGCATTTTTCTATAGCTGGGAAAGTACTGAATTAGCATGTTTACGTACAAACATGAGCGTTCGAAGCAGCATAAATTTCCCGATACGGAGCTTTACGGGTATATACATTATTGGCTTTGTGGGTAATGTATGATTCAATACATTTCGAAGGACATACAGTCAATACGATTGGCTGTGAGCACCTTTTCATTGAAAACCACATAAACTGTTTTATCTCTCCTGTAATAACTCGCATTTTCAAATCTTTGTTATTTATTACTCATTTGAAATCTAAGCCGTATCATTTATGTCGATGGAGAGTCACATAGATGTACATATGTAAATCAATACATTTAAGCCTCTTCACCAGCTGCCACAAGTTCAAATGAACTTTCTGCAAGGTAGACAGAGGAAAATTCACTTTTTCACTATTTTGCATGATTTTTTTTTTAATTTGAAAGTCATTTTACTGCGTATTTATTTTTCTGCCAATAAATTAATATCATGTTCTGTACTTGATAATGTGCAGCTTTCAGTTAATCGAGCATGTATGATTACACCTAGATGTTAGTGGTGCTTCACGCGATCACTAACCATCAATTTAGTTAACTACTCAGGAAGTTATTTCTTAAAGAGTAGGACTCCAATATTAAAACGAGGCACATTATTACACTAAGGTTTATTGTTTCTGTATTTGATAGCCATTCTACATAGATCACTGGTCCTTGACTATTAGAAGTGGTGCCTGGTACATTTGCTTGTCTTGTTGCATCCAGATGTGGTACTTGTATTCACGATTCCTTAAAAGTATCTCTATTCCTTATTTCAAAACCTTAAATCGATTGGGGAAGACATCACAAGGGTATTTCAGCTTAACTGTGCTCCTCCAGTCCCTGTAAAATAATTCTAGATGTCTCAAATATGCTCCATTTACAATTGCCTAACAGTAGGTAGATTATGGAAGATTTCTCGAAAGTAAAACAAATCGTAGGATCCCATCAGCTGAAAAGTTCTGAGATGAAATAAAACACCTACTGGTACGCAAATCTACAACAAATGTTATTCTTACCTTGATCTCAAAATGAATTCTTTATAATCCCTTGCAAGTACATTAGCGGGCTCGATCGTCACAACCCTCCTACTCAAAGCTATGCTCAAAAGCCTACGAAGTCTCATTCATGTTGACGTTCTTTTTTCCGTCTCCGTGGTCCTTGAGAGAGAGCGAATTTATTAATTGGAGGAAAGTGTATCTATAACGAACGATAACGGCCTGAATTGAAGTGTTTGATGATCTTCGGCGAATTCAGGATTTTAGATTCAATTTTCATCAACTTTGGTCCAGTAATTTCTGAAGAAAGCTCCCCTCTGCTGCTGCGGATGACAGATTTTTTGTTTAATTTTTGGACTGTTGACAATTTTGAATAGTATGTAAAACCACAAAATTTGGGGAGAATGTTGGAGAGGGAGAGAGAGGTAAATTATTATTGAAGAAAGTAAACCGAAAATTGTTGGTCATAAGGATGAAATTTTTGACACTTCTCTATTAAACTATGTTTTGGAATGAAATTGTAGGCATGTTTATCCGCATAGTAGTCTAGCTTATTCAGTCTGTGATGATTGATGTTTGCGCAAACAACGGTGACACATTTGTTTAATTCATGAGTGTCGACGGAAAGATGCAAGAAAAATGAAGTCAAGCGCGCATTACTGATGGATTCTTAAGGTATTTCGCAATCAAATAAAATTACACGAGGCCCCCATGACATCACCGATACCGGCAAATCGAGGGGCATAAAACTTCACCAAGGATAAAAAAGACGTCTTATAAACGTGAATAATGCGAAAAACAAGATTATTTATCGTCCCCGTCAGAATCCGATTAATGAAAGGTGTAGTTTCGCCATGGAGGACAGAGGATTGAGGTGGGTAGGACAAGCAGCTGCCATTTTCTTATGACTCAAAAGATCGCAAGAAGTTGTCACTGCTTCAGATGGGGATCATACATTATGCGGTTGTCTTGTCTTTTGCGGACGGAGAGAAAACTTGGGCGGTTATCGCCAAGAGGGCAACACCGGTCCCATCAATATACTCTCCGCTGATCCGTCCTTTCGTATTTCTGCGAATCCGCGTTGTTTCCTCTTTTTTTTCCTCTTCCCGGCGGATTTTTATAATCCTTTCGGTCGATCAAATGGTTTCTCAAGTCAGGGTCACTCGTTCCTCTCCCATCATTCTATATTTTCAAACCAACTATTAACCTATTGTAGCCAAAGAGCGTTCACGAGAAAATCATTTGTGTGGCGAATTTGAATAGTTCGTAACCCTTTTACTATTAGATTACCTCACGCCCTCAGCCTCAGGAATGTCATCTGGGTGTTGCAGGCATAATCGCCTCAGAGATAAAAAGGGGCATCTACTCATTCCAACGCCTCCGTGTACAACTGTCATCTATCTAAAGTGTATCCTACCAGTATTTATTAAGGAAAAAGTAAAACATGAAACAATCAAAATAGTTACACTATCAGTCATATGTGTTTTTATCTACTCCAGGGCCAGAAGTCGAATAATTCTGTGTACCCCTTCATCCTTAATTTATCAGACTTTTGTTCAGAACATTGTTTTTGTGTGTTCCTAACAGTTATGCATCGCAATCAGTTACTGATGAGGGAAGTGAAATGGCTCCGCCGAAATCTCGATTATTCACATAGTTTCTAAATTAAACTGGTCCGTAATTTTAGCTTCACATCTTAAGCTCCTTCCAACAAGAATCAGCCTAAAAAGTTTCGTTCAAGTACGTTTTCGTGAGCAATCTTTGTTTTCCACCCAGCAGTCGCCTATTATCCTGCTTCTGATAGCTGTAACATTGCCCCATGGGTTGCGTATCTTTTTTTTCATGGTTTGAAAAAGGTTTGAAATATTAAAAAGCTTAGTTGTTTTCAATTGAAAAAGGAATGTTGGTTTACTACAACAGGAATTCTTATTTCTGTAATGAACTCCCAGATCAGCTTACGGTGGTGTGTTTCCATACAGTGCCATTAGGGTTGCCTCAACCACCACACGGATCATACACTCCTTGTATCCATATAAGTGCCAAGGTGCCACATCAAAGCTTCCAAATTTATTTAACAATCAACACAATGTCTCGTGTGAAAAAAAAAAAAATAATAATAAAACTATGGGTCATCTAAAATTAATCTTATCTTAAGAAAAATACTCTGTTATTGCTGTCATTCTCTAAAATGGCATTTCCGTTTCAACGTTTAATTGGTTTATTACTTCAAATTTAATTACTCCGTCTGACCTCCTCATAAACAGAAATGAATTAACATTTGGCTTTTTTCAAGTTTGATTTTTGAAATCCACGTAAATATTTACTGTCGTATTTCACTAGAGGATTACATTTCATGGTTTATTATTGAAATCGACAAATTAACTTTTATTGGAGGAAAAATGAACTCAAATGACTGATAAGGCTGTGATTTTGTTTAAAATGACGTAGTATTCACGTGCTGTGGTTCCTTCAGGCTTTTAAGTGAACCATTGAAACTGATCTACCACAACCTTTTTACTCCCCCTGCACAAATTGTCTACTTATCGCAATAGCGAACGCGGCAGGTAGGTTGAATGTTGGCTCACGTTATTTTGAAATATAACAGCGTAGCATTAACGTTCAAAAGGTCGTTCGAGGGCTTTTTTTTCCTCATCTCCCCGAAGTTTTTGTCGGTTTAAAGTTACGCATTTACTCCTAATCGAAGTGTAACTTTCTTCGGGTGATTACGACCTCAATGAAGCTTTCGGGGGTCCTCCCTAATTTCCCTCCCCGCCGCCCTCATCCATTTTCAGGTCCTAGGCCCAATTACCCCATCCGTCCTGGGGTCAATATAAAAATGTGGCCCCTACCCCCCTATCCTGCTAATGGAGTCGCGGTTGGGCCCCCTAACTTCCAAGGGACTTTTCTTTCTTTTTTCAATATTTTTTGTTTCTTCCTCGCCCGCACTGCCAACATCCCCGTGGCGCTAGGTAATGACAAGACGAAGACAAGAGCATGAACCCGGTAGGAAATCTCCCCCTTTCCACTGTAATTTGAGGCAATAAAACATTGCAACTTAAACACAGGGGCGTCCCTGTCACCTGTTATTAGCGACGCAGCCGTTGTGGAAGATTTTTTTCCGCTGTTTTTATTATCCAAAAGGAAAGGGGATGCGTTTGAGGCTTCCTAGAGACTATTCTATTATCTCTTCCACCTTTTTTTTCGGGAGGGTTAATAATAAATAAAATGTCCGCGTGGCCGCAGTAGCATCGCAATGAACCGCGCCGCCTTTAATTATCTTTACTGTGGTTAATGACACGACTTAAAATTACGTCAAGGCGCCTTCCCGCCCGGCACTTCAGTTGGCTATCTGGCTAAGTCGGAGAGATCGTAACCCGGAGAGTTTCTGGAACTGCATATTGGTTTCTTGAAAAAGGCCAGAAGGAAGGCTTCATTGCTGGCGTGACAAATAAGGAATTAGGTGCTCCATAAATAGAATGTTAGTGGTAACTTTGAAGACTTATGCTAATGTACGCACTGCGTAAGAGCAGACTCATAACTGTCAAATCCTTGCAAAAGAAAAAACGATGTTTTTTCGACTCATGGGTTTATTTGGTTTTTATTTTTTTATTTATTTTAAATATTGGTTAATTGTTCGTGTTATTGTGCGGTTCGTAGGGTTGCGATTGTTTGCAATGGGTAAGTTTCTACGGATCTGAAAAATGTATCTACATTTTGAATCATAAGCCTGATACTTCAGCCACAAGATACCTAATGGGAGCTGTGTGAATCTTGCTTGAAATGGTATCTAAATAATACGGCAAAACTGAGCCGTCTATCTAGCGGAAAATAATTGCTTCGCTACTTCTTGTTACTGTTTTAAATTCAGTGGACGCGAGGCACTCCAGTTACAAGCCGTCTGGATTCGCTCATTTCGTCATTTGATATACAAAAGTTATAAATGCATTTATATACGAACTACTCGTGTTCTAAGAACTCCCGAGTTTGATCCTAGCAGTTCAATCTTCATTTGCTGTATGATTCATGAAAATTAAGATCAGCAAACTTTCAGTACTAGTTTCGTAAATATGTTGGACACTATATGTAACGTATTGTGTTATGACTATCTGCCGAAACGAGCAAAAATTACAATTAACTAGATGGCTGCATATTAGTTGAAAAGATGGAAAAGGATTGATACCCTACAAACCTTGATGGGCGGCTCTTTAGGTTCTTGGTGCTCCGTAACGGTTGGACATCTTTCAATATATCTTAAGTGACAACAATGAAGATATACAAGAAGGATTCACTGAAGTAGATTTTACATCTCATGTTGCCCAAGTCTTTCGGCTCATCCAGCGTAAGTTGAATACACCTTTGGTGCTATTCACGATTGTGATGTCGTGTAGTGAAACCATGATTGTGTTATGTACGGAACAATCATTGTTACGAATTAAATTAGATGTTGGATTTTAATTGAGGTGAGTTTAGTTTAGTTTTTAGTGTGTATTTTTCCGGGGTGCCTTATTTTTCAAATTATAGTTAATCGTGCTGTTTTTGTAACTTGCATGAGGGAATATGATCGTTTCAAGATCGTGCTTCAGAGAATGGACGAAATTACTGAACTGTTCCACACCGAAAAATGTTGCACCCGTCAAAACAAATAGATGACAACATGCTCGGGCAACCACAACCCGAATAACTACCTTATTGGTATTCCATTTTCTAGCAGGTGGAAAACAATACTCTCCTCATGACCGGAATAATGGAAGTTGAACTGTTGTCGAGGGGTACAGCGAGGGACCCCGTTACCGCCGGCAGGTGAAAAGATAGACTAATGGAAACCAAATGTGGCAGCCAACAAAAGGGAAGGAATAGATGTGTGTAACAATGAGGAATAGTGTGTGTGACAATGAGGTGCAGTGTGTGTGACAATGGTGACGGGAGAGATGGGCAGAGCGGAGTCATGTGCGACGTGGAAGGAAGATGTTGGTGACTAGATGGATCGGGTCTACAGTTTGAGTGACACTTCTATCAGATGTCATCGATACACAACTCTGGTCACGGACGCCGCACCCGTGCGGAATTTTAAAATCTCCCCTTATTTCCAGTTGAAGCGCTGGCGTCGGGTGTTTCCCTTCCTCTCGAAAACTCCTCTCTTCACTCGCCCCGCCGGTTTCTATACTCGAGTGAAGCCACATCTGTTTGTGTACTCGATGATGCCGAAAAAGCTATTTCCTCAATTACCTGATTTCGGTTTTTATTCAACATTAAACTTTTGTTTGTAACAACAATTCATAATTTATGTAGAACTAGTGGAAAACCCCTGCCTTGCACAAAATAGCTGCTATTGAATGCGTCTCCGTTTGTCACGATTTTCTACCGCTGACAAACTGCCTGTTAGCAACCATACTAAAAAAACCTCCCTCTAAAAGGTAATTATTATGGTAATTCAAAGTTGTATGGCCTATGTGGCCAAAATTATCTATAAAAACCTCGTTTTTGACCATAAACCCACTTCTTAGCAATGAGGCAAATTCGTGAAATTTTAATTTTTAAATGAGAACTGAAAATTTAATGTTCAGTTTAGTGGTTTTAAAAATCACACTGCACTTATTTCTGGAGAGGAAATGTGATGGAATAGCAACACTGCCAACAAGTGGTTTTTTGGCAAAAAAAACTTTGTTTTTTTTTCACATAAAGTTTAGTCATAGAGCTCTAACAGTATCTCTCATTAGTGCGAATGCAATGGAATCCATGTAAAAATGTAGGAAGTTCATAAAAAACAAGTGAGTATTGTAGCATACATGCATACGTATATATCTAGATGGACCATAAATTTAATCCCGATTCCAGTCGCATCCTCATGGGCTATCCGCTTTCACCCGCATCGCAACACACTGAATTTGAAAAACGCAATATTGTTTGTTAGCGAGTTGTTATTTGGTTTTCCGTGATTTTCTGGGTTTAAACAGTCATCGTGAATCATCTGTGGGTTTGATGTGATAGTGACCGGTTTGTCTTCGATATTTTTCTCTTTTCTACCTCCAAATGAAGCACGAGCAAAAGGGATCCATTTTCGATTCCCAGACACCTTACGACCATCAGAGGGTTCACTCTGTCTTTGGAATGAGGTACGGATTACTGCAAACATGGTTTTCACTCGCGACGAGTCCATGACCTTGGACAAGAACTTGGCCCACATTTCTGGTAGCCCTGACAAGAAATAACTCTCCATCGATCTTCCACATGACATTTACAGAGGTCTACTGCACTACCATAGTCCTGATGGTTCTCGTATTGTTTTAGGCGATATCATTCCCAGTTTGAGAACAATAAAGTGGGACATCAGCACTACAATTTAAGCTTCCCTCCTATTCTTGCAATCATGATCAGCCTTTATATCAATAACGAGATCTTTTTCACCGGTCGATTACCTGGAGACAGCTTGCAGAGCAGCTCCTACTAGCTCCGCAAAGCGTGCAAACTCAACCGCAACAAGATAGTGCCCATGTTTGACAAGACTGCCAATTTTCCTTGAGTTCGAGCTACATTACCGTAAAGAAACAGGATGAATGAATTCAGACATTCTTTCCAGGGCGTATCCTTCGGGTCTGCGGTCTTAGGGCCGCCTACCCTTCACATTAGCCTTTCGAAAAAAGTAGCTGTGTTAAGTTTGGCTGAAAACGCTGGCCAATTCTAGATGGTACCCACCAGGGGGCCTTCAGAAGACGGCAGCATGTTACCAGTGGTTGATGCCGATAGTTACGATACTGAAGCTGTCATAAAATTCTTGTCCTTTTTACCTAACAATGTTTCATACGTTTGGCTATTCCGGCTGAGCATTGCTTTAAGAAAGCGTGAAATGCTTATCGTCTTTTCACAAAGTCGGATGATGGATCGCCTCAAAAGGCGTCTGGATATCCTTCAATGTGAAGCCCCGTTGGGCACTCGCCTCCTCAACACGTGTTATGAAAAAAAAAAAAAGGTCTGAAGCACCCAGTCGAAGAACACAATACATACACCCCGCCTGAAAGCAAAAGAAGAAAAAATTGAAAGAACACAAAGACAAAACAGCAGTGGTAGAAGGTTGCTTTAAAGAACATGAAAGACGGGCCTAGAGTAATCGCAGGACCGTTCAAATATGAACTAGATGATGGGAACGGGGGTGGAGAGGGAAAGAGAATGTGTCTTGCGACAAAGGTAGGACACGGGGGAAAAGCAAGTGAAGAAAAGGTCGGAAGGCTCAACGAAGCGGAGTGGAAGTAAAGAGGCGAGAGATCAGAGCTAACTCCCCAATCAGACTGCGCTTTTTCTTTCTGAATAGGCTTGGAAGGGAACGGATTTGGCTCCGAGTTGTCTTTATCGGGGGTTTATTTTCTATTCGAAAGTGAATACCTCGACACTCTTCATGTATTTTGATTTTATACGTATTCATCGTTTGACTAAAGCGAATATTTACCGCGTGGTTCTTGTCGACATTAATTTATTCGCCTATACAAGGAAATCAGCTTCTAAGCGATTTGTTGACTTCATGGTCGATTTAAAAGGCTTAAATGAACATGCATACAGAACTGGTGAATTCTCTTGAAGGCTTTAATATTTTAAATACAAAGTTATTTTTTTTATTTCTTTAATTGTTTAGTTTTCGACTTTGTAAGATTGCGAATAAAACTTTTCCAGTAACCTTATCATCATTGAGATTTTATGAATAACCTCCAAAGACTCCATATTGGATTCTGTTGATTGTTAACTTGTTGATGTTGACTGTTGGTAGGATCAACTAGTTCCTTAGTTTCGTGGGTCTTGTAGTTTAGGAAAAGTTCACTTCGTTTGTAATTAACGTTTCGGAACACATGTCTAGTTTGTGTGACAATATACGTCATTTTCTGACAGATTCTTATGGTTGAAGGAAATAGAAAATCGGGACGGAGCATAAAATGTCAAAATAGGCAAATTAGGGAACGAGATAGTGATGTACAAAAAGTTGACCCAGGTCATCGCTTCAGGTACGAGGGGTGATCTAGTGAACGATGAAATTCATTAAGAACCATTCCAACTTGAATTTTACAATCACCGGAAACGTCAACGAATCGGATGAAAACTGTATAAATCATGCTTGTCACAAGGTTACAAGAACAGTGAATGCACTGTAGTTGTTAAATTGAACCTTCGTTCAGTAATCAAATCGTCATTTTCGAACAGCTTTCCGAAATCGTGTCAGATCGGACTAATAGGGCAAACATTTCGAGTTACTTCGAGTTTGAGCATGTGCACTTAAAATCAATAATGTTTGACTGATGAAATTGATAATTCGCACACGGAGAATCTTCATAAAAGGTAATGCTTATTAAAAAGATTTGCACACAAACTTACGGAAATGGCAATAAAGTTATTCTGAACAGTCTAAAACGTAAAACGGGTGTGAAAATTCCGAATTTGGTTAAATACGTAACAAGTATTTGGATTTGAAAATGAATGTTTCAAATTTATGGATATATTACATAAAACTGAGGCACCCATATGTATTTCTTAAGGCTGAAGTGATTGCCGAAAAAGTAGGTACCTACTATGTCTCTTAGGTAATCGGGACTGGGGTCGCATTCACTCTCTCTTAAAACATAACATTATCCTCTGGAATGTACGAAATTCGTTAGAATCCACCGATTACATTACACGATTACATCTACCGATTTCCGCTATCCCCGGTAGCTGAATCCACGTCACGGACGAAACGACGGGTTAAGAAAAGGAATCCCGCGTTACACGCAACCTTCACACAACCGCGACGGTAAGTCCGGGAATAGGCGAACAGAATGGGTTGCGTAAGGAACGTTATTAGGCCATTGTGTTGTTTGTCTATAGACTTCTTCTCTTTCGTTTTCGTGATTGACACGTCTGATTGACTGACTCGATCCACTCGATCCCGTCTCGTCTGATCCCTAACATCTCCCCTTCCTTTTCATTCCTTGAGAGATCCTTGAATGCTTCTATTGACGGGAGCGCATCGTCTTGTTCGCAGTGCTCCGAGAAACGCCGATTGTCGCGGAACGCACGCTAAATATAACTTTCGGGTCTATGGAAAGTGCATCTCTGCCCATCATTTCTGTTCACTGTTGCAGCTCATATCGAAAATATACCGTTTTTACAGTGTTATGGTTGTGCTAATCACTTGGCGTTTTCGACACTGCTCGCCCGTCAATGAAATGCTCCAAGGTCTGTACTACTCCACTTAACCTCCAACTAATGACCCAATAATTATTCGTTATTTTCAATGGTCGTTCCCAATATAGTTTCGAAAGCTTCCATTAAGCCGGAACTATACCAGGTTTTTCAGTCTT
The DNA here is from genome assembly GCA_031894815.1 of Creontiades dilutus. Classification (NCBI taxonomy): domain Eukaryota; kingdom Metazoa; phylum Arthropoda; class Insecta; order Hemiptera; family Miridae; genus Creontiades; species Creontiades dilutus. The sequence continues at coordinate 1,048,374 of JAVIWC010006603.1, read as the reverse complement.
ACCTATAGGTTAACCTAAAAATCGAAGACTTCATCTGTAGTAACATTGGCAGTTCAGCACTGTCGGTTTTTGGATGTTGAAAATGATGCATCACCTTTTTAAGTACTATTGAGGTGATTAGGGACTTATGATCTTATGATTCCCTAGTATCAAGTCTCCGTATGCTGCATATAACCACAACTGTTGATGAAGCCATAATATTCAAGTAGGTTCCTAGTGGGTATCCATTCCAATCAGTCTGGTTCATGCTCATTTTAATGATAACCATTGGTGAGAAGTACGTTGAGATATTGAATATTCAAATTAAATACCCGCTACATATCGCCAACTCTATGAACAATGGCAGGGTTTGGCAACTGGTTGTCTTTTTTGCCAGGCAAACCACACTTATTGGCTGCTCAAAGTAGAATTCCCCTAAATGTAATATACTGCAACAAGCACAGTAATGCTCGCTTGGTGTATTGCTGAGATGCAATTGGCTAATCATGTTCATCTCTAGCATTTAATGAGGCACCATGAGGAGTCGGGTCCGTGTGGGCCGGATTTAGGGCACAGAAAGAGGAGTTTTTTCTTCCGACATTTCGTCATTGTTATATTGATATGGATTTTGACTACGTTGATTTATATTGCAATGGATATATCAATAACTTGTATTGTATTGCATTAAATTGTACTTTTACTTGGCATATGTCTTGATAACAGTCTCAAACTATTTGGGAAGGCGAACAAAATTATTAACTCCACACCTAATTGACAGTTGTTCGACCTTGTTCATTTTGATTGACGTCAAATGGAAATATAAACAACCAGCGGTCGAATGATAGGGGAAAAACGCTGGAAACGAAGAAAAAAAAATCACCTATACCAAAAAATGCCCCATAGAGAGACTTGTAGGGAAGAGAATGCGTGTAGGCGAGGGGGTAGAGCTAACAGCCTGTTGAATGGGCCCCCCCCACCCACCCCTATCCGCCCTCAATTCATTTATAAAAGTTCCGACCCTCTAACCCACTTCCCGCTGTTTGCCAACACCCCCCTCCCCTATCTTCCCCGTCATCCCCTACCCGCAGCCCCTGCGTTTCTACCCTTTTGGAGAGCCCACCCCTGTCCTACGGGGTTCCCAACTATCATTACTCATTCATTCATCCCCTCCCCTTTTTTTCTACTTTTCCTTCGGTCAAGAAAATCAAATTCGAGGTAAATAAGACGTACGAATTATTTGAAGAAATCGTTTTTATATTTTTGATTCATGAATCATATTCTGCTCACTTGAAAATTTTCAGCGTAAAATTCCAGATAGTTCGGGCCAAAACTCGATAGAAAGAAAATTAATTCACTTCATTAGTTACGTCGTTTTAGCTTCCTCAACACGGTTCATTTAGTAACTCCCAACCATTCTACACTCCCCATATTGCAGCTTTCCAACAAGCTGATATATGAGAGGTTTTATTTGATCAGATTGCCACTATTGGACGATGATACCGTTTACAATCAAATGTATCGTACTGGCAGAACAAAATCACTTTCATCATTTATGCGTTCATTGAAATCAAAATAATAGTAAATAAATTGGTATGTAGTCCACATCGTGACAAGCTCTAGTTGTCATACGGTAATTATTGCTATGTAATCACGTCCATGATATGACGACGTTTGCAGTATTTCCAGTCCAGTGAATCCATCGATGTCGAGACCGTTGACTTGTGACACTTTTTTTTTTTTTAAACATTCAACACTGCTTAACAATTTTCGAAAGCCCAGTGATCCGGCTTGAAGGGCTATATATTACTGCTACAATGAACCATCGCGTGATGATTTTCAGCCCTTCTTGCTACATTTTGTTTTCAACAGTAACCTTTGTAAAAAAAGGCCGAAAAAAATTCAAAAGAAAAGGTTCTGTTAGAATCCAAAATGCATAGAAACCAAAAAACCAAAGAAACAAATCCATTAGTTCTCCGCCGTTCAGAGCTTCTCTCCATAAATACTGGATCAAAGTCAAGGAAAGTTGTGTCAAGAATGATACATGGGCCGATGATAGTTCTGAATTGGCGGCATTAAATTCGACCAATCATGAAGGGTGGAATCAAAGGGCTTAAACCTTGAAAACCTAGATTATCGAAAATCATTGACATCACACTTGTCTTTACCCACGTGATTGAGAAAAATCACGGCGATGGATTAATGAGCCCACTGGGATCACTTTATGTTCATGTGTTCATTTACCCCACGGAATAAACCTTTGAGGAAAAATGTAAAGTCAACATGAATGTGGATATAGTAAAAATTGTCCAGTAAACTGTGTCTATCGGAAAATTTTATTTTGATCATCCTCAATCTTCTTGAAAGTTCCCTTTGATATCAAGATTGTTATAATTTTGTTACATACTTGCCGACAAATAATTAATTAGGTTTGACCTTATCTTGTCAAATTTCAGCTGTTCTATTTGTGGTTTTCAAGTATGTTTCCACAAACTGTATAATGTGCTGTTGTAGTTATTTAGATGTCAGTTTTTGTTGTGCACAAAGGGAGTCGTCAAGTGTTGGTGTTTGAGGAGTTATGTTTATGATGGACTGATCCTTTCATTTGTTAACCAAAAAATTACGTTTCAAAAATGGACTAATTGTTACAGTTAAGTTGAAAAATTTTCCAGTCAACCCAGGTGTACAAATAAGATATGGGGTTCTTTCGGGACATTCAGAATACAGAAACAATGTGATCGCGCACTGTTCCGCTGAGAATCCTTGATGCTAAATTCAATTCCGACCGATGGAGGTTATTGAAGCCATCTTGAATGCAATTGCAAATGGTTTGGAGGTACCGAGTTAAGATACTATATCTGAGACTAATTCTAGTGGACATTATCTAATACAAAAATGATACGTCTTTGTGTAATAATTCATAGCGGTTTATTTCGTTTATGCCTCATACAAAACGTGTATAGATTCGATTAATTGTAGGTGTATGTGGGTTATATTCAGATAACCAGGGGCGACTCTCTGCTGTCCTTCCAAAACCCAAGCTATTGCGCTCCAACAGTGCTGCCTGCCAAGGCTCCATTATTATGGCCCAATGGGTCGCCCCAATTCGCCCTGATGAACGCACTTCCAATAATTAACCACCTTTCAAACACATTATTGCAATTCAAATGGGTGTATACGACGAAATTTGCCAAAACTAAGATTTTCCTGATATTTTTGGGATCCTGGGCTTGATTTTGAGTATCAATATGTTGAGATGTTGATTGGTATGGCCTATCTTTGTATCCTCATTCTCAATCATCTCGCTGTGAAGTTTTACTACGTAGAATTGCAATACACCAGTTATTCCCGTACAAGTGCTATCTAACGCAGGGTTAATACACCCTTCTGCCATGATTTCCACCTCTTCCCCTACTTCTTTTTGAAGGTTTTTAGACAAATAGTTCTCGAACGGTCGGCGGCAGGGTCCGATAGCGAGGCGGTTCACGCCTCAATCACTCAACAGGCGCTGCAGGGGCGCCACGACTGATGTGCAGCCCTCGAGCAACCGGCTCTCCGCTCATTTCTCATCTCTCGAGCTTCCGCCCAGCAGGAACACATTTTTTCCCTTCCTTTTCTCCTTTAAGCTTATATACCAAGGTACAACACGTTGTGTTTTTTTGCTCTTTTTGAACGTTCTTTTCTACTCTATCGTTTTTTTTTCCTCAATATTTATTTTCGAGCAGAATGAAACGCTGCGGCGCGGGGCACCCAGGGGTGAATTTACACTCGAGCAAACGGATCTCGCGTGTCTATAAATATTCCTGTCTCTAATTCAAACCCCGTCATCTTGAGATCTTACTTTATGTTTGTGGGCCCTAATTTTACTCGATTCTGTTTCTCTCAAGGTTCTTTTTCTAGCGCATATACTTCAAATAAATCGGTCCCGATCAGGTGTGTTCAATAATCCAGAGACATTTCAAAATTATTGAACTCCTGTGAGAATCAATGTGATCTCGCTATTCAGACGATCATTATGCACGTATTCATTTCAGATAAATATATTCACGTAAAGGCTAACGAGCGATGACGGACTGTTTTAAACTTTTCACTTGCTGGTTCAGAAAAGTCTACTTTTTAGAAATAAAATACCATATATCTTATATAATCGAAATATAAATTAACACCTTACGTACAGTCATAACGTGGTATCGATAAAAAGTGAGATTAATAATTTTGCCATCTTCTACAAATCAACTGGATTACATCAAAAGTTCAATAAATTAGCTGATACGACTAACAATTTTTAATATACTGAAACGAACTAACTTTTAACTAGGTATCATTAGTCGTTGAGTAAGTTAGGTGACTAAATTTTCTTCCTGTAAATGGTTGGGAACAAAACTTACTTATCATTTCAGTTCATCTATTCACTGACGAGTGTATTTGATCATTCTTCCTTGATGAATACATTATTAATGGTAATTGTTTTATATTATGTCTGATCACACTTGTCAGATTCTACGTAAGTGGGTTAAGTGCGTATGGTTTACTTTTCCAACTTTCTCAAGAACGGAATTAATCTTTTATCTTTTCGTAACTCCCTTGATATGTCAGCTTGTTTGGCGACGTTGTGCCTCATTGCTTAGGTGTATTCTGACTCTTCAGAAACTTTAAAAATTCTTCTTTCTAAATTGTGTTCTCAGTAATAAACACTGCCAGAATACATACCCTTCAAATCTTATAAGGAGAAGACACAATAGAATATGTGTGAAAGCGTTGTTTTCTAGTATATTTTCTTTATTCTCGTACAACATATAGTTGTTCATAGATAGAATTTGGGTAATAAAACTCTTAAGAGGGATAAAAGTGGACATTTTTCATTCAATTTTTATTTTTGAATGTGCCAGAACAAAAAACGTTGAAAATTGCATGTTTCCTAATTGTATACTGAAAATTGCCAAAAGCTTCTGTAAAAGTTTAATAAACGATGAGAAAGGTATGAAGCCTCGCACCCTGTACTTCGATGGCGCGGTTACAGGGATTTGATGAACAATGTGCTTCTTACAAGTTTTGTTAATTCACCTTTGTGTTGATCGGTGTTTAGTAATCTTTTAATGGTCATTCGATAGAACAATACAAAGAATGACTGTATCCAGTTGACTAGAATAGCTGGGTCGGTTCATTCGACTTTGACGGAAAAAAAGGCTTCGTGTCTCGTTCTCACGTGACTGATCTCGAACGACAAAAGCGAGGAAGACAGGTGAAACGCAAAGACAGACCGACAGCCTCGACCTAAGTAGAAAATAATTGTCCGAAGTACCACGAGAGAAAGAAATACCTCCTCACAAACATAAGAGAGAAAGCAGGTAAGATGATCAATCAAGTCGATCAATCCTCTCGAACTCTTGAGAAAAAAAAAGGAGGAAGGATGGGGTGATGGCGGGGCATATAAGTGCGGTTTAAGGAACCGAGGGCTATCCGTCACCGGGTTCCAGACAACGGACATTGAAAATACATTTGACTCCGGTTTTCGGATCCCTTCCCGATCAATCCACGACAAAACTGCCAATTAAGACTCGATGGAAGAAGGACTTCTTCTTCTTCTTCTTTCTTGACGAGGAGGCGAAGAAAAAAAATAAAGTAAAATACGAATCTGGATGCGGCCTCGACACGCAAAGTTGCTTCTAATGGTCGGTTGACAGGGAGAGTCGAGAGCGTGAAGAATTTAATCATATAGTGTGACCGCATCAGCATGTGATAGTGAAGATCATTGTTATTTGCCTTGGCCATTTGGTATCCCTTCAACAATACCGTACCTCTTCGTGATCTCTGGGAATTTTCATTGGAAATGAAGCTATTGCAATGCCACCAAGAATATTCAGTATAGTTCTCCTTAGAATATTTAATAATTGATGCACAAGAATCTGCTGCAATATGCACTTTAATGCAGTGGCGGCTCCGCCCCTGAAACTCGGGGAGTGCACTGGCTTTGAGAAGGTCTATTGCAAAGAGGATAGAAGAGGCAATTTCCTTATTCAAATTCAAATTTCAACCATATGCAAATGGGATATATCTGAGTAAGTTTCTCATTTTCAATCCACATGTCGTGCAGTTTTTTTATTTGCAATGTTCGCGCCACTTCAGGCAGTGATGGAGAGGGGCGGCCAGCTTCACGAATCCTGTACTTTTATACGACTGACTAAGAAAAATACTAGTTTGATAAATTGTTAGGAATTATTATTCATCGTAAAACTTACCAAAACTCATGAGAAAACAGAAGAAACTAAAGTGAACAAAAAATTAATAAATAATAAAAAATAGGACTGAACTAGAAGGAGCATGCTGTTATCGAAAACAATTGGAAGCGTTCAGCACTCCTAGTGGTGGAGCGTGGTAATAAGTGTGCTCAATATTTTGCTTTTCGAGTTGTCTAATTGGTCAATCTCAGAGGCCCGCCATAATTCAAACTGAAAGTGCTTTTCAATTCCCCCTTTCCGCTAGCCAGCCTTGCAGCATAGCTGCACATCTGCTCCTGATCGCTTTTGATTGGTTAGGTACTCCTCCCTCAAAACCATTCCTCGCAGAGAACGAGAAGGTCCATTTTACGCATTGATTCAAACAGTTTCATCAAGTTTTCTGTCAGTTGTTGATTTTCTCTTCAAATGAAAATGAACGGATTTTGAGATATTATTACTTTGGTTTATTGCCTGGTGATGTGCACCCCACTTGCTCTATGCTCATACCAATAGCTGCTGCTGTTTAAATGCAAATTAAACTTGGAAACAATATCAAGAACACATTTTTAAAATCCTAACTCTTTTTTTAAGTTAGCAGCTTATTATTTTAAAACATTTTTTGTACAACAGAACAGCTGAATAATCTACGATATCATCATACTGTACTCACTGTAGAATCAGTGATGCAATTGAGCACAATAAAAAATTTCTCTTCAAGGCATTTTCATATGTGGGGCCATGTACCGTGAATCCTTGTAATAAGGTTTATTTTTTACGAGAATCTTGTAATATCATTCAAAATATTTTGACGATCTATTCATTTCTGGTATGAATACGAGGGAGGTGTGTCACCTCCGATTGCAAGATTCCTCCACCACCCTCAAGAGTTGTTTAATGCTGATTTCGAAGTACTACAAGTATGTTGTATGGACTGAAGTGTTTTGATTTTGGTGTTGATATAATGCATACCAAATTGTGTTTTTGGGTAGCTAATTTTGTCGAGCGATTCCTCAGGTGGCCTAGAACGGACATCCTGTGTGGCGAAAAAGGTTGAGAGACTGAGCCGAACGTTTTCAAGAAGCTCGTTTCTACGAGAAAAAAAATGTACGTGAAAAAACCATCTCGTTGGAAGCCTCGGTTTAAATGGCTGAACTCCCGTGAGGGACTGATACCCGTGAGGATCCGAAGATGCTCCGTGGGCCGTAGAGTGACAAGCCCCTGACAAACACCGTCCCTGGATTTTATAATTACCTGGAGGACTTGGGCCGGCAGAAGATATCGGATGACTGGACAAAAAACCGCCTTTGCCTAGGGAGGGAAGGGAGCCGATGTTTTCTCAAGTTTTTTGTATTGAAACACATCCTGCTTCGTCCCCTCGGCGGGAATCGCCCCAATTACCTTGCAGCTATCGGAATGGCTTCTTCATGAGAAAAAAAAAGACTGAACTCTTTCATGAAAGTGAGGCTCATTGAAGGATTGGCATCTTCGCTTTCCGATATTTGCATACTCATTTCGTTCGACAAATTTGTCAGCGTTCACTTGGTTTTGACAGATGTATTGAAGACCATTGCAACAAGTAATATACCTTCATGGTAGTTACACACACACTATCTATTCAATAATTTAAATTCCCTACATTCCTGCCCAGGAGTGGATCCTAATTCAGAGGCAGGATGTATCTCACAGGTCAAATCACAGGTCCAAAAAGTCCAAGATATGTCGTATAGTACGAAGTAGCCGGTTTACCGGTATCGCTCTTTATCAGCACTATTTTAGTGATTCATATTTGCGACGGCAAATCTTCTCATGGATTCCTGAAGCTTGTCAGATGAGTTGGGAAGACCAAAATCGTCATAAATTGTAGCGTTCCGAAAGTGAGGAGGCGTATGGAGGGCTCTTCGTTGCAAAGCTCGGTTCTAGCCATTTTCTGGTTGGCTAAAAATAGACGTTCACTTGATGGCAAAGTTGCTCTCTACAACCCCAATGAAGGCTTCCTTAATGAATGTACGATTTCATATTTGAATCGTGTGAGTAAACATTTCCATTCATGCACCATGATCGTATGATAGAATTCTCTAAAGTTACCGTATTACATTTTGTGTCATTGAGTTGAAATTAAATTTCATTAAGTGTGTGCAAAGAAACTGTCAACTTTGATTTTTAATGCCAAAACTTGCACGAAACATTCTTCTATTCAAACGAACATATTGGATTTTGAGATTTGTTTGCACTTTCAACGATTTTTTAACACATCCCTATGAAATTTAACCACGAACAATATCAGCCCGAATTCGGCTTTTAAATGTTAAATGACCTCATCGCTCTTGATAAGCTTTTTTGAATTGCCTTCTTTTGTTTCCCAAAAACATGGATTTTTTCGGTTTCAGAAGTTTTGAAATTTTTTATAAAATCCCATGCAAAGTGAGTAAAACAATTTTTTTCTTCGGTTTTTGAAGATTTTCATCGATTTTTGGAACATTTTTATGCTATTTAACTACAATTTCAGTATGCGATTCAACTAGGCACAATATCGGTATATTTAATTAGGTACAAATATGGGTAAAGTGGTTCAAACATTTTTTTCTTCTTCTGTTTTTCAAGATTTTATATCGATTTTTCGGAACATTTTCATCAAACTTAACTACTATTTCATCATGAATTTGAGCTTTAAATTTGAAATTATCAGCTTCAACGTTGATCTTTTTTTTTTTGAGTTGTATTCTTTTTGTTCTGAAAAACACGGATATTTTCGGGTTCAGAAAGTTTTGAAATGTTTATAGAACCCCGTGTGAAGTAGGAAACAAAATTTTTTCCCCTCTATTTCTGAAGGGTCTGTTGAGCTCTATCCAATGGCATCCTTGAATTTCTTTAGCGCAAGTTGGTTCAAGAACGAAATAAAACGAACTGTTCCCTGGGTCTCTTCTTAAATTCTCATGGGGCCCTGTTTAATCGCTGTAGATTCATTCTTTGAGTCTAATTGCATAAAACCGTATTACCATCAAAAAGGTAATTACGACAAACGTTAAAAGTTTGATATTGAATGTTATTCGACGCTGAAAGGTCGCGTGTTGACTGCGGCTACCAAACAGATCCGCTCATTAAAAATGAGGCCTCCAGTGATTTTCAGTTAATAGGTATCCATCTTCCATTCCGTGCTTATCTCAACCGGTCATTAGGCACCTAAGCTTTAATAAACCGAGTTGATATTTTAAAAAAAAAAAGGAAAGAAAAAACGTTCTTTTGAAAAGCTTCCCGAAACCTTCTCTAAAGAGAATGATACGATGGCTCAAAGAAACTATAAAGCCGAAGAAAATATTTAAGAAGAAAAAAACGAGCAAAAACACGATGGAACTGAATAACGACGAACCATCACGTTCATTCCAGGGTTAAGTGGACAGAACGAACTACTCGTTTTTGGAATTAACTGCCTAATTAGGGTTGTAAAATTTTATCGACCAGTAACTTGGAATAATTGAAGCGGCTGACACGTTCAGGTATCCGTTGGAAAACGAGGTTTACGTATCTCTCCGTAATAGCTTCCGTGGCCTAAACTCGGTTGCAGGGGTCAATACTTATGAAAAGCCTTCGAAATTATAGTGGAGCAATTATTAACTTTACGAACTACTATCGAATTACTGAGATTTCGAAATAGGTTCGGGCTGAGGGAATGAAAATTGAATGCAGCGGTATATTACCATATTTTAAACGTTACGAACTTGACGATTTCTGACAAAATAGTACAACAGCAGAAGACGCTTTTTCAAATTCGATTTTATATGATTTTCTAACGTTCTCTTCATTAATTCCAATTCTGTGACACGCCGAAAACTGTTAATCAATCAAACTCAAAGTTTTGAACAGGTGTAAACACAAAGAATTTGGATGGAGTTGTCAAAGAAGTCAGTAGAGCTAGTATTGGAACACTTTTTCTACATTTAAACTTGAAATTCACCATAAAATCAGTCTGCGGTAATTGTTTTGGATAGCACGGTGTTGAGGTTTTCGAGATTGAAAATGTCAAATATGAAGGCTACAAAACGTTTATTAGTATGGGTTCTGATTTCGATATGATTATAGCAATAAATGATAAAGGTGTTGATTACAATTCAAAAAATAAAGAAAATAGGAGCTTTCCCTGAAATATCCTACTTACATCTGTTTTGTATCTCTAAGTTTGTATTAAAATATAAATTTTCAATAATCACTTTGTGATTTAATTGATGATCGAAGGATTTCGCTGGTCCGTTGATTGCGAAGAACCCAGCTGTAAGGTTGCGTTGGTACTTAAAGATCTGTGTAGCACAGCTTTTCGGATTAGGTGTAAGTGTCGTCTTCGAGATGCTGAGGATCCGTGAGAAGAGCCGGAGAAATTATATTGGAAGGATTCGAAAGACACAAACCAATGAGCTTGGAATTTTTTAGAGAGGACGAAGCGTGCTATGAGAAGATTGGAGACACAAATATGGCGGCAGCATGGAGCCGGCGTGGCTTGTTGGTGGCGTGGTGAGAGACTACAGACGTCCCGAATATTCCTGATACTATATATATATTTTTTTTAAGAGCGCTTTATTGAGTTATAGAATTACAAAAGGCAGATACATAGACTATGCTACTCCCCCCTTTAAGCTTGTGCTTGTGCTGGGGGGAGGAGAGCCGTTTAAGACCCGTACCTTTTTTTTTTTTTTAAAGATTACAAGATAAGAGAGCTCTAAGGCGGTGTTAACTGCACGGGATCTGAATGACAACTGATATGGATAGAGGTATCAAGGAGGTTTCCGGAGATTCATCAGTGGAGGAGCGTTTCGAATAGTGAAAGTCGTACAACAAAACATAAACAAATAAATCTACATACTGCGGCGCTAACAGTAATGTTGGTAACAGTGTTACTGACAGAAGTCGCAATCACCAGACTATGTGATATTCATCTGTCATAAGTAAGCTAGTACGAGAATATTGAGATTGGTTTGCCTTGAGAGATGGAGTGGACTTTTCAAACATATTCCAAATTCATGAAGTGGGAGGAATCATGTGATGCAATTTTTGATGGATACGGTTAGTTTGCCCTTTCCCGATCAGCTTCCTCGGGAGATATACCAGACGCCTTCCGGCGTCTGGGACATCCTCTTAGTGTTTCGGGTATTATCCCCATCCAGCCCATGGCAGGGCTATTCCATTCCATCACTTCCCCATTAGTGTTACCATTCAAGATGATGGAATCGATGTATCCATGCAATTTGGTGAACTCTTAGCTTCAATAATACCGCGAGACACTTACAGCAAGTTCTGCCATTACCGATAACATGTGGTCACTTGAGGGGGAAGCAGACGCTGTTTTCATTTCAATGTCCGATTAAGTTAAATACTATAAAGTGGCTTTTACTGATATTTCACCTCTTTCGTCTGACGTCCTTCATGCTGCACCTTTTCAAGCTCTTCAAACCTTCAAACCTCTTCAAGCTCTTCAAGTCAGTGGTTCAGTATAAATCGCAAAACCCTTCACTTAACGACCAAAATAAACATAAAGTGAACCATAGCGGCGTAATGATTATTTGCTAACCACCGGTCTACTTCTCAACGCAGCCGGCTATTCGATGTCCTACCAGCCAATTGAGTGCAACCGCAATCCCATAGCAATGATCTCTTTGAACCTGAATCGCTAACCGGACTTGTCGCAGTTAGAAGTTGAGTCCGACAGTAAATTTAATTGTCCCATTAGTTTCGACATTTTTTCTTCGTCCCACCTCTAACCGTCGGCCATAAAACTTTAATGAAAACACTTGAAATTCAACTCAAGTCCGACAGTTAGCGCTAAAAATTCTCCCCTTTTTAATAATGTTTAAGCCGCCAATTGAAGGAAAAGAAAATAAAACCTATTCAACGGCATCATCGGTTTTCCTTGTTCGCACAGTTTTTTGATGAGTAATTTACTTTGAAATATTATCTGTCTTGGTATTTCTGTTTGAGATTTTTTGGATTATAACAAGTTTTCTAGAATTAACGGGGAAATAAAAATAAAAATTCCTTTCTGTCCGGCCATCTATAATGGTCAGCTGGGGAAGGAAGGCATTAATCTGATAGTTTTTGAGTCCCATTAAGACAAGTCGAAAATGGAACGAACGTTGCAGCGCAGGGCGGAATTTTATGTAAATGAGTGAATTGATGTGAGAATGGGGACAAAACCCTGGAGAAGGCGAACTAGCTCTCGAATTTTTTTTTTTTGTCGGTTTTTCTGATAGATGGGTTCTTTATGTTTCACGTTAGCGATAGGTTGTTTTCGTCAATAGTTGACTGATTTACGGCGGCCCCGGCCCACACCTGGTCTTCGCTCGGATAGAGGAAACGATTAAATAACTCGGGAGCGGAAAAAATTATCCTCGAATAACGAACATGTTATCGAACGACTTTTTGGCTCTCAGTCCTACGATCTACGGCATTTATGGAGAATCTTAGGATTGTCTGACGTGTCTCAATGCTGAAGATGTCTATTTATATGCTCCGATCTGCCAGCCGATACAGACACCAATTAAAAAGCGTAACCAAATTGAAAGAACCCTTCTGCCCTAAAAATTTCTTAGAAAAGTGCTTAATCAAAATCAAAAACGACTTGATCAAATCAAATTCGGAAATAAACAAATTGAAAAAAGAAAAACACAAACTATTCCTAGAATTAGCATTTTTCATGTCGTTTCTGGGTGATTCCTATTTTACGGGACAATCGCTGTCCTTCATTGATAAATAATTTTCTGTTCAACTTTTTCCAAAAATGATTTTTGTAGATTTTATGTGGTAACTAGGCCTACTCATGGCAGTCATAAAGTTCGGCTACTCTTCATTTTACATGTCGATAATTGATCGAAATGTACCTCTAATCTCATTGTCATGGTCTGTCCGTGAGTCAGAATTTGAACTTAATCCGAAATTTTATCCGCTTAAAGTACGTTTTACTGGAAATGTTTCAGCTAGGTAGTATTTTTTTTTTAGAATTAGTTACTGGATGTTAGTGCGCTTACAAGTGGGACTAACTTTTAGATACTCTTTACGAATCAAGTAGGTAAGTACGCAAAGTTTGTCCTGTCTCATTGTCATGGGTTTGAAGGAAATCATCTTAGCTCTCTCAAATGAGGGCATTTTTTGGCAATTCAAAGTTTTTTCAGCGTTGGTAACCCTGCCCTTTGAGGAAACACCTTGCTTCCGCCATTTCTATACAGTTGGGGATCAAAAAATGAAGTTTTTTGTTTCTGAAACAGGGATGTACGTTTCATACTCCTCATTGTGCGGATCCGAGAATCACTCTTAATCAATGTTATTGATTTGTTTAGCGTTCATTATGGGATATAGATGTAAAAACTCTATCTAATGCAAGTTTAAATTTCTCTAAGTCTTTATTAGACTCCTAATTGCAGAAGGTTAACGTTGATTTCTCATTGTCGTGGCGATTTTAAACTTCATTGTTGTGGCTGCCACAAAAGCCGTCATGGCTGTTTGAAACAATTTTTTTTCAAGTTTGGTATTTGATACCAAATAAATACCAATAATAAAATGTGATACTTGTTCTGGCACAAAATCAGGAAAAACTGAAATCAGATGCCCGCCTGCCTACACTTTTGTGAACCGTGATTATTTTGATACTTTTTTTAGTGGGTGGTAGTAACTAACTGGATAAATCATCTTGCTTCAACTAGGAATTAAAATGTTTTTGGTTTAAATATCCGTCTCATTCAACCTTACCTACACATCGTTTACATAATTCTATTGTTATTTGGTTGACAAAGCTCATTCTCACGGATACATATTGTCGAGTCCTTTAAAATTTACAACCTGAATTTTGATTAAACAAACAAAAATCATGAGTGCTTGTACATCACTATACCGTTAGAGTAACATCTAGATTGTATAATAAAAAAATAATAAATTTAGGGGAACAAATTTTTGTAGTTAGAATCAAAACCTCGATTCTAAAACCTAGAATCAAAAATTCGAAAATGAGAATTGCCCATCCGGTTTACTGTTGATTTTGTGAAAATGCGCTCAGTATGGGAAAATCCTACAAGGTATGATTTTAGCTTGTCTACTTTCAGATAGCGGAGATGACATTTTTCCTGTCAATAAACGAATTTCGATTCTCATTTTAAATTTTAATACAATCAGAACAACTTTAGTTGTTCCTGACTGTCGTTTGAATACACGTCCTTCCAACAAGTTTAATTTTTACATTACTCATTCAGCAAACAGTCAGGTTTTAGGTGGTTCAGGTTTTCAGTTGAAATTTTCAGGGAATTAGCGAGTCAGACTGCTGATGGTTCTCTATGATGTTCATTTGTATGATTTCAATCAACGCTTTCCGTATTTGAAAACCTACCAAGCATCATTCCCTTGATCCCCACACGTTCGAGACAGCTCGAATTTTGATTGTACTTGAGGGAGAACAGTTTGATAATCACTTATCAACTTCAACATGATTGTATCATTAGCAGCTGTGCATAACCGTACCACAAATTATCGTAACAATCATGACTTTCTGCAGTTGTCATCTAATTTCAATTAAACCTTCAGAGTTTTTGATATTTAACGCTTCATCTCAATTCAATATTTATCTCAACCATCCGGACACTCAATGTAATCTTAAATAATTATTTAAAATATTTCAATGTAGACAGCATACTGTACATTCATATTCAATACGAATCAATTATGTGTCAAACTTGATTCGGCCTACGTTTTCAACAATTTTTTTTCCGAATAAACTTCGTTCCTTGTAAAAACTGCATATACTTCACTCCAAATCAATCATCATCCTCTTGATACACTTTAAAAATTAGCGTGGATTTTTGTTGAAAACTATTTGCTTTCTTATCTTTAGCAATAAGAATTTAAGTTAGTTTAGTGCTGTGAATAATGTTGCTGCCTAAACATATTGAATGTTGATCACTCAATCATCAAGATCTTACTCCCTCCAACGTTAATCTCGTTTTCTTTTTGTTTCAGGTAAGTTCGTACGTCATAAACCTAAGAGAGCGAGACGCAGGTATCAGATAATCCTAATTATAATCTCCCGTAACATACGGCCCTGTTAATTCAGGTTCCTCCTCTGAATTATGTTTCCTCAATTAGGCCCACCCCTATCCAAAGTTTTCATTTCGGCCCCGTTTTGAGCCGAATGTTTACGGGCCGAACAATAATTGGTTCTCACGTATTAATTAAGAATTCATTACATTCGTAATTTATATTCTTCGGATTCAGATGTTATAGGTGGCGGTAATGAGACGACGTGAATAGTTTTTTTGAGAATTTATGGTCCCAAGGGGGCGTGGATTACAACAGTTTACAACTCGGAGCACGAATACAAAAAGATAAATCACTACGCGTACATTGTTTTAAAATTTAATGATAATGGCACTCGAAATACTTCTGAATTCCGACATGGCTCTAAGGAAGGCCAATTAAAATGTAGTCTAATGAGGTATTAAAATATTTCACATCTACTCTATCTTACAATAAGATCAGCAAAATATAGTTTCATCAAAGTCGGTTTATTATTAATAATTCAGCAAAAATATTTAGTTAGTTTATTCCACTGTTGGGTAAGGAAGTTTTTTCATGATATCCGCAAAAGCCTACATGTTTGAAACAATTGATTGCATTCGGCCATTATCTATTTGTTACGAAATTTATTTATCGCTACAGGAAATCTTCAAAAGCAACCAGTCCTTAAGGAAACCTTTAGCATTGCTGTCGGAGTTTTTGGAATTCCTCCAGCCAGACTTAAGTACTACTGAATAAAATGTTATTAAATTGTGGTCAAACCATGACCAAAACGTGGTACAGCATGACTCATATTGATTTGGTGTTCATTATGATTTTCATACCTTGAACTATATGACACTACTTAATAATGTATCGTGTATTTTATATTATCTTCAAACAAATCTGTCGTAGGCAAGTTGAACGAATGTGTGGTTTGAGGTGATGAGTATGGTAATGCATCAACGGCAACTCTGACAGAAGAGGAGAGAAGTGCACTTTGTGTTAGGGGGTATTACTGATTTGGTGTTAAGCGAGGAAATATTCTAGTTCTTCTAAATTAATTTGTAGAAGCGATTAATTTTGGATTTTAGTCAGATAAGAATCGGATTGAGTTTATTTCAACGAAATTGAAAACTCACTGTTGAAGAAATGGTATTTGAATGTCTTGGCACTTTGCTAACCACCCTCAGCAATAGGATGAGGTACAGATATTTTTGAAAACTCTGCATGATAAATCAGCGAAACAGGTTGCAGCTGGATGGGTTGGGTGAGTATTCATGGTTAAGCAAATAAAAGCAATATTTGGGAAAAGGCCTTATTCACTACACCGACCATCTTAGATAGATATTAGGGAGTATGGCCGCTACCCCACTGACACCAAGACAAATCCCGCTTTATAAATCGAAGCAATCAATTCCATTCATACGATTCTATAATTGGGTAACGCCGAACTAATACACGAATTCATTCGGGGTAATTTCAGTAATACACAGACGTTTTGCAACACTGAAAATAGTGGTCGCCATACGAGTCACGACATACCACCTCTCGATATATTGAGCAATAAGAACTGAGTAATTTAATTGAAAGTTTCCTTCGATTCAACTTGTCCAAGTGAGACGGGAGCGTTCCACTTCACTCGCTGCATTTCAATGAAGAATTCGAAATAGAGCTAAACCGCGCCTATAGAAACTGCTGGCCCCCTGGGTGATAAATCACAGCGCTTTTATTGAACTATGAATAGCTGGCTGAATGTTTATATCGCCTTACCTGCGAATTCTGTTTGAATTCAATTGGATAATCTCAAAACTAGTTTGAAAAAACATCAAATGGGAAAACTACAGTTGAAATATAGTGACGAAACCGTAGATTGTATTTTCTGCAACCCAAGTTTTATTTTGGGCACATTGTATTAATATTTTGGTGTTTCACATTGCAAGTACAGATTTTTGTTACATTCCTCTGTTTACATCTTGATCCCATTACAGCTTTTTTAATATTGATTTATAGTAGTTGTAATATTACAGTGATAGTAGAGGAGCGATTAGTTTCTGGGATTGTGTTCGATCAGTGCATTACCGAATTGCATTTCAACGCCTCTGAAACTTTGACAAGAAATTAAATTAAATATCCAAAACACGCCTCCACGGTTAGAAGAAACCGCCAGAAAAACACTTTCAAATCTCAGGACATTACATCCTTCAAATGTACCTAATATATGTATTCCTGAGTCGGAACATTCCATTTTTAATGCTGAAAAACACACGATTCGTACTGAAACGTCGTGTTTCACTCAAAGTTTGGGGGAGGTCTCAAACGCAGAGTACATATTCCCACTGCATACAGCATTTTAATATGGATGTCCAATACAAAAGAAATACAGTATTACGTACATAATTTTGTTTAGACCCTATCTGACGCAATTATAACAGATTAAAGAACGTTTTTATAATCTCCGATCCGATTTTTTATTCATAAAGATACTTAATCCAACCCTAATTTACATTTTCAAGATTATTAGAATAGTTATATCGGTTCTTGGTGTAAAAGTAGTCGTTGGTAATTACCATAAATGATTCCAACACAATTTCAATTGTATTCCTGTATTACGGGAAAGTAGTACATGTTTCCAACACCCTTTTAGATTATTCAATAAATTAAACACAGTCTCCCAGACCAAGGTTCCAAATAAAATATTTCAGAAGTTAGATATCTAACCTATTCGAAGGACAATGTACGTAATTATAGCTCTAAAGTAGTTTTGGAAATCATGGTTTGCTTCACTGAAACTAGGATTTTTAGGTAGAAACTACTTCTCTAACATTTTATCGCCCTCAAAGGAACATAATACGTATTTCTCATCTTACAGACGTACTATCTGTTGAACATAATGAACATTACATACTTAATATTCCTAA
Organism: Creontiades dilutus; assembly: GCA_031894815.1. Taxonomy (NCBI): domain Eukaryota; kingdom Metazoa; phylum Arthropoda; class Insecta; order Hemiptera; family Miridae; genus Creontiades; species Creontiades dilutus. The sequence goes on along the minus strand of JAVIWC010006603.1, from coordinate 1,030,238 downwards.
CTACAGTTCTGGCCAGTTTTCAGTCCGTGGAATCAATGCATTATCACTCAGACACCAAGTGGAGCTCATGTGCGAAAGAAGGAATTTTTTTATTCCATTCTGAAGCCTTTTAAGACAAAGTTTGAGGGGGCTACGCATATGTTTTTGCTTTACTATGTATGAAAATAATAAACCAAAGGGCATATAGTAAAAGGTGTTTGGAGGCTCCTGAAGTGAGTGAGGAGGTCCTCATAACTTTGCTGTGAATCAGTTGAAGAACCCAAACCCATGAACCCAAGAAGCCAACTGTCTGTGACATGCATCTAGGGCTAATTTGGTGGTAGTAAAGTGAAACGATAGTTAGATAGAACAATTATTACCAGCGATCGTGTAAGGCACGAATTACTATATTTCTGAAGTCTGACAGTAGAAGGAGTTGTTAATGCAGAAGGGTTTCATGCCTCACTACCACTACTTGAGATCATGTTTGAAAACTGAGGATGATGTATAATGGCGGGGACATTTGATGTCGTCACGCACGAGGCTTGAGTCTGATCAATGTTGCTGCAGTGCTGCGCTATAGGTCATAACGAGGATGGGATAGGAAGGTAGAATCGTGGTTGCATGCTGTGTGAATAGCTCGTCTGAAGAGACGTGTTGATTCGAAACGTCAAAGATGCAAGAGCTAGAAGCTTCTTTGTAAAGTCTATACATCAAGAAACAAATAGCGCAGTGGCGCATATTCATTTGGTTTCAGTGCTCGTAGGGTGTCCCTACAATAAACACCGTCAATTCTTTCGCATGGGCTTTCATACTTTGGAATAATACTTCATTGCTCGGGTCGTTGTAAGATTTGGTCACTTTTAGGTTTAAAAATTGCGTCTATTTGCTTTGGGTGGATTTTGAAGTAACTGGAACCTGTAACAGTCGATTTTGTGTACAAACTGGGAAATGACACACCTCTATATCAACGTTTTAGACAGCAGCATCTATGTATGAGAACCGATCGAGCCGGTTTCAAGTTAAGACAAACGAAACCCCAACTACAGTCCATGAGTAAAGGACCGATTTTTTTTTTCACCGGAACCGAGACGGACATTAAAGTTTTGGCATCTATTAGGAAATTCCAAATTTTGTAACGTTAACTGATAGCATTTGAGGGGGGTGATAAACATTTTTTGATATTTTATTGCAAAGAATCATTGAAAATAACCCACGAAAAGCCAAATACAATAATACATACAATAATTTGTATGTATGAGATTTACATAAGAGGGAAGAATTGCGGAAGGTTTTGCCTCATAAAAAGATCTTGGATACTTTTTGTATTGCTGCAAACAGCTGTTATTATCATTCTTCCTCTTTTTCATGTAGAATGTCTACTATCATTACTACCCTCCTCCACCAAAGGCAGTAAATGACTGTGGGCCTCGTTGTTTGAAATATTTTTCCCTTGTCACCACTTTTGTTTTTCAAATTTCATCACGACCTTAAATTCACATAATACGTTCCTTCAGACGAAATAATGACTATAATGGCATTCTGCAAATCTAAGCAATAGTCATTTCCGACAATTGTTTTGCGCAAAAATTAATTCAAATCTGAATTATTTTGTATTCAGTATGTATTCCCACTTTAAAATTGGACAGGGTACCAAATTGAGAAGTCAAGTTCATGGAACTGCTACAAAATTTAATCAAGTATTTCTTCAATCTGGTAAAGTGAATACACCTCAAATATGTGACTCATCGGTAATTATCCAAATTTACTATAAATAAGGAAATATATTATAGTATTGTATTGCTTAGAAAATGTCTTGACCATGTTTTCTCATTGTCTGTACCTTCAGACTTGTGTACATAAACAGATACTAAAATACTTACCAGAATGCAAACCGAAATGAACTACGAACCTTTAAATACCAAGGGTTGAAACGTTCTCGAACATCAAAAAACCCTTCATTACTCAAGTGAAATTACGGGTGACTGGTTTCAAACAAGTAATCCCGCACCGGTTTGAATTATAGCTTCTTTTAATTGGTCAAAGGAAAATGAAACGAAATAACTCGAGCAAAGACCGCCTACTCGATTGTCGGAATGCTATAAAAACAACCACGCTGGGAGATGCTCTGCCACAAAAGATAAGGAGCCTGCAAGGGGATTGAGGGTAAAAGAGGGTTTTTGACCAGATTATTTTGAAAAGCGGAAATTGAGTCCGTGGAGAGAGAATGTGCGGTTGTAAATCACGGCTTTTCATGTGTTTATGCGAAAGGGGTCGTAAAAGTGGAGTTGGAATTAACACTGATGAGAACCGTCATTAAAATGATGGAGGTGAATGGAATTGTTTATAATCGTATGCACTTTTTAGATCAACTTTTATCACCATGCTCGCTACTTAACAACATCGTTGATTTGTTCCAGCAGAAATGCAGTAGCACATTACTGCAGAGATTGCAGTAATGCAAATGGTTGCAGGTCAATTCTGACAAAATTAGTTGCGTAAGTTAACAAGTGCTTTGCTTTACCAGAGACATAGACCGATATCTGCATTGTTAACCTCAGCGTTAGCCTGTTAAATCGTTTCGAATTTCATAATGAAAAATCATATGATGTCTCGTTCTGCATAGGTACGGTCTCCGTAGCGATTGGAATTAATTGAAATGATCGTGCCTTGAGATATACATTTTACTTCCAATTTCTTCTTCTTTGATCAACTTGTCTTAATCGTATAGATGGAATTCAATTCATTCTTGACGAAGAATTCCAGAGTAATCCGGAGGTTGAAGGCTCAAAATCACAACTAAAACAGAAAACAGGTTTCGTCAACACGGCAAGTACAAATTTTTGTTACTGCGAAATATTTTAATTCGCGTTTTAGAAAAGGATTTGATCATTAACTGGTTTCGCCAGCTATGAAACCAAGAGCAAGTGAACACTGCTACCATGATCACTAATTACTTTATGTGAAACAATAACAAAACATAACAAGAAAAGTGACATACCTACTCCTTATCGATATCAGATCAGTATCAGCCCAGCTCAGTTTCAAAAACCTTGGTTTAAAATATCATGTTCACAGTCTTTTCCAATTTCTTCAATTATGCTTCCCTTTATTATGCTTCGTAATGCTCAACACACATGTAAATGAAGAAATCTGACTTGCTCATTGTGCGTCCCAACTTGCAAAAGATAAACTTGATCGAAATGTATATTTCCTTAGTTCTGTTCACGAAATGTGTACGGGAGCAAAAGCCAGAGCGAGTTCACAAAATTTGAAATTGGCTGTCATTGTCTAGAACAGCAATGAAAATTGATGGAGTCAGTAAAAGCGGGGAGAAGACTCGTAAGTTGTTCATTGTTTTTGAGATCTGTTGCTTCACATCCCAATGTTGTAATATGGAGTTCCACCACCATTCCTTGAACTTGAAGACGAATCAGTTGATGTTTTATGCTCTCAAATTTCATACAAACGATAGTTTCTGGAGGTGAAGATGTTTTAAATCATTGTTTGAAGACTGGCGTGCCTTTTATTGGTGGCTATATTATTTGGATTTTAGTTAAATAGGTTTGCATTCCCGAGCAGAGATACGGTTTTCCCATTATTTGAAAGGTAGGGAATCTGCTTGTATAGTATATTCAAGATTTTCTCTCGCCCACCTGCTCTGAATCTCGTTGTTTAGAGTACGAAATAGGTAATTCGTGGTTTCAAAACTACCGCAGAAGAATAGGGTGACTTTAGAAGTTGATAAAAAGTTTAAGCACCTGCGACGAACCCTCATGGTCACGATCACTCTTATTAGGGCCATTAAACGAGACGTAATTTTCTTGAGGCACCGTAAACAGATACGTAGGCTCCTTTAATGGTTTCACTAATTTTACAAAATGCGTTTTTTCGTCGTTACCATTATTGGCATCGATAAAAAAGAGCGTTGCTTCAAGATCCCTCCCATAACGACCGACTGCTCTGAATTACGTACACAACCTGGGATACCTATCAAAATTAAATGTTTCAATATTAAGTTTTTATCAACCCTCAAACACATAACCTGTTCAGCGTAATTCTTGAATTGTTCTGGTGTATGCCTACTGGAAGATCTTTCTCCTAATGTCCAGTAGTTATTGACCAAAATTTTACCCCCTTTTCACAAAACAATCCACGTCTTGTCATGTATCACTTCAAATCAGCTAGTTTTGTACCGACGTATATACTTTATGGGGTATGTACTGTTTTAAAATTAAGTACGTCATTTATCTCGGTTTTCTGGTAAATGATACTGTGAGGTGGAAAATTTGTCTTCCACTCTTTGTGTACCTAATATAAAGCTGAGGAAACTGAGAAATGTTATGTTGAAAAAATAGTATACATTGTAATTAGTAGAATAGTTCCTTATTGTTGAATGATATACCTCGGCTCTGTATTGTGGAGGAATGTTTGAGTTGTGAGGTTTTGCTTTAGCACCAGCTGAAAAATGATGAGGGAACCCTGAGGCGAAGAAGGAAAAGAAATATCGATTGGAACGATGCGGCAAGGTTGGTGAAATGTCAAATAGCTTCACATCCGATGGGTTGACATGAGGGATGGACACACGGAGTTAGCGTGTCGCTTGATGTGGCCGAATGCACGCTACGTTCCTAAAAGCCCCACCTTCCGCAAAATGCCTTCACAAGGCATTGGGAGATGGGGCTAATGCTATGCCCATTGGAATGACCTTTAACACCAAACGGACCTTTCCCACTGGCGGCGAATGAAGGTGCATCGAAGGACCTCTTGTCCTGAACACCGTGACTTGTGGAGGCCATTCCTCAACCCGGGGCCCAAGGGAAACTACGAGAATCGTCAACTTCTTTTGCCTAGGACGGGTTTAGGATCCTCTACAACTAGTAAGGTATCTCATCCTCAGAGACATGGACCTTCACGGAGTAAGCTTCCATCCCCGGAGCATTATTCACGTCAACCGAAGCGGCGGTTGTAATCAACTTATGCGCACTCGAGGAACACCATCCCCCATCAATATCGTCTTCAAGAAAATGAGCGACTCCCTTGTATGCAGCTGTTGGGGTGACGGGTCACTCGCCCCATAATTCACGGCTGGGACTTGAGGCTATATTCGTCCTACTAAACAACGGGAAGTCATCATTTATTTATAAGATAGGTAACCCTTTTTAACACTGGGGAAAACCCCTTGCGGCACCGGTCATCATAAATACATAAGAATTACGCCATCTCGGACATGGATATCCCTCTTCCTTTCCGAAGACGTCTTATCCTAAAAGCTCTTGAAAGATGATGGAAGAACACGTTTTTCCAACTTCCCCTCCCTTGAAAGAAGGGTAAATGAATGATCTTGTTAACTTCACAGCTATGCTCCTTTTCTTACATGTCGTTTGAAGTAAAATCCAATTGACTGAACGAAAAAATAATTGCCGAGCCAGGGACTGTAAGGATACATATGAACAAATGCATATAATCATTCTATGATTTGCTTCCGCTGCCCCTTCTTGGCTAAAATGTTTATTCGTAAGGTACATTGCTGACATCCTCATTCTTTGCTACATTGAAGTGTGTATTTGCAATGCTAGTTAGGAATAGGATTCTTCCTTAAACTTCTATCCCTGCTGGATTCTTTATGGCTGCTTGCTTGTCCAGAGCATCGAAACATCGTGAAACACTTCCCCAATTCTGAGAGGAACATCATTTAAGTTTTAGGTAGTAATAGACCTCCCTGTTGGGTTTTCGAATATAATTCGATACCTCTTTATGGGTAGTTCCGAAAGACTGGAAATGGTGCAAACTTCAGTAATAATCAAGCTGGATAATGCGTCATACTCGCTAATAGATGTTTCAGAACAAAATTAATCAAGGTGAAGGTAGATCAACGTCTTGATTGTATAACACGTTCTGTCTACATCTCACCAGGATTTTGATGGAAGGCAACCTTAGTTCTAGACGGACCATTCATGCTTGTAATTTGACGAAGGAGGACTTGATTTCTGTATCAACAGAGAATCCGCCAAATTATTCACCGAACTGTCCTGAGAGACAAAATAAGAAAAAAAGGAAGAGTGAGATTTATACTGCTTTTACATGCAAATGCCATTCCGTTTTGAGTAGAGTTAAATGACAGTCCTTGGAAGCGGCCATCAAGAAAGGGAACCCTGCTTCGCGAAAAAGAGAAGTTTAATAAAAAATAATTGTACTTTATGTTTGACGCATCAAACTTGACAAGATTTATAAGGCAAGTGCCAGAAGTGATATTCCAAGGATAGGGGGGGTGGGCTCTGGTCGGTCTCGAGGTGTCCCAAGGATATTCGCCGAGGCGTGCGACGTCTGGTTCTCATGATGGCCGGGTCGGGTGAAGTTTGTTAGGATTCCGCTCTCGTACGGTGTGACTTATGTCTTACGACTTCCTTCATCGCCGCCGCTCCGATTTCACCTCCTTCCCGCGCTCTCGAGGCGCAAAACCGAAGGAGGGTTTCACGGATGACCATGCCTCCGCAACCTTTCCTGGTTTTGATGGGCTCGTCTCAATCCAGACCGAGTATCGGATCGGCTTAGTTTTGAATAAGATGGATACCTTGTGATTCAACGTTTCGTACCAAACGTGGACATTGAAAGTTCCCTCATTGTTAACGTTTTATAGCGGTCATAACAATTGTTATGTTAGAAGTCTGTAATTGGAATATTTTATTTCCCCTAGAATACCACAACAAGGGCCCTGGTCCAAACGGATCTTACATATACGAATACACCTCTAATATCTTGAAAAATTATGTTGCTATGCGCATATATTTCATCCTTTCCTAACCCTTGCATTGAATTTAATCTATCCTAGAGAGAGTTAAGGTTTTGAATCGAATATCTGCTCCACTGCAACCCAAATAATCAATTGCCCTGGCCAAATTAACGAATGATACCTAGAAAATGATATTCAGACGAAATTTGTGAAAGCCTCTCTTATGAAAAAGGTGACACGTTATTTACAAGGGCATTATATCAAATTCGACCAAATTGGCAATCAAGTCGCGTACTTTGTTGATGTTGTCACAAATTGACAGGGTTTGCCTGTATTGTATTCTGCCCTTCGTCGATTTCAGACAAGAGTGGATTAAAGAAAGTGGCTAAGAGACCTTGGCACCTAAACAAATTGAATAAACAAAAACATTTGATTACTGTAACCACACATTACATAATATTATGTACATACGTGTGTGATAATTTTCCATCGTGCGTTGATCAACGGCACGCATTCCTCTTCCCTCACTAATCGATACTCGGTCAAGACCCAGCGGGTCCTTCACTCCTGGTTCCAGTTCTCGAGCTTCAAGTCCTGCTCTGGAACCGATATCCCCTTCTGATCCTACGCAGCCCAGGCTTACCCCATCCGCATTAAAGATTCCGTCCTCGTCCGCAGAATGTGTCCCGATGGCTTCATCATTCCTTCGACCGTCTCCATCCCGTCAATGCTCTTTGTTTCCTACGTCTCCTTTTCTCCAGCCGTCCAACAATCACTGGACAATTTGTACCGCTTTTTGGCTTGACGTCTCTCTCGGGCCTCGGAGGAGTCGTTGGAATGTTTTTCTTCGAGCATCACTCCTTTCATTAGGCTGAAACAGGTCATACTTGTTTAATTATCAATTGATGTGAACTCGTCAACGTTGCATTATCATTTATGCAACCCCTACCATAGGTCAAATAACTTAAATACTGGTTGATCATAGATTGCATCATTATCCAATTATGTACCAGCAACTAATTGGATATTAATCGAACCAGTTTAGTTATTCTCTGGTTTCCCATGTTTTTGCTTCAAGTACCAAGTCAAAACATGATCCACATTTATGCTGGAGACTAAATTCCATAGTATTGGATCATTCGGCCTGGATTCTGCAAGAACACTCGAGTCTGGCGCGATTTCAGTTACGCGTTTTGCAGTTTTGGAGCCGCGTTGTGAACGATTGATTTGGGTCTTTAGGGTTCCCATAATGATATTCTTTCCATTTGCCAAAAAACCATTCTGTACTGTCGTTCCTCGTTCAAAATATCATAAAGAATCAATTTTCACAGTCTGCATAAAGGATATATTCACAATGTTTGGGAATGGAAAAGTTAGCAGACAATATTGTTTTACTTCATGCTAGAAAACAAATATTGAAAATTCATTGACTTTAGCTGTAGACTACCTCCATTCAACCAGTGTAGTAAAAGTCAGAATTTGCTGGAAACGTTTGTCAATCTCAAATAAATTCAAAACAATTTGCTATAATAAGGCAAACCCTGTTCACGTTCATACTTCATATTCAATAATTTAATATTTTTTATTACAGATACGCACTTTAACATTTTTATTAGCCCAGCCCCGGAGTTGGTAGCCCCAAGGAATGTCGGTTTCGAAATAGACATATCAGTAACTTAAGCTAATGATTTGAATTCAATCGATCTGTGGCTAAATTATTGCTGCGCTATTTATTTCTCTCCCATCAGCGATTTTTACGACCGGCGAATGCTTTACTTTTAAATCGTCCAGGTGGTCCCGCAATAAATGTTCCGCAAACTACCATTTCAGATAAGAAATCTCCTCCGTTATTTGCTTGAAAGCCCTTGTTTTTTTCTTCAGTACCCGAGACCTCATTTAGAATATCAGACCGAACGATATAAACTTTATAGGAGGGAAACTTGAATAATGAAAAAAAAGGAGAAGAAAGAAGAATTAAAAGCGGGACTGTTTTCAACGTTGTTTTAAATTTTATGTTATTGTTTTATTGAATTTAAAACTCCATGCGGTATTGGCGGAGGCTGCAGTGTCTCATGTGCGTCATAGTTTTGTGTGCGCGCTAATTCTTACACAGGGTGTTTGTAACTTGTCGAGGAATTGTGAATTGACGAAAATGGAAATGCGAACCACGTAAGAATATTTATTACCCCAATTCTTGATTAACTTGTCGTTTTTCCGTTTGATCTACCATGTCAATTATCGTCAACAACTGTCGATAGCGAGTTGATCGGGAAGATGTCATCCACATGTGTCAGGCCGGCCGAAAAACCCCGTGTTCATTACCTTCTAAATGAGCGTATTTTATGAGGACGTTCGATTCGGAGGATACGCGGGAACCCGTCCACCAAGAATGGTTTATGGCCGAAGCTCAATCGAAACCTCGATCTCAGGTGATTGTCCTTGGCTCAACTTCTGCGAGACACCTTTTAATCCGAAATCCTGAATGTCAAGCGCATTTCAACAAACATAAATTTTATGGGGGTCTAACCGGAGCAAGTAACAAGAGATGTTCGTCTTGCGTAAGTTTATAAAGCAGAAGACGAGGAATCTCAAGTATTCGGGCGCCCTGGATGTTTTTTCTCAAAGTTCTCTTCTTTTTTTCTTCTTTCCGATCTGCTTCTTTCAAGAAGAAAAAAAGTCCGACTCCTCAACTTGAGAATTTATCAAAGATAAGCAAATGTCGGGGCGACACAGGCATTCAATCGTCCTTCGAAACGTTGAAGGCACTTATAATTGATCCGACTGCATACAAGAAAGGACTTTCCGCCACGGGAGATTTAATTAGTTTTCGTGACGGCAGCTGTCGCCGGAGATAAGAAGGTTGGCTTCGTTGGAAATGTCACAATCGTTACAACACAATCCTTCAAGCAGGCTGCAACTGCATTTAGTTCAGCATCAAGATGCCTCATTGTGGCTGGCAACTAACAAGTCATCTTGGTCGCAACCTTTGCATCTTTTGAATGTTAACGAATTTTCTTGGAAAATTTTCAACAGCTTACAAATTTCAATTAACGTAATAATGACACTTTATTATCCTAAGAACCCATTACGGATCATTCAGGACCTTCCGATCATTTTGGCGTTTTCAAACAGTCCTACGCCAATCTGGTGATTTCCTATTTCACGTGCTCCCTTGCTATACCGAAGCCTAAACATGTAGTTTTGTTCTGTTGTACTCCTATGTTGCTCCCTGATTACTAAAGTTATGGAATGTTTGTGTTAACGCAAAAACTGGAAAAAGTGTTGCCCGCCACAATCTGTTTCCACATGTCTTTTGAGTCAAACTTTGATACCTTATCTTTACGTATGACGACTGTTCGCTTTGGGTAGTCACGGGCAAACATAATATTAAGTTTTATTCATATTTTAGAAAATCGTAAAAAAAGAAGAAGTCCTACATATTTGAACAGCGTTCTCGTGTTTATAAAAAACTCATTTGTTAGCTCAGAATTGAGATATACATGATTAAATGTCTTTTAAACCTGAAATTATATTGATATACGTACATAACGTTGGATATAAAAATATGTTCATAAGGTTGTTATGCATTCAAGTAATATTTAGTTTATATCTTTTCCTTTGACTTGGAGTTATTTCAACTAATTTTCTTGAACTTCTATCTCCATAATAAACAATGTTAAGGTCTAGGATTCATGTGGACTGTAAGAAATGATTGAATCAATTGGGATGAAAGAAATTTGATTAAACAGTACACAAGTACGAAGTGACATAGTTCCACTTTTGATCCACAGAATGCGTGGGGCGTGTCGCAAAATGAGGTTTCTGGTCAGAGTGAATACCGTGCTCATCCAAACTTCGTTTCCTTTTCATGGATCAAGGACTAAAAAGAATTACCCTATTTAGGTGCCATATATTGTGTGTTAAGTGAGGTCACACCTTTCAGAATGTAAAAAAAATATGAATCTAGGAAATCAGTGATGGCCGCGACAAGTCCGCATGATGTACGCTTGGAGTTAATTGGTTTCTCGTCCGACATTTCCCCTCAAAATAAGACTCATCGAAAACGTCAGAATTACTGACGATCCATCGCTTCGAACTCCTCAGCCTTCAGAGATGGGTTCTCTGGAGTAGCAATAAGTTTTGAAATGGGGACCAGTTAAGAGAAGAATTATTTAACTGAGATGCTTCCACACTACTGACGATGGCCATAAAGCACGCGTATGGGTCCGGGCAGGCTGACATGTCCCTGTGATTTAAAACTGCTGGCATGGCGACATACAGCTTCTGTTTATGACCCCCTTATGTTTATAGGTTTTTATTGTGGCCTGACATTGAGTTATATGTTTGTCCCAGCGTTACCCCCGTCCTGTCACCCGTCCGGTACCAGACCCGGCTCCCCTCTCTGCGGGCTTGTCGCGATAATGTACTGACAAATATGTTTAAATCACTCAAACTCTCGCGGCAGATGCTTGTTTACCGCGGGTTGACTGAAATACTGCCTGTTACTAACGGCTCGCCTCGAGTAGACAATTCCTCTTTTTCCATACCATTCATAGCAATATGGAATAAAACGCTCCCAACCATTTATTTCGTATATACTTGGTAAACAATTAAAAGGCGCCAAGCCATATCAATTGACCTAATTTTCTCCATACGTCAATTATTACGCACCCGATTTGAAAGTAACAGCTGTAATATGGACTACCAGCCTGATTATGCAAGTCCATTTTCGTACATTATTTCATTATAATCATGTTACGCGTAATTGTCTTGAGGTTGGTCGATTCGTTATGCCCAAAAGTGTAGTCACGTGTTGTAAATTCTTTCTTTCGTTAGGACATGGAAAAGGGATTTTTAAATCTTATTTCTATAGAAAGACTAGAAAAATACAATAAAAGTAGATTGAACCTTTGGGGTCTAGGAAATCAAATATCGTCAACTAGGGGAGGGAGAGGGATTATACACAAAGCCCCTGTGGGTGGTGTTACCGCGGAGCACTCCTGCCGGTATATCCGTCTGTAGAAACTCCGTAAAACTTTCTCCTCTCCACAAGGTGGCGGCGATGGTTTTGATGCCATTTTTCGTAATTTTATTTTGTTCTCGTTAGTTCGGGTACCTTCTACCGCAGGTTATGTCTTCGTAATCTTATATTAAATTTAAATTTTATCATGCCCCAGGTCTGTTCCATAGCTGCTACTAGAATCCTTAACACCACAGACATACAACCGACTCCAATATACTGACCTATAATGATTTAAACATTCAGGAACCGTTTCAAAATTCATTAAAATGTGTTCCCATGAAGAAAATTTCAGAATATTTTTCAAAAAACTTTTGAGCCGTTGGCTTACTTTGTTTTTCATGAAACTTCGCTAAAACCGTCAGAAATTTGCAGCTGAACAGAATTCGGTTGTGAGAAACTATAAAACATTAACATTAAATTACAATTGCATGGAACCGATTGCATTTTCTTAAAATATTTTTCTTAGGCGTTGCAAATGGTTATTGCCCAATTTTCTTCTTAAGCTATCGTTTTTACACGGAACGAATTGTTTTCATTAGCTTGACATTAAACGATAATTCCATATCTTCGATCAATTAAGGTTTATACATATTCTTCAGCGTCGCTAATTTTCAAACTCCTATTATTTGCTGGTTCCCTCTTCTTTTCAAGGTCAGTCGTTCTCCATGAAAAAAAAACCGTTCATGTTTTGGAAGCATACAAAAAAACAACATCTTGAATTATTCATTCCTCGCGCGGCCTTGATCTTCGGTTAGCGCTTAAATCCAATTCTGCTGTACGTTACTACGTGTCGAGAATTTCCAAACTGAGGGTTGTTATAATATTATTTGATCACCTCAAAAAATATATCTTGATGTGCAAAATAATATAAAATTCGATGATTAAGAGTTGGGTTATTGAGTGTGGTAGAAAATACAAGTTTTCCCAGTAGAATCTACTTTAGAATCTAATATACTTGGAATAAACAATTTATCGGACAATTGAGGGGGTTTGAGAATAAAATTAGAATGTTCGGCGCTTGAACGTAAATTGCTAATTCCAACGTGCATGCCAGTGTCGAACCTCGTGATTTTTGGCTTACAAGGTTGACTCAGCTGAATTGGACCATCATCTTCCGATTAGCTGCTGTGTTTTTAATTGTTTGCATTGCTCGTCGTATGGGACAAGAAAAGTCAACCAAGTCAGATGTCAACCAACTGGTTTTATTCAAGGCAAATCAGAACATACAGCTAGATCATGGTGTATTACAGGGACCTCTCTATGTTTGCTAGGGTATCCAATGGACTAAATCTCGGTAATCTAGGGATTTTAGAAATTTGTGGACAGAGTAGCCACTACGGCTTAAAACGTCAGCCATACTCGCTACTACAAATCTGCGAATTACGTAAACCTCCTGACGGATAGAATGGGTCTTTATCTATCTTATTATGAGCTAAATGATATCTACACTATTTTTATTGGGACTATAGCTTTCAATAAAAATCAACTGTTTCAAGGCTCAGGACGCGTTATAACGGCGTTCATTCAACGCAGCATCAAAGTAACATTCATAGCATTATAGCCCGTGATTGGGTAGCTGTAATAATCTCACTGTCACGATATTCGGTTTATTCAAACGGACTGAAAAGACATGAAATCAACTGATATTCACTAAGGCAGTTCCAGCAGACACGGTGATGATTGTCCATAGTATGTTTGGACTATGGCGAGTATCCAAACATAGTTGAGTATCCAAGTTGAGTATCCAAACATAGTTTTCAATTCATTTCTGATTTGTGAGAAACGGGAACGTATAGTTAAACATCGCTAGAACTTGGTTGTTATTTTTCGATTCACCTTTCGTTACTGAATTTTAATAGCTTCCAGAGGATTTAGGTCTTTGGTCCGCTATCGGTACGCATTCTCATTGTTACAATGCCCTCAGAGATAACGCGAGCTATTCAATTTATATCGTGCGGCTTAATTAGGGATGAGGAGGGAAAAAAAATGATGGTCCACCTGCCCGTATCAAGAGTGACAATAAATAATTGTTTATCTGGGAGGCAGGTGCTGTTCACCTGTCCTAGACGTTCGACCAACTAAATCATTCCTTCGATTTCACACTTGGACGAAGAATTTGTGCTTGAAAGCCTTTTTTATTTCACCCCCTCCTCATTATAGCGCTCTTTGAGATTTATGACAGCTCTTGTCCATTCACAATTAAAAAATATTGTGAAATATGAAATGTTGGTTTTCATCTTCATTCGAATCTTTATAGATTTGTAAAAAGTCTGATGATGGTGAGTTTGAAATCATATTTATTCCAATTAAAAAGCGTAATCTCACTCGTTTTTTTGTGATCCTTTAATTGCAAAATTTATTCCGTAGCTTACTAGAAAGGTGTAATATAAAATTTTGTCTTCATCCAGCGTCCGTTTGGGGGAAACAATGCCATCCATTAATGACCTGCTCTGGTTTCCTTCACAGCCCATTTTAAGAATCGCACTACGTCTTGGAACACTCGATATGGAGAGCACAATCTAATTAGGTACAATGAAATGCTGTACTCAAATGTTACTTACATAATATGTACAGTAGGGTGTATCGATTTTCAACTTTTTTTTTTGTTTTCAAATTCCAAGTTGAAAAAAAGTTGCTACTAGGTACAACAAACTACCACAAAAAATTTTAGATTTAAAAAAAAATGTTTAGGTCTCCCGCACAAGGCCTAAAGTTTAGAAATTTTGCTAAAAAAGTCAATTTTTACAAACAATTAAAATAACCTAAAACATGCGTTTTTCTAAGTTGCAAGTTGATATTACACTAATAATAACCACGAACAACTATATAAAAATTATCTCAATAATGTAGCACATAATTTAGGTCTCCCGCACAAGGCCTAAGGGCCGTCGTCCACTGGAACCGGCTGCACAGCCGGCAGATCGTCCGACGCGCCGGCCGGCACGCCGGACGAAATTTCGTCCGAAAACGCGCGTCCACTGGAGCCGGTTTTTGTCAGTCCAGTTCGTCAGTTGCTAGTGAAATGTTACATGTGCTTTTGTGTCTCGTGACAAAGTAAGCAACATTATAATGGATTTTGATGATGTCATATTGTTTGAAAATAGCACAAAGCTATAGACGTTAATCCAGAAGATGCTGACACAATCATTAAATGCATATGTTTGTTGCATAACATTGTTATTGATAAAGAAGGATCTCAGATTTTACCCTCAGATGTTCCTGCGTCAACACAAACATGTGATCGTTTTGCTACCGTTGGTGAAAATAGATGTGTAAATGCAGCCTATTTCGTACGAGAAAAATTTAAGACATTTTTCATCAATAACACAAGTATTTATTTTTGGTTTTGAGCTTAAAATAAACCTCCTTCATAACTACCAAAAGTATAATAATTATACTAATTATAATTATAATAATTATTATTACCTATTAGCGTATAACTATTAAGATAAGTCTACTCCGCGTGTTTACAATTTCAAAAATTCAATACTGGCCTTGATTTAAAATGAGCCGAATAAAAAATATTAAATTTTGAATAATATAAACGACATGGTGACTCGACTATGATTAATAATAATAAGCGATCTTTGTCCACAACTTCATTTGAATGTCTCGTCGATGATATCGTTTGTCCCGCATATCCCACAGTGCCACATTATCTTCTACTAAACTAATTAGTCTTTCACAACCCATTTTTAACTTAGGTTCATTATTGAATAATAAACGAAATAAGATATCCGAATAAATAAAAAAGAAAAGGTACTGTGTATACCCAAATGGTAAAAACTATCAAACCAATGTCTTATTTTGTGCAGAAGCAATATCGGTAACCATTTAAGCCTTTTTTTAGCTGTGATATCTGTCCGATATCAAATTCCTGAGGACGTGAAGATATGACCGTTATAGGGGCCAACACATTAAGTAAAACCGTTATTTTCAATCTATTTTTCGAGGCAATTATTACCTATAACAAAAGTAGTGCCTATATTTTTCATGAGTAGGACATGGTACTCTGTTTTCAAGATTAATTCAAAGTGTGTTTTGTGAAGTTGCGTCAAAAAGTTCGTGTTCCCGAAGTTTTCGAGCGTCTAAAATTCGAAAACACGAACTTTCCGGGCCCCGCGGCGACCGCCTATCCCTCCGCTCGTATCGGAGAGCGGCCGGCTTCGACCAGTCCTTTCCTGTCCGTCTTCGGGCGGGGCGGCCTCGACCAGTCCTTTCCTGTTCGTCTTCGGGCGTCGAGGCCTCGGCCAGTTCTCTCCGGTCGTTCGGGCGTGGCGGTCTCCGGCAGTCTACTTCGTTCCGTGTTCGCGCGAATACCGTTCTATCTTCATTTTCCATTTATTGGGAACATGAATCTTCATGGATTGATACAATGGAATGCCGGAACATGCAAATACACAGGTAAGTACCAAGCTTTTTCCTACTAAATCTCTAATAAAAGACCATATAGGCCGAGATTAGGTAGGTGCCGCATGTTTAGGAAGTCCCACGCAGTGATTGATCAATAGATGGATAATGTATTATCATTGGTCTTGGTGTAAGACCAGCTAAGCCCAAGAGCTGTTGGAAGTGACGGAGAGAACCGCGCGATTTGCTACATCGGGCTAGCTCAACCGAATACGTCCGAAAAATCCCAATTCATTCGGATCTAGAAATCCATCGGCCGTGCACGGCCGATGACGGCCGAATAGCTCTGATGCAGTGGACGCGCGTCAACTGGTTCGCTTGTTGTGGGATCATTCGGTCCTATTCGGCCGTGCACGGCCGATGTGTTTTCGGTCGAAATCGTTGCCAGTGGACGGCCCCACTAAAAGTCGTAGATTTCGGCCGATTTTAGCAATTTTCCATTACTTGGACATCATTATGGTTCATACTTCAAACCTTAAATGTAACTAAAACCTGGTTTGGCTTGGTTGGAATTGTTGTAATAAGTGAAAATTTCATTATTTATTTCATTATTTAATAATGAAGAACAGTTTAAGGAAGTTACTTGTATGAAGAATGTGTTGAAATAAACTCTTATGTTATTTGCTGTCACTGTTGTTTATTAAAAAAAAAAAATTAATTAAAAAAAAGGTTATAACATGTCACAAAGTTTAGTGTAGTTGTTAAAAGTAAAAAATATTGTTGATTTTTCCATATGACATAAGAGCCTTAGCACTGTGAGCAAGCGTTTTATTGTTCTATTGCAAATTTAATGGCTTATATGTATTCCTCCTTTGATCTTAGCTTCAAGACCTGAGACCAAAGTTATACAATGTATATAGTATTTATGCACTGCAGACCTACTGATTTAAAAAAAAAAAAATTATGAAATACAGTAAGATAAAGACGTTATTAAAAAACATTGTGTCCACCAAGTAGTCTGTACACTTACTTGAATTGAATTCCTTTACATAGGTTTTGTACTGGCTCTTGGTCTCAAACGTAGGTAGCTGTTTACGGTCTTTCAGTCTGGCACATATGAAACCATGTCTTTCGATCAGCCCACATACTCGCTTTGAAGCTTCGGTGACTTCTTTCACAATTCGTTCCACCGCTTGAGTATGAGAAGGAATTCTAAATTCAACCCTTCCACCTGTGCCAGTTCCCGCAATTGACTTCAACTCTTCTAGGCTTATATCAGTGACTAGAGTCAGTTATGTCAGTTCGGTCACCGAATTGGATAGCCAATCAATCATATCTATATAATGTTCTGGCATCAACATTGATATGAGTGAGGGGGTTTAAATATCCTTATCCCTTTCATATCGGTTGCACTAGCTTTCTCGATTCTCTTTGCAAGAAGTCACCGAAGCTTCAAAGCGAGTACGTGGGCTTATCGAAAGACATGGTTTCATATGTGCCAGACTGGAAGACCGTAAAGAGCTACCAACGTTTGAGACCAAGAGCCAGTACAAAACCTCTGTAAAGGAATAAAATTCAAGTAAGCGTACAGACTAATTTGTGGATACAAAGTTTTTTAATAACGTCTTTATCTTACTGTATTCCATATTAAATTAAAATTTCATCAGGAAATCGTAATAGCTCTCATGATTTTTTTTTAAATCAGTAGGTCTGCAGTGCATAAATACTATATACATTGTATAACTTTGGTTACAGGTTTTGAAGCGAAGATCAAAGGAGGAATACATATAAGCCATTAAATTTGCAATAGAACAATAAAACGCTTGCTCACAGTGCTAAGGCTCTTATGTCGTATGGAAAAATCAACAATATTTTTTACTTTTAACAACTACACTAAACTTTGTGACATGTCAACCTTTTTTTTAATTTATTTTTTTTAATAAACAACAGTGACAGCAAATAACATAAGAGTTTATTTCAACACATTCTTCATACAAGTAACTTACTTAAACTGTTCTTCATTATTAAATAATGAAATAAATAATGAAATTTTCACTTATTACAACAATTCCAACCAAGCCAAACCAGGTTTTAGTTACATTTAAGGTTTGAAGTATGAACCATAATGATATCCAAGTAATGGAAAATTGCTAAAATCGGCCGAAATCTACGACTTTTAGGCCTTGTGCGGGAGACCTAAATTATGTGCTACATTATTGAGATAATTTTTATATAGTTGTTCGTGGTTATTATTAGTGTAATATCAACTTGCAACTTAGAAAAACGCATGTTTTAGGTTATTTTAATTTTTGGTAAAAATTGACTTTTTCAGCAAAATTTCTAAGCTTTAGCCTTGTGCGGGAGACCTAAACATTTTTTTAAAAATCTAAAATTTTTTGTGGTAATTTGTAGTACCTAGTAGCAACTTTTTTTCAACTTGGAATTTGAAAACAAAAAAAAAGTTGAAAATCGATACACCCTAATGTACAGGGTGCGGCGTGGAAACTTGCTGATTTGAAAAGTCAATAAAACAAAAAGTACTTCACATATCAATTTAATGTTTTTTTTTATTGTAAAGAAAACATTCCGAATTTGTATTTCAAGTGGTCTTAAAAATTACGTCGGGTAAATGATGGCCCTCACAAGTTATGCACTGTTGTAGCCTATGTTGGAAGTTTTGCTCCACTCTTTCCAACATATCCATATCCTTTCCAGCATCCTCAAGGACCATTTCAACAAGTTGGGAAAGGAAAAATGTTCCCACCATCTCTCTGTAGCAATCTGCATTGACCGTAACAGCTTCTTCGAAAAAAGAAAGAAAGGCCCAATTATTGCAACTTTCAAAAATGCGCACCACCCTGTGACTCGTTCACAATGGAATGGTTTTTCATGGAGTTTGCGGGAGTTTCATGGAGTTATTGACGCAGTCAGAAAGGTGGAGATGGGCCTTATCACTGAAAAATACAACAGAGTCTTGGGGCAAGTTAGTGAGCGCTTCACATGCAGTTAGACCGTTCCTTCGGCCAACACATGATGGCGACTGGTCTGTGGGTAAACAAAACTTCAGGAACCCCTCTTTCGAATGAGACCTTCCCCGCCCCTTCCTGACCATCCCACGCACTTTGGCGCCCAATTCAAATCAGCAAGTTTCCACGCCGCACCCTGTATTATTTGCACTTCATCACATTGTAAAATCGTACAAGATCATCTCAGAGTCTTTCCACTTCCACAAAATGAGTAAAAGATTCGAAAATAACTTTCCAAGGTGTATCCAACTTTGCAACTTTCTGCCTTCTTGAGCGATCGTTTTCGCAACATCTTGGTGTCATTTCAGTTAACTTCTTTAATCGTTGTAAGACTCCTGTGGTTGCATTCAAGATTCCACGTATCCAGGGCTATTGCTGTTCCGATTGGGATAAAATTGATCTGGTTCAGCCCACAACCCCTTGTGTCCACCTTTCTGTATCAAAGTGACAATAAATAATTGTTTATCTGAGAGGCAGGTGCGGTTCACCTGTCCTAGACATTGGACCTAGTAAATCATTCCTTCGATTTCACACTCGGACGAAGAGTTTGTGCTTGGAATTAACCCACGCCATTTTTACCCCCTCCCCGACCTTCGGCCCTTACCTCCCACCACATAGCCTCAACCCCATGGCAGAACCCCGGGGGGTGATATGATATACTGTGAATGACGCAATAAATCTGTCCCGAGGAACGTTTCGGGGGAGAAAACTCACTCGTAAATTATCAGACTTGAGGGAAAAGAGAGGGGTAAAGGATGGAAGAGGGGGTAACGGAAAATCGATGTAGGGGCCAAGAGAGTCCCGTAGGCCTTCGTCTGGCGGTGGGGGTTAAAGGCGGATAGAAGCTTTGACTGAACGGTAAAACATGTAAATGATCGGTTCGGTCTTTTTGAGCGAAAAAGGAGCTAAAGGTTTCGCTGTCAAAACCCGCTCAACATAAAGCAGGTATAGATAGAGGCTACTTCAAGGAGAGATGCCCTGATGGATGAGACCTCATCAATATGATAGGACCTCCGCAAGCATCCATCAGAATGAACAGAGGTAGGTGTCTTGCCTTTTGACCACTCGTCCATACATAAGCCCTCGTGGACTTATCGCGCCGCATTTATTATGCTGGAGCGAACTGAGCTTCCGACGGATTACCCTTGATTTTTCTTTTTCATTGCTTTTGCTCCTGAAGGCTGGTTCGGGGCTGCTTTTTCAAGGGTCGAACCTGTCAGACGGTGGTGCCTTCTTAAAAACGACTTAGTACCCTTCTCTTTTGATTGAATGTGGTTTGATAAGATGCCACTGAGTTCTTCCTCGGGAAGCTCTTACGTGCGGTTATATTCAGTCTTCAGTCATCCTCCAAATGACCACCACTTTATTACCTTCAACAGTAATAATTCACTCCCATAACCTGCAATAAAATATCCCCTCTCATTGACCTCTATAATTCTCATCACATAATACAAATGCTATGTTCAAACTGGATTTTATACGGTTAAATGTACAAAATATTTGCAGGGTTGTACAAATTAAAAACTGATTTTGCAATCTCCTCCCTCGGGGCGAATCAGCCCCTTACTTTCTGTGGTCCTACGCATTCTATAATTCAATGGGGTGGACATGCAGGCGTCATCATATCAACAAAACTTCAGTCACTATCTACCAGATTGAAAATTATGATAATTATTTAAATCATACAGATTCTTGTTGTGTAAATTTTACACCGACCCAGTTCATCGCTCTGCCTCCCCTCCCTGAAGAAGCAAGTTGATAAATTATTCGTTCCCTCGTCTTCTACCAACTGGCAAAGTGTCACTCCATATTCCCAATTTCCTTTAAAACCCAAATTTTCTCTTGATTTCATCTCGAACGTGTATCAAATTAAAGAAAATCTAAATAATCTCCAATCCGATTTGTTATTCATAAAAATACCCAATTCACAATTAATTTATATATTCCAAACAGTATTATTGAAATAGTAAATTGGGTTTGATTATCTTGCGTAATTCAAACTCTATTTCAATATACAGCTCTTTAGAATTAGTGAGATTCCTCCAGTATTCCAATATTCATTCACATTTACTGTCTCGGTATCAAATAAAATTAAATTAAATTCCAATCACTTTATTAAGACTGAGGTTGAGTGTGAGGAGTAGGTAGTTCAAGGGATTCATGATAACTGACAAATAGTCGATTTTAGGGGATTCAATAATATCGGTTTTATGTATGGTGTCAAAAATCATTTTGATATTGAAATCTTAAAAGCTGTCAAATACATGCTTTGGTGAATTAGCAGTACCCACCCCATATTAAATGCATAGTAAGAAGAATGTTCTTCAGGTGAAAAGTTCGTGCACTATTCGAATTCTTTGTGACAACACGATGTATAATTACCTGTGTTCTATCAATCGTTTTGAATTGTTCAACGTTAATAATCAAGAATTCGCCTAGACATATTTGAAACACGGAGGTAGAAATATGTACCGACAATGTCCGGTTGTTCTGCTCCGATAAGCTGTGATTCTATATCTCATGATTCATACGAAGCCCGCGACGGTAATGGAGAGCACCGGTTGACAACTTGGATAATGAGCATGTTCGTGGCCCCTCATTATCGATAATGCACATGCACATTTCCTTGGTTGAGTTACTCCCGATCCTTATACCCCTCTTTGGAGTACATTCTTTTCCGAGTTATATCTTCGGATCTTCCACCTCTGATTAGAGGGACTCGCTTAAAACAATGCTCCCCCTAGACCTTCCGCCCAACGAGGTCGTGCATTAATCCTTAACTAGCTCGCTATGGTGTGGTATGCTGCACTTACACAATATAAACCCTTGCAAAAAGATCACGCTCCGTATTTGCATGTGCTCCATGGACTTAAGTTATTTACGGTGGGTCCCAAACAATGGGACTATTGATTACCTTCTGGTGGGGCCTTACTGGTAAATACCTCTGATAAATCCGATCTCGGAAACTTTTTTTTTGTTTTTACTCTCACCCCCACGTTAAGGATATCTTGAAGCTGGAAAAAAACCCTCTGGGAGCGGAGTCTTTTGTTTTGAGTTTCCGACAATCCCGAATTAACAGGGTTGTCTGACTGGTGTGATGGTGAAGAGGGGGCAGGGCGTAAAAAGGGACTTGGACGGCCTACTGGAAAAAGAAGGAGGGTGAGTGAGTGAGTCAGCGAGGCGTTGAGAATTTATGAGCCCGATTAAGGGGTCCACACGAGAACTTCCCAGAGTTTCCACGCTGAATTATGACCCTGTCGATTAATGTGAAAACCTTTCCGACCAAAACCCCTTTTACAGATAATCCCAGTCGCTCCCTCAAACCGAAAAATTGTCTTGGGCCCGTCCGTGTATTGACAAGGGCGCGGGGGCTTGAGGCCGGGGCGGATGCCAACCCCTTCTTTCCTCTGAAACCCGTGTCGAGCGATATATCGGAAAATGTTTAGGGACCACTGGGATGCCAGGTGAGGGACCCACTGCGTCATTGTCTTCTCCCTTCTGCAAACAGTCGCATGATTTATGCCATCCTAATAGAAATACAGAGCCCATACCCGCGTGTCTCCCGTTCCCTTGATTTCGCTCCGTCCAGGATGTCGCACTGAGTCACATATTTTGCCTTCATCTGTATAGCTATAAATTTCATGTGCCGCTCCATTCCGGATGGAAATCTTCCACGATGTGACCTTGGACGTTTTGCCAATTCGCGTCATTTGTCTGAGGTGGGAGTTATCTCGACAGAGGAAGACATGCTGAAATTCATCATTCCCAGCGAACCTTTCAGGGATTTTTGTTTCAAAATTCATCTGCCTTTCTACTATCTAGAGTTGAGAAAGGAATTATTAGGTATTGCTTTATTATTCAGAGATATAAATTAATTTGCATTGGCGTACATTGGCAGTAAACCCCTATATCACAAAAGTCCTCTATAAACGTACCATTCAACATAATCTAATAAACACATAAAAAACACACTCAACCTATTGGTCGGAATTTCCTATTGCAACAGTTGTCTAGTGAAGCCTCTTTTTCAATTTTTAGCATACTATTTGGAAAGAGAACTCAGTAGCATTGGACTGTGGCGCTGATGAATCACTAGGTTCCCAACAAATGGTGAACAATTTCAGTGAGAGGAGTGATTTGGGAAAAGCCTTTCCTTAGATGCTGTTGGTTGTACGATGAAATGATTCTTAATATTTTCTAGTATTTACATCATCACTAGGGACAAACCCGTGGGTCTAACGAAATATTCAATATCTGTACAAGGCTTACAGTTGTCACGGTGTTTCGCCTCAAATGGACTGCCTGTTAGCAACCATTATAAAAAAATTCAGTAACCATACAAATCGGTTGCGAAGGATAGCACATCTTATGAAGTATCGGATGAAGTATGAATGAGGTATCGGAGATTTTGACCTAGCCTATGTTGTGCTTCGGAACTCGCCGATATTTTTTAGACTACTATCGTCAAATTAATTTTGAATCAAATATTTAAACGAATTATTGGTTCGGCAGCCTATTGGGAACATGCATACGTAGGTAGGCAAGTTACAACATACAAACAAAACAAACTTTGAGTTTTATAGGTAGTCTGTATTACGTGTATAAAGACAGAAAACTTGAGTTTTATCTGTAGAGTTTGTACTTATTCCATGTTTGGAAGGCTTTCCATTAAACAAGTTGACAGACTGGATGACAAATGGCAGTTCTATCGCAGATGTAATGTGAAGAAGAATCTTCAATCACCTATAACCGACCCGTAAACTAACGTTAACATCCGTTACAATTTGGGGCTTGACGTTCAAGTACCTCAATGTCGCGGTTGGTCATCCAAAGGGAGGATCACAATTCGGCCTCATGATTTCAATTAAAACTGCGGATTGCTTCGCTTTTTTGAGCGAATAGGGCTTAGACGTATAGCTAGTAAAGATTATTATGGTAGACCAAGGCTCATCACGGTTGGTGTTCTTCATCGTCGGTTATTGCATGAGAAACGGTTTAATTATACAACACCTCACCAATACAGCTACCTACCTATTAAGCTTCCATTTATTAACTAGTTAACGGTGAATGAATCTTACTGATTTGAGTATGACATTTTAAGTTTTATAACATCCCAACGTTTAAGGTAGGTCGAAGTTGTGGTTCTACTTGCAACAAAGACCAGAGCTAATCTCAGCCCATTTAAAGGTAAAGGCTGAAAACCAAGCAGACTTTGATTTTCCTACAGTTGTTTGACAAGGTTCTGTTCAAGTCCTTACCGTTGACGATCCGTTGAGTCGCACAGCCTGAAGCAACTCGCTATTTCCCGATGACAAACGGCGTAAAGTTTGTTACGGCACTGAGGGAATACAGCCCCATAAAGGCACTTCAACTTAACCCACCCTTTAGTCGATGCCTCGTTACCCAAAACCGTATTTTTATATCTTTCTTCCCCTTCCTGCTGCGAGGCGCTAGACGGCTTTGCCATGTTGCTTTGCTACCGTTCGTTTTAACGATATCACCTGCTCCCGCCCATAATGCCCCGCCATCCACTTGCCTAAATCATGGATTGACGTCAGGATATAGGCCGTAAAACAGACTTTACCATTACCCTTTTTCCCTCTTTCCCATGGGTGGTTCGTGGTTCCCCATTCTTTCGGTAATTTTGTGGGAAAGGCTAAACATCAAGAGGAGCAAGGCAGAAAGGGGTTTACGTTTTCATAAATAACCATAAATAAAAAGCTTCATTTTGACTCATCTGTAGTTTAAGGCGTATACGAAGTCAAACTCAGAATATCGACAACACCTTATCCCCCAGTAAATCTGTCATCCTTGAATTTTAATGTTTGACAAGTGGGAAGAAAATGTGATGCCATGGCCAGATCAGCTTCTGCAACAGATCCCAAAATGTTAAGAATTCGGGTTATGACATCTTAAAGTTTCCACAACGATTTGAATTAAACTTAGAACTAATATTGCTTATCTTTGAACCCCCCTCACACCACAACAACTTTTCCTGACCACCAAGTCGTCAAAACGAGTAAATGAAAATATTAGGATGTAAAAAAGTAGAAATTTATATCTGTTTTCAACCCCACCATTAAAAATTATATTCTATAATTCAGATGAGCTCGGAATGGTTTGGGATCCATCCCAGTCGGTTTTTCGTCCAACGTTTCTAGAAATTGTCTCCCCATTTTGCTATCTAAGCAATAAACCCAAAAAACCATTTTGCCTAGTTTTCAGCCGAATTCAAGCATGCGGGTGAGGCGATCGATTTAGCTAAAATTTAGAACCAACTGGACCTCAAATGGACTCCATGTGCGAATTTGAGTATTTTTTACGTCAATTTAATCAATTTTGTGGCACCAGGGCCATGTTTGGCTCATTATTGCCAATAATGCAACTTTGAAATCAAAGTTTTAAGGAGCCTACAATCCAAGAAAAAATCGCACCTATTCCCACAGTCTCCCGTCCTGAGCCTTCGTCTAAAGTTTGTGAAACATCGTTGACAAGTAACAACAAATGTGACCAAGTATGGAGTGACTTCTGTTGTAGCTTTCACCGTATAATCAGAATTGAAGGACTGAAATATTAAAAATAATATTTTTCAAAAAACCTAGGCTTAGTTTTTACATAATTTCTATTCAGAGATGCTTTTGTTTTTAATGATAGTAAGCCATCAATTACAAAGTACATAATAATTTTTTTCCTCGATACCCTAAGTCCCGTTTTCACTGCTTTAGCATTTGCCGCAACCAGGGGCTTTGAACGGGCATTCGTTCGAGGCTCAGGTACTGTGAACACCCCGGGAGCTGTTTAGGCTCCCATTTTGACGTTCACTCTTGCCATTTTTTAAATTGTTACAGATCTGAATAAATAAATAAATCTGATTTCGACTGTAACCGCAGCTCACGTTGATAGCACGGGTCCCATCTGATCGTAGGAAAGGGTCGCGTAGTGTCAACAGTGGTGCTCGCTACAATTGTGCTCGTTAAAAACCGGCAAACGCTCGATGCCCGATGTAGAATGCTTTATACGCCTTATATGATACACATACCTCATACAATTTATCATGTAATGGTCATTAACGAAATACATTGCGGTTAAGAGGTTCTAAATTATCATTGCCGTTGGTTTCAAGTATTACAAAATACTTTCCACAGTTTCCATTCATCGATTACAACTAAAACGTTCACCACTCGTCTTCCAAGTGCAACTATTTAGAGGAATTATTGCATTCATTGATGAATCCTCATTAATGCGAATCGAAATTGCTCTACTAAATGATTCAAGTGAATATATGATCCATAAACCTGTCAACCCTCAATTACTGCGTTAGGTAATTCTGTCAAGGTGATGTAATTGCAACTCGTAAAATGAAGATGTGAATTGGAAAAATTCGATACGACAGCGGTTTCATCCGGTGGAAGGTTAACAGTGAATATCAAATCAATCACATAATATGATGAGTGTGCTTATTAGCGATGTATAATTATTTTTATATCAATTGCACTCCACAATGATTCAAACCTTCCTAGTCTTGAATGAAAAGCATAGTTAATGTTTTTGTTTGAATAGCATTGGTTTATTCTTTGTAGTAATGTGCGTGGTAGTAATTTTTTAAACGTTTGGGAGTGAGTCGATTCAAATATGCAATATCCATCACATATGGGTCAAAAAAGCCCTTGGAATTGCTAAAAAATCCGTTTTTTCACACTTCGACTCCGGTTAGCCTGCCCAGACACTTTATATGAACATATGTTATGGGCTAAAAACGTGGGTTTTTTCGGTTTTTAGTGTCTTAGGCAAGTAGGTTGTTGACGAGCATATGAAGCATATGTTGGCCGCAATCGTGTGGATAAAGATCTAGATGGTGGATGAACAATTTTCCTTGTCACACTTACATGTGCATTTTGGGCGTCTAGGATTATCACAATGTGAAAAGAATAATTTGTCGAGCCTCCCCGAGTTTTGTCCAGCTGACAACTGTGTTTCCGTTGAGATGAATATAAAATCAGTTAATGGGAGGTTTGATAGAAGATTCGATATACCGGCCCTAAGTTACGAAGGGGTTTAGGTATTGATGTGGTGAGGGCGGTTCAGGAGGTTAGGAGGTCTGCTGGGAGTCTGCTTTTCCCACCGCCAGTCTGGTCTCGAGAAGTGGGTAAACAATGGAGAAGAGTTTTTCGGGGGTCGCGAAGGAAAAGGGGCGACGGCAGGGGTGGACGAGGGGGTTGAAGGCCTAAAGCCCCGTGAGGAAGCGAGAGGGAAAGAGCGACAGACGAGCCGCGCGAGCGAGACGGCCCAGAGGAAAAGCGCGGGGTTTCCGACAAATGAGCCACCATTAGTTTTTCTTTATCAAGAGTGTGTCTGTATGGGAAGTGGATGGCGAAGGGGCATTCGGTAGTGTAAGGGGGAGGCGAGGGGGGCAGGCGCCCCCTCACTTGTTGACGCAAACCCCACCGCTTCCACCCCCTGTATCCCACGGTTCGAAGGGGGTGGTGGTTGGTTTAACTGAATTAGCGAAGGGCACCTACCATTAAACACCACTGTCACCTGTTTAACCCTCTTCCTATTGAGTTCTCCCTGTGTGTTGTAAACCGATTTGGGACACTCAAGTACATGAAGAAATCTATCAATATTTTACAGCAGTTGAGGGAACCAGTGAAAAGAACCAGTTAAAGCTGCAAAAGATAGGTTAGTCTTGGACGGAGAGCTAAACTGGAAACCGTAGTGTACTCACAGTAAAATTAATAAACAGATCTAAGTACTGCATAACATTTGTAACTAACAACTAACAAATACGATAAAATTAATCCACTGCAGTATGCTAAAATCTGTACTTCAATATAGAATAATTGCTTGCTGGATGGAACTTGGTAATCGCATCTACCTGAATTAGTTGTATGTTGAAACATAATTGTAAAAATTATGTTGTCTTTGACTCGCGGTACGTTTCCTGCTAAAGTATTTAATATTGCTGAGCTTTCCTCCATGTTGAAGATTAACTTATAAAATTCCTTAAGGATCCTCAAATAAGGGGTTCACAATCAAACCCAATATAAACCACGAAGTCTGCTGTCGCAAGAAATTTAATAGCACTCAGATCGAGATTAACGTTGTCTACTCACTATCAAAAGTTCATAATTCACATTTTCCACAGAGCGCTAGACAGTCGTATGAAGAATGTTGAAAGAAACACAAGATCGAATTGCAAAAACAAATTTTAATCTGGCTTGTAGATGGAGAGGTAGCGAGGTGTGAAACTTTTTAAAGGAGTATTCACATGCAGTAATTGTTTAGAAATTATCTTCTTATAAAACTGTAAAATTATAAGAAATTTATAGCCTTAACACTATGCAACAATAGACAGATATACGATCGTAGACAGGATGTATTTTTGTAGACGTTTTTTAAATGTTACAATGGAGGTGAGTCTAAGCCATGAGTGAATCGCCAAGACCTACCCCAACAACACGGGCCAACCCTGTCGGAAAGTAACCTAAAGCAAGCAAGCTCATGTTCCACATTGTAATTTCCACCTGTATACACTTGTACCAAGTTTATTGAATGACTGAATAAAAATTATTTATTTATACATGTCAAAGACGCAAGTACTTCGAAAATGCTGGCCAAGTAGCAGCAACATTACAAAACATACATACACAACGTACAAATACTTTTAAAATCTTTAAGTTCTTCAATTGTGAGTCCTTCCACTTCAAATTCAAAAGTGATGTGCTTTTGACTTGATCTGAATTGGTGTTCTTGATGTTATCACATTCTGTTAGCTAAATAAATATAGTTTTTGTCCGGTAAAAATGGTTATGTGACCGATGTTTTAACGAATTAGTGAGATTTTCAAGTAATAATACAATCAACCAATTAATCAATAGAATATTAACTGAGCTCCATAAACCGTGAAGTTATTTTTGTTATGAATTAGTTGGTCAATTTTTAGTTCGCTGTCAATAATTATTGATTATAATCACCCAATCAAATAAAGTTTGGCAAGTGAACTCTAATGTGGGTACATGTCAATGCCAAGTAGACGATTTCGTTTTACGATGGCTAATTTTTAAATATCTCTCAAGTTATCTTATCGTTCTTTTAAAATCCATGATTTGTGGTTTTATAACTTCCTTTTCGTGCAGTCACCATAGTCTTACCCATAAAATACTTAGAAACTTGGTTTTATTGAGTAATGAATTCTAGTCCCGAACTTGTCTTACAATTTAAAATTGTCTTTAATTTTGTCATAGTCTTAAATTTGTCCTGCTATTAAGCGGCCAATGCTAATTTATCGTTTTTTCGTAATTTCGGATTTTACTTTTTACGACGAGTGACGAAGTTTTGATTAAAATTAAATTAATGTCAGTTTATACGTGTTCGATTAAGCTGATTGTTCAACAGCTCCACCATTTTTGTATGAGGGTTCTATTGTAGTTCTGAAGTACAAGTACTTAATATTTTATGATATTTTAATCACTGACGATTCGAGCCCGATGCGGCAAGTTCTTAGTAAGCTCATAATCAGAAAGTCCAATCCGTTGGGAGCTGTCCAAGGGAAAGATTTAACGACTTCGGCAGATTCTGCGATTCCACTACCCGCAGATTCCATGCACGGAAAGCGACAATTAAAGGCTACTGCATTGTAAAGTATCACCAGCTGACAGGACCCGATTTAAACGGTTTGAGAACCCAACTCAGGAAGCAGTAAGTACAACTCAGCGACCCCACTTTAAATTATCGCTCTCCATCTTTTTCCAACCCCTCAACGAAAAACCGTCGCTACAAAATTGTTTAAGGGGCCACGAGCGATCATAAACATGGATGTAACTGTTTCGAAGTTTGCCAGGAAAGAGAGCCTCGTAGCTAATCCGAGAGGATCCCCATTTTTGCCGCAAGAAGCTAAATCACTCTTGGTCGAAAGAATGGTTTGAAATAAAGGGAAAAGGGGTAGGCGGGGGGAAGGATGCCTGAGCCAAAAGGCTCCT
Organism: Creontiades dilutus; assembly: GCA_031894815.1. Classification (NCBI taxonomy): domain Eukaryota; kingdom Metazoa; phylum Arthropoda; class Insecta; order Hemiptera; family Miridae; genus Creontiades; species Creontiades dilutus. The sequence continues at coordinate 1,000,148 of JAVIWC010006603.1, read as the reverse complement.
TGACGCTGAAGGAAACCAACGATAAAGTGAAATATTGTATTCCGAGTCAAGTGTCATTGGGACGATCAGGAGCTTTGCGGTGTAAAAGACAGGCATTAAATTAGCAAAATGTTTTAAGGGCGGCCAGAACCCCGGCGAAACTAAGGGGGTGGTTTTTTGGTCGCCCCACCCTTTCGGAGCCCATTCCTTTCTCGAAACCATCGTCCTGTTGGGACGAACCACATCCCAAATCCTCCCCCAATCCACCTCTTACCATTGAATTTATGGTCAAGTAGGGAAGGCCATTGTAGTCTTGGCACAGTGACTAGAAGCCCGGCGACCACTTTGATTTAAGTACGTCCAACCCTTTGCTTCGCTAACTTTCAATAAATCTCACACGGGTATAATGAAGCTTTGCCGCCCCCGGCCCGCCCCCGCCACCCCCATTGTTCTCTAACCCCTTTGATCGATCTAACAACACTCCCTTAATATAGTTTTAGCGACAGGTCCATTTTGCCTCCTCACAATAGCCGCCTTCCCGGACATCAACTTGTTTTTGTTCCTTAGTTGAATTATATGTTAGTAGGATGTTCTGGGGGATTTTTCGGAAGAACGTCGCGTCGGGGAGAACAACTGGCCGGTTTCTCCTGAGTTGAGCATTATTTATGGCGGTCGAACAATGGAGTGCAATTTATTACGTTGTGCGTCTTTGAACAAATCTCCTTTTTCATATCACTAACAGGTGCGCACCTTCCACAGGTGAGCGAGAAGAGCGAATGGGTATTCAACTAGAGAGTGAACGAAATTCTTCTGTTCGATCGCCAAAACTCGTACAATGCTGGTTCTTTCTTTTATTCACTAAACTACGAATTTTCTAGCGACTTAGAAATTGGAAAATTTGAGAAAATAGATGGATTAATGGAACAATCGTCCGTTACCTTGCAAATTATTTTCATTCAGTGATAGATTGGATGTCACTGAAGTCATTACAGTGTAATCCATGACATGTACTTCAAAAGTCCACCGTTTCGTTGAAAAACTGACTTTCATGTAGGGCTATACCATTCAAAAATTTTATATTCTAATTTTTCCACAATATCAATATTTGCTGTTCAACAATATGAAAAATCATGTTTCCTCCAATTTGTGTCAACTTTTCTTTCACTTCATCAAGATTGTGCTGTTTTTTAAATTGTGCATTTGTTACTAGAGAGACATACCACTCTTCGCGTAACCATCAGTAAACTGTTTCAGACTTCAAGTGGTATTTCTTGATATAGTTTGACATGTAACAAAGACGATTTCGACTCATTTGAATCCAGATAAATGATGACCGGCCTTACTCAGCTTTCTTGTTTGAAATAACTTACATGTACTTAACATTCTTCTGACGGGGGTACATCAATTGTTTACAAATAATTCCAGCCTGACAAAAAGTGCTGGAACATGCATGTCCAGATATGCAGAACAACAACAACAATGATGTTCTATCACATCAACGTAAACTGTATCTATTTCTCTCCTTCAACGCTCTACTGGAGTGGCAATGAGACTGTCATACGAGTTTTTTCGTTTGTATTTGCTCCCAAGCATTAAGTTAAAACCACTGGTGAGATTCCTAAGATGAAAAGAGAGAGAATATGATAGATTCCTGCGGCAGTGGAAAAAGGACAAACGCCCGGTAAGTTCGTGAGGTGGCCAAGCAGTCGAAGCAGGCCGAGAGGACATCGGAAGACACAAGAGAGATCCTAAGTGGACACGAGGAGCCTCTTTGTCAACGTGGTTTGTGATAGTCGTGATTGAAGCGGAGAAAACTTGTGGCCTACTGCAGGAGACTGAAGACGCCTTTTCAGGAAAAGGACAGGCATTCAACGTATTCAACAGTCGAAGATTGTGGGTGTCGCTCGAGAAGAGAAAACGTGAGTCGGGGTTTAAATACGTAATAATGGATTCCCGTCTATACAATGAGAGACGGCGTTTTGAACAAATATTTGAAAGCTTTGGAGGATCGAAGAACAAATCCTGATGAACGATCGGAACTCAGTCAAGGGGACACATTATTTAAAAAAATCTCGATTCTTGTAACGAATAACAATACGCCATTCTCTTCATACTTTTGAACAAAAATGACAAAAAAGTGCAGTTTCTAATTTAAATTAATTCTTAAATATTAGTGTAGTTCTAAGCTTTTCTAGTTGTAATACTAAGTTGGTACGATTTGGGTCAGAAGTCTGTGATGGGTGTGGTTAGTTTGCACTTCCCGATTCTATAATCTGTCGCCTTGGGAGATGAATCAGACGTTTTCAAACGTCTGGGTCGTCCTCTGAGCATGACGGTGCATTGTTACAGCATTCAGCTCAATGGAAGGGGCAAATAGACCATTCCGTCACCTCATAAGTTTTAAGACATTGAGAAGTTGATAGTATTCGAAAAACAAGTGGTTTCGTGGAAAAATGTAAGAGTTGAATAATATGTCGTGAGAATCAGTAGACTTTGGTGGTAAACCGGACGTCTACTCTTAGTTCCAAATTCCTAATTAAACTGTACTGATTGCACCAATAACATTAAAATGCAAGATTTTTCTCATACTGTACAGTATTAATTAGGTAAATGATTAAAGTTAATTACCTTCAATCCTTTTCAGACCTTTTCAATTCTAGAACGAGGTAGTTTTCATCGAATTTCATGTCGATTTTAGCTTTGCCATGAGTTTAAAACATATTTATGTGCCATAAATAACTCGTTTAAACCGTTCCGATAGTAACTCAACTCACTAACATGGTCCAGCTTTTAAGGGATGTAATACCTGCTCTATTGAGTTGAATCTATACTGGTAATGTGTCAATCACATTTTCACAATGTTCACATGCCCTTTTGGCATTCATGGACCTGTGTTCTGTAGCTTGGAAAGTTCCCATTTATGAACGTTACAATATGACTCCTTATACTGAATGTAATGCATTGTTGTTTGTATGTATGATGCTAATGATGGTTAATTTATTATCCAAAACGTTGACAATCAACCGTTTCTTATACCTAACCGATCCTTAATACGTCTGTATGCTGGATATCTGTCATGGCTTTTATGTCCTTTGTGAGTATACCACGTTTGGTCTAGTTTCAGTCGTCTGGCTTCACGCTTAGCTGCCCGATATGACAGTGAACATGCGTCCACAATAACGTTGATACACGTTAGGTTCTCAAGCAGCCTTGGGCCGGTTGACGGACACTTGATCGCCTATTGTTCCTCGTATCGAATGTTGCCGACTTTGATTGATCGCCGCACAACAAGTCGCACTGTTAACTTTATCTGCCGTCTCCATTAATATTCCACCGTGGAAAAACGAGTATCGACAATCGGTGTGCGGTGGAAAAAAATAGCCGGAGGGTGTATAGTGTTTTTTTTCTCATCCGGAAAAAAACGGAATTCGGGCAGTGGGTGACCTGTTGGATGCTTCACAATAGGTTTTCCCAAGGTTGACCGCCCTCTCGCCGGAGAAGTGAGGTCCGAATTTATTCCTGAACACAAAAAGAGATTGACGCCGGCATTGTGGAAAGGCCTCTGTGAAGGGTCAGCTTGCATGTGGGCTGAGAGGGGGTTGGGGGGTGGCAGCGCTAATGACAGCGACTGGCAAAGGACAATAACTAAGGGATAGTTTGTCCATCAGGCCGTGAACCCCATAAATAACCCTGGACTCAACCTCGCTACGTTTCTCTCCGACCTTTTGTGGGCCAGGATGCATAAATCAGCAGAGACTTTTGACGGGAGGGATGTGCGGGCAATGCCTGGGTGCCATTATGGGACATAACTCAAAAACCTACTCAGTTCAGATGATTCCCTGCGGTTGCGCTCTTTCATTAATGATCGGAAGAGGACGTTGGAGGATACGGTAGGTTGTCCTGAAATTAGAGCATTTTTACGGCTTTGTGATGGTGTCTTCCCGACCGCTTCTTAGAGGAAAGTCAACGATTCTTCGAGTTTCTTCTTGAAGTAGCATTACTTTAAAACATTACAAGTTTCAATGATTGCTGATTCGTTTTTGTCTTAGATGCACAACAGTGGTGCATAGTTGCTATGGCAAGAACTTACCTGAAACTGTGCCACTATTAATGTTAAAAGAAATGAGTTATTTTCTCCAAAACCTATCAAAAATTATATTCTACAGTTCGCATACCCTCGCTTCCAGGAAAAGTAAGAGGAAACTCTCCTGTTAGGTCTCATCATTGCACAATAACTTGACGTTGAGACACACCTTCAAACACCTTGATTCCATCAGAATTGAAATAATCACCAAGTATTTGATTTAATTACTGCCTTGCCTGAATTTTAATCTCTGTTAGCAATTTATCATCCAAATACGTTCTAATGATGTACTACTCCTAAATAATCCAGCAAGTCAACAATACTTAGGTTAGCGATACTGTAGTTAAATACTCGATGTTTCTTGAATTCAGACTGCATTGTGGTTTTGATGTGAGCAGGTTTTCTCAACCCATCCAATGGATTGCTTTGTATTTCAAGTTACAAGTCGTTGAAGGTGGTTGGTAGCAATTTTCCAGCTGGTTTGAAATGTATTTCAAGATGATGTCCTCAGTTTTGTATGTACGCGGAGTAGTTTTTCCTGAGTTTTACTTCCATAAACATCTGGAACATTGTTTCTGAGTACTGGGCAGTCCCATGTCTTCCCTTTATGTTCTTTTTTAGGTTTTACGATTTAACTGTGGTAAGGTTTGCCCTGTATGAAGATTTTTTAATGCACACTCATTGACCGCTGATTATCCTGATTTCAAGACAGTCAGACCTTTTTTCCCCCATGACGTTTAGTTTGTGAACTATCCATTGAATATTATTGATAAACACCGGGGGGTAGGTGGCTCTCCTAGTGGTGCTTCATTTGATACAGCCTTGAGAGTTCACCTGTTCAATATGTTATGATACTGTTGGCATCTCATCAACTCCATCTCCTTAGAACCACCAGTAAAGCATCTATTAAATATCAAATACTTCAAAGGGAGTATTATGTCTTAAACAGTAAATAAAAACTTGAATACTGCATGCAAAATATGGTTTCAACTGAAATCAAAGAAATAAATCGTCCAGGCTTTTGGGGCCATGAATGGTCTCGTAAGTTAAGAAGATTTGCGCTCTTCAGTCTTGAGGTTTTTCGCCTGATTCCAGTTTCCGCAGTACTGAACTTGAGTGAGGGTCTGAGAATGAAATGCGTGACGTTTCTTGATGAATCCCGGTGTAATATTTTCATCCAAGGGAAAAGAGATTACGGCGCAGGGTGAACCAGGGGAAGGTTTCTATTCGACGATGAGAAGTTATAAATCCTGTGAAACTCGAGAAAACGAGAATGAAGGAGGTTGAAGGTAGGTAGAGGTTTTTGAAGAAGGGGGAGCTCCAAGAGTTATATGATGTGAAACGTCTGAGGCATCAATCAAGTCGGAGCCGTGATTGAAGGGTGTCAGGTCTGGCAAGAATATTCCTTCATCTCATTACTCCAAGCTTCTTTCCAAGGTCCCGAAGATCTGCTCCAATCACCGGCACCCTACCCACTTTTCTTCCGTGTTTCATTATTTATATCAGAGCGACTGCTAGTTAACTTTTTTACTCTAACATTTTCGAAATTGGAAGACGAACAAGTGTGTACTTATAGCTTTATGAATACAGTTGCCGCTTATCCGTACCCAAAAGCAATTACCACAAACTGGTTTCCCTATCAATAAGATGTAATTTCCAAACGAATCAAATATTCACGTGTTTCATCCTCACTACAATTTCCTGTGAAATTTTAATTTGATTCGAAAGTCTTTCCCGACTTAAATGAATCTGAAAATATGATTAAATCAGCTTGGAATTGTGAGAGTTTTGAATTACGCAGCCCCACAAAAAAAGTCAAGATCCGTAAAGTAGACTAGGGTATTCCTATGTATTTTTCGATGCTAAATTCAAATCCAAGACCCAAAAAATCGCCTGACCCCCAAAATGTTGAGCTATGGCCAAAAAACTACCCTTAAATTTGTGTCAGAACCTTCTTTTTGAGTCATGAGGTTGGAATGAACTACGACATCTATTTAAGAGAATTTCCACATTTTTTTTTTCAACTTCAGGCAAGGAGAGTACTTGGGAAAACTACCTCCCCCGCCACCCCCTCCTAGGGGTTGAAATCCCATGAGATCGAATTTGAACTTCCAAGAGTCCGTAGACACCTCTTCTTCCCTTAATCACACCCTCCTAGGGGATGAAATTTGATTTTTTGCTTCAAGTCGAATAAGGTAAGGGTTTCTGTGTTCCCAGGTTCGCTGAAATCATGATCATGAATCATATGATTTTTGAAAAGGCTTTCAAACTTTGTTGGGGTCTCCTCCAATGACTTTTAATGCGTTCCAATATCACGGAGATATCACAAGAAAAGATAATAAAACCCGAAAGAATTAAAACACAGAAAACAATTATGATTTCAAACACATTCTTTCAACATGAGATTCACTTTATTATTTATTGCATTATGGAAATAGGTGGACTCCTTGAACGTTGGTATATATACTTGATATGATCCAACTCGACTTGTTCTGGTTGGTCCCAAAGTCAATGTAGCAATCTAGAAATAACGGACATCAACTTTTCTTGGTAACTATCTATGAACCAGAGCGAAAACCTATCTAGCTTAGCCATAATAAACTTTTTGTGACAATTTTCACCGTTTTACGTTCATCATAAACTTCAGCTCTTCAACGAACCAAAAAGTCTCCAATTTTTGATCGCCCAATGTCTGTCCATAATGTTGTAGTTGCAACTTTTCATCTTATGGCTCACTACGAAATTGTTATTTATTATCTGATATTCACATTTCAGTTGTATCATTTTTGTGACATCCATAAATATCACGAACAAAGAATTAAAAATAGTTTAGATTGTATTGCAATAATTTAATAATTAAATCCAAATTAATGACTCTTGCTAAGATGATAGGTCGTGATCATTATGTTTCTTTGTAATCAACTATTCTTATATTTTATTTGTTGAAGATCCATTTTGACAGTGACTTTATAAGAAACTTTTTTGAATTCCCGATTTTCAGTTGAAAGAAAAGTTGATGAAGAACATCGTATTTCGTAATTTCTGTACAAAAACCATCATTCAGTGAATAGCTGTCTATTAAAAGTTATCAGTATGTATAAATAAATATTATGGTCATTGAAGGGTTCATGTAACGTAAAATTTATGAGCCATAGACAATAAAATTAGGCTAATATAACGCCCCAGCGTTATTAAAATTTGAATTTCAGAATAAGAAAAAACGAAACTCATTACTTTGTCAGAACATTGCATTGATTTCAAAATATTTCTTAAAAAATGACCAAAACGGTTTAAAATGGTCGAATTTATGTTTTTTGTTAGAGATTACTGAAATATTTCATTGAATATGAACTAGGACATTCAATCATTGTTATTCGAAATAATACTGATAAATTTACTTGAAGTCCGTTAAAATTTGACGAAAAAATCGATAAAAACTCTAAAAAATTAATGAAGTCAAAAAATTATTTGTGAAGAGGAAATTTATTTAAAATAAAATTCATAAAATATTTATATTCTTTGCACCTAAATTGCTAAATTTTCCAGCAATTTAATCAATCCAATTGATATAAGGGAAAAATTTCGAAAATTTGCTGATATAGTTGCAACCTGACTCAAAATTCCTCCTTGCCACGAAAATTTTCCAATAAGAACTTAATTTAAATCAATCATGTTCACTATTCTATTTTATGGCTCTCATTTATGTTCTAGGCTGGTAAAATATTGTTGATCTCGTTTCCACATAACAGTTGTTGTATGTAAGCGCCATTTCCTTTGCAAAAGGTGAACCGTGCACCACAGAACGGTAACCGCCCGTATCTGATGTCACAGACTACACGCTGATGGGGAACATCTATAGTTGATGTGACGTGTGCCTGCCCCGCTTTGTGTTCTCCTCCTAGGGTAACAAAACGTTCTTCGCCGCGTTCAAATGGGAACAACCATTAATATTCTGACATGTGTGGGCACAAGGGAATCGTAGCAGTATGCACCTCTCACCGCGAGAAACTGCAACCAAGATCACAGTGCGTGTAAAACGACTTTGACCTGGTGATGTATCTTGTATTGGAACGGTAACTTCTTCGGTATTCATCGTCTATGAATGGCCTCTAATCACAAATGTAAGTTTTCTCTGTATAGGAGAACATGTTAATAGAATGTCACTTTTGTGATCCAGGTTCCAAATTCTTGACGAAATGTGGTAATAATGCAATAAATCATTGATGAAGGACGGTTCTGTTCGTTGGAAGTTCTTTAATAAAATCGGCATCGAATTCTGTTCAGCGAACGCTTGTAAAATGAGCACGACACAGACAAGTTGGTACAGGTGAGAGTTTGATAATACAAATTGTATGTTCGAGTGCATCAAGTATGCATAGGAACTCCCCTCTCGGTATATAGCGAGAAGAAAGATGTTGCGATTTCTTCGCTTGCCCTTTCCATCCACAGATCTTTGGATGAAGGTTCGTTTTTCCGAGAAGCATCCAGAAGCTTTGATGCTTTGCACGTCAGAGTTGCTAGCAAGGGTGCCTTACAGTAGAAGAGAAATGACCACTCAATAGAACAAATTTCATCGAATCAATAACCAAAAGAAAAAAAACCGTAGAAAGAAAAAGGGAAGGATTCCCTGACGAAGGCCCAATATTTCCTCACTTTTATCGCACATCATCCGAATGAAAAAGGAATAAGTTTCCTTTCCCGGAGGCGAAGGAACGGGAGCGAAAGTGTTCAAGGGGGACGGAGTTTTTGAAAAGTGACTCTACAAGTAGCTCCGAGTTCGTAAACCGGTGTTAGTCTTCATGCCCCCAACCCCCCGCCATCTTTTGACTGGAGAGTAAAGGTGGGTCACAAGAAAAGTTCTCCCTTTTCCATTTCTGATTGATGGAAAGCCGTCAAACTTTCTGTCGAGCACCCATGTTCGGGGGAAGTCCCTGCTCTGAAAAGCGCCTTGTCATTTATCTTATCGAAGAATCGTTCATTTTGTTGTCACCCCATATCCAACGTCACAAGTCTTGCTTCCAACTCCTCCGTACTTCCATCAAGGAAAAACCTTGACTTGACGATATTCGGTTTCTTTCGGGAACTTCCCCGTTAACTTTGATGGGGGCCTAGACGGGGAGGCTTTGATACCGAAATGCTTGAGACGATTAACAAAAATATACCTTTTTCCGTTGAAATAACCGAAAACCCCCAGGCAAGGGGGTCTTCACCAATCGAATGACCTCCACCGGTAGAGAGCTCAAACCATTAATCACATTTCGGCAACTCAACAGTTCGATTGTACGCTGAGTGGTCGATTCTGCGTTAATATGTTCTTCCCCCTCAACTGTCACTTTCCGTCAAATGAAGGCCTTCAAGCTGCTCCGCATAGGTTCGCATCATTAAACTCCGCACAGAAAAATACAAAAGCCGTTTCAGAGGAATACAGCCTTTTCGTGAAGTCCGCTCAACCGTTTATAATTAATGATTTGTTCCATTGAAAATGTGATGGGCAGCTTCTCCAGAAATACTCCCTTAATGAACGTTGAGTGATTATCGTAGCAAGCCATCTTAGCACATTATCGAGTTTTGAACCACTACCAGCAGTTTAAATCTCCAATTTCTGCAAAAGTTGAAATTTTTTTATGGATCTTGAATGTATGCTCCTGTTCACTGCGGGGCGTGGATACATATTAATCATTTAGACTTACTACAATGCAATGCAGAAAGGCGTAATTACGTTCACATGCTTCGAAGAAAAGATGCCACATTCTATGAAGTTGATAGAAATTCACACACTTTGAATCAGGCCTCATTAAAAGTTGAATTGTCCGAGTAAACGATTTATTTTTCTTTTGTTGCCTCGTCTCGTTTTTCCCAAGCACATTGAACATTTCTTCTCGTTTACATGAGGAAGGCTCATTATTCCCTCAGTTTATCAATCAGACGCACGAGGATGCGGTATTTTCATGATATGCAATTGTTTCCTGTGTCATGGACAAATGTGTAAGAATCCTGAATATTTAGTGCTGTCAGTTATGAAATGCTTAGGAAGTGTTTGCACTAATTAGGCAGTGTAAGTAATGCTGATTGATTAAACTATTAAGAGAACCTACCTTGATAGTTTTTCAGTAAATTGGGCAGATACTCTTTATGACGGTTAATTTCATAGCAGAATTTTCGTGAAAATTCAAAAACCCACTGGACATTGTAAGGTAGTACTAGCTATAACAGTACGGGTTTTATAGATATTATTACAGATAGATTGACCACATAAATACTTATCGAACATGTCATTGTATAAATTAAAAATGAGTAGAACTTCCAACTAAGAGAATGACCATATGAAGAAATCAGAATTTTGTATTAGGTACCATTTCATTGGAAAACTGAGAGAAAGGAATAATTCTACTCCTTTATGCGCTTCATCTTTGAGTTGTTTCCTTTTAAATTTTTAGATGCATAGATAGATAACCAATAAAGAATAACCAAGAATGTCTACCAACCTACACGGATGGTAGTTCGACTTTTTCATTGATTCTATGTATAATCAGCCAAATTGATTCCAGTACTGCTTGTAAATGGGACTTGAGAACAGGAAACAATCCGGAATATTCTGCGTACCCCCACTACAGTGCATATGTGATTATGAGCAATCCAACTTGTATTGACATCTTTTGCAATATAGTTGTAGTTTTCTCTTCTATTCCAGTTGTAAATGTTGATTGTTCTCCTGGGACACGTAACCTGTTACTCCGATATAGCAGCACTCTAACCTTACTCATATTTTGGAAAATAGGACTTAACACAGTTAAGGCAATTCTCAACATCAAAGCGAAATCAACGGTACTTCCACCACTCTTGTATAAACCTGCAGACATAGTTATTATTGTCGTGACACCAATTTGATACATCCAATACGTCAGCTTCAACCAATGTCTGTTTTTTTCGGTATTCAGGTGAAGAAAGTTGTTAGATCCTTAGGTGGAAATCGCATCTTTCTTTGCAGGATGCCTGCGACATGGACAACAACACAGGTCCAATACCCCTTCCTTTCAAGCATTTTGGCAACTGTATTCTCCGGTTTCATGCCCTCAGATGGCATTTCTACGTCATCCTGCAGATATTTTCTTTGTGCTTCCCACTGCTTACACACGAAGAATGTGTGAAAAACATCATCTCCTCCATCACGCTTCGGACAAGTTGGATCGTCTACCTCGTGTCCTGAGAAGAACTGTCAGGAAAACGTTCACGCTCTCCATGCTTTCTCACTAGCCACTTTGGAATTTGTGGTATCAAGCGTGCTGTCCACCTCCCTCTTTGCTCATCGGTCCACATTTCCTGCCACCTTGCCATGGAGTGTTCCCTCTGTAGCAACCGTAGCTGTGCTGCTCAATTCAAATTCGGCAAGTTCAAGGATACCCTGTGTCAATGCGGTCCAGGCGGAGCCACAAAAGCGAACCCTCTCCCGTTTATCAAATTTCAGTTGTTGAAGATGGCAATGCTTGCCGGAAGAAGTTGGAGTCTAAAGAGTGCGCATTATTGGCAACGTTATTTTGCAAATTTACTCGTTCGTTTGAAAGAATTTCGCTTCTGAAGAAGTTAAATAATCTTCCAGGGAGTGGGATTGTGAGAACACGTCCAGCTGCCAACAAGAAAGAGCTCAATATGAAGCTGTGACGAGAACTAGTGTTGTGCCTAGGTACGAAATGGCCGGCCATTAATATTCCGGCATATGGGCTCGGCACTTTATTTCTCTCAGGCGAAAACTTCACATTGAGATTACAATGCTTACAAATGACTTTCCAAAGGTTAGAGGGGGGCAAGAGAGAGAAGAACAGAAAAAAAACTAGCGACAGAATGTGAAATGTAACGATTTGTAAGGGTGGGAAAGGGACGAAAAATGCTCGACGAGTGAAATAAAAGATGGATTGGACGTAACTGAAAAATCAAGAGAGAGCTCTCTGAATCAAGGGGAAATTGGAGCGTAGGGGCAAATAAAGGGCCTGCAAATCCGTTGTCGTTCATGACAACGACAATCAAACCTCATAAATCGCCTGAAGGAATGAATGTTAAGGGGTGGGACTTCGGAGAGGTAACAATGGAAAAGGAGCCTTTTCCGGGGAAAAATTATCCCAAACGCAAAGAAAAACTTGCGAAAAAGAGAGGACGACTTTTGGGGAGTTTTGATGTTGATATATGGCAAGACGGGAGGGCTGGCAGGGGTTTGAAGCTTGCTGACAAATGTCGGGACACGGGCGCCCTCTCAAAGCCTTCCATCGGTGTTTCTCTTCTTCAAAAAGTTGGAAGAGGAGGCCGAGGGCTTCTAACAAATCGCCGGTTCAGGAAGGAGGAAAAGAGAGGAACTCCCAAGAACAAGAGGGATACGACAGGATGACGAAGAGTACGCCAGAAAAGAGCGTATTTACTTTGAAGAGTGATTTTTCAATATAACAAAGGGGGCCGGGAGGAGGGCCTTTTTTCCTCTAACCGTGCCCGTGCTCCTCGCACAGCATCTAAGCTTACTCGTGTTAACATGGCAACTCTATTGTTGGTCCTGTATTTATTGGCTACCGGCCTATTCTGGATTTATACCATGATATAGCGGATAGGTTATGCACCTTATCAAACAAAAACGTTAACTTGCCCTTTTTTATTGTTATTCATGTGGATGATTTAATTAACGTTTTCAAGAAATATCGTTGTATTCCCAACAGGTGAGAAAAGTGAATCTGAGTCCTAAATATTTACTTAGTTTTTTAGCTAACCTGCTGTACTCACATATTGAGCTTCTTCACCCATACGTCAGCTCGAAAGTGGACCATCCATGCCGATATTGTAATATCTACAATACCTATTGCGATATTTCAGTATAGTAGTCAACTAAAATCCCCTTCCCAATCCTGTAATTACAGTATCGATACAGGGATGTTTCGAGGCGGTAGTGGAACGTTTCCCATTGATGGCTTGATGATTGCTTGTATTGTTACCTGATCCTCAAGGATCATGCATTTCGAGTATCCAGCCGATAGTGTTGTCATCAATGCCTGAGACAATTAAAAACCAGCAAACATGCCCCGTTAAAAAACAAAACATGTAATATCGATATACAGTACTTTTTCTCAATACACTCAATAACATCCTTCACACATCAAATTATATTGGAAAATGAAAATTTAAATGATTTTTTGACACGCTTTGTCACGATACTCGTTTGCCTAAAAGACGTTTGACATGTGAAGCAAATTGTAATTACGATTCCCATCAGACCTCACAAGGATTATTGATGGTTCTTGCATAACAGATTCAATTCAAATTCCAAATCAAATTTGTCTGTTAAACTGTAAGAACCGTATTATGATGCTTCATCAACGTGGATCTTCATAATCCTAGTAATAAAGAAAGCCAAAACTAAATCTACTAATGACATAATATGTCATCATCATATGTCATGAAGTGTAAAATATTTGTTCCAACTTTTAAACTTGACAAATCTAGTACGTTTTACTGTATTTTCATATTTTCAATAGAAGGAGTATTTTGATTCGGAAAGTAGCATTAATTCTATCATTCATTCATAAGCGATCTCCAATCAAGTTTTTCCGAAATATTTCTGATCAACAAGCAGATGGCTGGACTTTTTCACTTTTTCAACTGAATCTGAATATCAACGTTTTTGAAATAGTAATTAGCGTCAAAATCTATAATTGATCATGGTTTCACTCATGTATTCAGGAGTAACTGTAAAAACTTAGTGTTGTATTGTTGAAGGTGATTCTGAAAACCAAGCTCGTTGTAATTTTTAAAATCATGAAACCTAAAAAATGATCGTACCTAGAAATTCGTACGTGGTTTTCTTTTATAAGTGGATTAATATGAATGATATGACTGTGAAGACAATATTTCTATAATGCTTTGAATTGCTAATGAGGATTCATAGTTTATTAGGGATATACTGAAGAATTCATTTTTTCATTCCCTGCATTCTGCGAAGAATTGCTCAAATTCCAGAAACGGTTTGTCGAAATTCATTGGGGAAAACGAAACTGATAAAGTACAAAAAACTCGCCCATAATGTCACGCTGATCGAGGCTTTTTTGTTTATTGTCTTATCAAGTTTCGGCGTTTCCTGCACTGCTGAGATGGGCACCTTCGATAAGGCTCCCTCGAACTTCCCGTGTCGCAGCTGTCCATAAGGGTTTTTTTCTTTCGTTCCGGGCGAAGCCATAAAAGTTAGCCACGGGATTCGTTCTGAATCCTAATTCATGAAACACATCAATCCTCACAGACTCCCTTGTGACGTGGGAGCAGCAAACGGCTTTGACGCTTTTGATGTTTTAACGGCTTCACACGCGATTTCCCGGTGGCCACTTCAAAAGGCCATTCCCGGGAATTCCACAATTGTATGGGTTTTTTTTTCGGACCGCAATGTTTTGTTTTCAGGTTTGCCCCGTTCACTATCTTTAGAGACCGCCGTTGTCATGAACGTATCGTGAAAGACGTAAGATCCCAAAGTTTGTTTGTTACTAATTACGACCTAACCGTTATAACTCTTTCATTTCATGGAATCGGACAACTGTCTTCATTTAACATCGGTTGTCTTCATGGAAGAAATTTTCAGAAAGAGGTGGCTCTCCTTCCATCCCATATCTATCCTTCCCAAAATATACTCTTTGAATGTTTTCCAGAAAAATCACGTTTTGTGCCATGAAAGCCCATATTTATCACCTTAGTTACCGTTTTTTGAACCATTCACCACATTTTTGGATTTAGCATTAAATTTTTTACAATTCTTGTGCATTTTTATCTTAAAAAAGTGACTGATAGCAGTTCGAACGTTCAACGTTCCGAAGGATGCCTCCTTACAGCTTTATAGTGATGTGCCCCACTTCGGGATTCCGTTACGACTTCATGAACACATTTCCATTTGAAGGCGAAAAAACGTTGGGCACATGGTTCATACCACTAGGAAGCTGACCATATTTGATAGTTTTCCTGACTCCTCCTAACTAGTTTTTTGTAAATTGAGATTAAAATAAGAATGCCAGCAGTAGCTAAGTAGGAGAGAGTTGAGGAGATCATTTAGAGCACATCTGTCCAAATTAGTCACGAAAATGTCAAGAATTCAAATTTATGTAATCATCATAAGTTATGTGATCTTCTTAAGTTGTAATATTATCACAACTTAAATTACTATATGTTCAGGGACATAATGTCGGTCATACATGTACCGAACTTCCTCTTTGCACCTAAATCGTTACTTGTGCTCCGCGTTCAAGTTGCATGTGTTGTAACTATAGCAGATTTTGAATTTTGATTTCCAATTCTGAGATAGAGCCGGTTGCGTTCTCTTCATAATCGCCCCAAATAAACATGTGAAAAAAGGGACGGCTGACGAAATGGGCTTCCTTAATGGCCCTGACACATCACAGTTGACTCAAATAGCGACTCTTTTACTCTTCATTTTGATGCGCGCCGTAAATCCTCCCATGCGCGTCATTTTAATCCTCCGAAAAGGGATGGAAAGGGAAATGGCGTAGTGCAGGGGAAGGGAGAGGTTAGCCCTCGAAATATAGCCGGGTTTCCTAATAGCCGCGAGATGGCAGGCTGTAAATAATTTCTCGGGGGAACCTTCCTCATCAGAGAGAGGTGCGGAAAGGGTGGGAATCATGGAGTTTTGAGCTAAATATAACAAGTCGAAGCCTTTAAACAAAGAAATAATAACATGAGTATTATGACATGTGAGTGGAAGGAACATCAGCAACCACCATTTGGATAAACATTATAATCGAATGGCTATACACAAGTTCATTATTGTTTTGGAATATAGTGTTTGTAACAGTTATAGATTGGGAAATGAACTGTTTATTGGAACCGTTCTCGGTACGTCAGGCCCTTTCTTCTGGTTCAACTGCTGCTTCAGCCCGTCCGACCTGGGGTCTGAAATTCCTTTATTTCTAGAGCGAGGAGGGCCAAGAAGATCACCATGTGGGTCAGCGAAAAAAATAACAGTATTACACATGATTCATTATGCTCCCCCTTATGGAAAATATACTACAGAGAGTAGAGGAGGTGAATTGAAGTGACTGGAGGTCTGCACATCGTAATGCTTCACCCAGCTCAGTTTGTTTTGATGTTGTCTTTGAGCAAGATATTGGCTTAAACGCTGATATAGAAAGTAGGAAAGCTGAAGGCCCAGCTTCGTCATCATTTGGCAAAGTCTAAGCGTATCCTTTAGGCTCGCAGGAAGTGAAGGTCTGCAGATGAGCTGATAGGATTCGTTGGAAGTTACCTGTAAGCATTGTCCCTGTTTGTTCACAGGCCAGCGAAATCATTGAGAGAAGGCATCTATTCCGCAAACTGCTGGTCAACTTGCCTGAATTAGAGAAGTGATCGTCTCACTTTCATCATAATAAACAATTATCCGCAATGAAATAATTATTGTCATGGTGTATTGGAAAAAATTGAACGATTTTGTTTTTTTATGAAACCTTCGAGATCTGAAGTACCCAATCCACGTGTCCATGGACAAATCACCAATCTTCCTAGGGTGCCAGCATACAATGTTGTAATCAACTTCCACAGCTCTCACGAATCCTTCACCTCTCTGGAACGGTTAGGGAGATTGAAATAAAACTGCTGCCTCTTTTCTAAAGATAAGTTTAAATTTGTAGTTTCCTACAAGGTATGCTTGTTTTACTGCATTTCAGACGCCAACACGGAAAATCTTAAGGGTGGTAAACGAAGTTTGTCTTACTCTTTTACAATCCCAATCCGGTCTATTAACCCAACACCACAGACACCTGACGCCAAATCCATTCCTGCCTCATTTGACAGTTGCTTGGCAGCTCTTACGATCATATCAACCACATCCTGATCAGGGACTGGAAAGCTGGACAGTTTCGTCCATCCATCCACCTTAACTTAAGGAATAGAGGTAGAATTTTCCACAGCTCACCAATACCACAATTCAATTTGATCATTGTGGTCACATGATCGGAATGGCTGGTGGAGCGCAGCATAAATCAGCAACTGATATCCCTGCGCCTCTAATGTTAGCTTACTCCATTTAAGTGTCCCTTATATTTTAAATAATTCTTTAAGGTTTGTCTTTATTTACGTGTGGCCTTTTTGTTTCAGGTAAGTCACCTACAGTTCAATGGAACGCTGTGAGCGGTTACATGATTACGTGAGTATTGCAGAAATTATCTACAAGTATCTATAAGTGCTGACGCAGTTTGTTCGTAACATGCGAGAACAAGAACCAAAAAAAGTCGTCTAGACGCCTCGTTCCGCGAACGAGATAATTTCCCTAGTATGTACCGTCCGGCGTCCGCTATTAGTTTCTGAGAAGTGTGAAACTCGTCGGAAACTAAAAGAAAAAGCGGACGAACCGCGGTAACAAAAACCTATTTATTTTCTATAGTTTTCTAGCTATTCATTCTCGTGGAAGGTTAATTATGTTGACTGCCGAGCTGGCTGAAGGCTCCGGAGGCCTCAAGCCTACCTCGCGGATTCTCTTCATTCAGGAAGAGAAGACGGCGTGGCGTTTGTTAATTGCCGGTTTTACCGCTCCTGTAACCTTTTTTTAATCTTCCCTCTTCTCGAGTTCGAAATCCAGGAACTGTAGCGTTATCACTTGTCAGGATCTCGTCCTTTTTATCGCGTTTGGCTTGGTCGATTTTAAAAGATCGTTTGATTCTATCTGTCAAGTCTTAGGATTGGAGATTGGACCAAACACGTCAACGAAGATGTCTTCCAATTACAAGAGATTGAAGCGTCCGATCCAAAGCCGTATTCCTAGAATTATAACATATAAATGTATCTACCAATTGAATCCCCTGATCTACTGACCATACATTTCTACGAACTAAATCATTCGCGTGAAAACCTATTTTAGTGAATAAAACGGAATAAACTAAGAACAATTTTTGTTTGCACAAATTTAGATTTACATATACGCTACGTTAGTACCGGAATAAATCCTTTTATGATCCAATATTTTAATTTTTTATTGAAATGGACTACATTTTTCAAAAACGTTTATTGTCATTGAACAGTTCTGTCACGCAACGAGTTTCTACATTTCATGTTGTGTGTTAGATTTTTCTCTAAGCTTGTGAATGTATAACCACATGCGTTTGCTCTCCATTTTCTGTTGCATTTAATGTTTCAAGATGGTATAATCGGTGAAGGAGGAAAGCAGAAAGTTTTCCTTATACTAGAGGTACTCCTGTTGTAGTTTCCCAGTCAGACTCACGTTTTGTATATAAACCTTTCATTGCATACTACATCCTCAATGGCCATGGGAAGTTTTGCCTACCCTGATTATTATCAACAGATCTTTCTGATAAGTTGGGTCCCAAACTGAAAACGTATTTACGCTACAGTAACCATTGCTCCATCTATACATAGGCCCGTCCCACCAATAGAAGTTAATCTAGAATCGAAATCTATCATGTTATAAACATCACTGTGATGAATGAGCTGAATCTGGATTAGTTCGGGAAGGGACTCAAGAAAAGTTGAATATCCATGATTTCCAGTAGTACCAATCGTCGATGAATTTCCTCAACCTACGGATTTAACACCAACCTACCACCTGAATTTCTTGTGGTTAGGTTGACAATTTGGCAGGTTTCTAGTACGAATGCATGTATGCAGTAGAATTGTACGGTAACTTCCTAATTTTTAGTCTTCAAGTATGATCATGGCTCTTTAAGAAGGATCATCTCTTAAACATTTGAGAGTTCTTCCAGATCCCGCGCTGAAATTAAGTCCGTTTCAACAAGATCCCATCAAAAGGAAAGTCGGAATTGGATCCGTTTGAAAAAAAGAGTCGAAACGAGAGCCGGCTTCTCGCGTTGATTCCCTCATTATGTTAATTGCCACCGCTCATTAGAGTAAGCGTTCGAATTTCAAGAAAAAGGAAGCCTCTTATGAGCGCCATTTCGCGTTCTTCACCCTCAACGCTGGAGTTGTCACGACCCTGTTCCCCGCTGCCGCCCACCTCGTCGAAAAAGCCCGTTTTCTGGGTGTCCGGATCAACCCAGGCTGACGCCTATAAATAAGGCCAGACTGACGTTCCACGTCAAGAACGTACACCCAGACGATATTTATTACCGCGGTGACGTCATAAACCCCCTGAACGTAGAAGGTGGTTCTTTTATAGTCCTTTTTTTTCCCTTTGCGTTAGGTTGGCTTCAAAAAATCCCAGAGAACCCGTATCACTAATCTAGAAGGGGGACCCCCTTTTCTCGCTTATCTCTAATTGGAGCCGCAACATAAATCAGTCAAGAGGGAAGGCTCCCCAATGGGAAAAGCACTATATATAAACAAGTGAATTGAAGAGACTTAATGCTTTTACATTGTTACTGGCTCTTCTACGGGCGTTCGATTCGAAAGCTTCCCCACCACCCGTCATTCCACCTTTGATAGCGCAAGGCCCTCAGTTCTCCAAAAAACCCCATAACTCCTAATCCCCAAGGACCATCTGTCCACGATTGACGCCCATTCTTTGACCGTTTTTCCTGTTTTCCTTCAGGCGCACAAGATCGCAGTACGTGGTAACCATTCAAAATCAGTAAATAGGGTGATACTTTTTTCGTAAGTTTTTGTACTTTTGTACTTTTTGTACCTTGTAGAAACCCCTCATTCAAGTTTCAAGTCCGATAAAATCTCTTCCACTACCTCTAACAATGAAAACGTCTGGTGTATAACTATGTATCACACGGTGCCCTTAAATTTGAATCCATTCGTGATAAAGTCACCGGCCAAGAAATTCTGTAATAAAAAGCAAATTTAAATAGAAAGTTCCCTGTTGAAAATGTGATTGTGGCCTCCTATGGACAATGGTATGTAATTATTACTTGTGGAACCACATCCTGAGTTGAACCGGACTCCGGTATCTTTTGTAACCCTCCAATGATGGGATTCGAAACGGAAAGTTTGGGTTATCAAGATATTGGCTTTGCCTATTCAAATGTCTCAAATGATAAAATCATGGATGAAGAAAAAATAGCTAATAATTTTGAGGTGCAGGGGTCTGCTTGATATTCCGATTTTGTCTTTCCAATCAGAAACTCGAAGATAAATCCAAATTTTTATTTCACACTTGAGTTCCATTTTGTTTGGCAAAGAGTCCAAAACTGTTCAGAACTGACCACACAACCTATTGGGCGTTCAGTTAGTCTCAGAACTCGTTTTGAACAGGTAGTTTGCTGTTCTTCACAGTTCTGGCAATGTTCAACCGGTTCTATGATTTCTCCGCTCCCACTCAAGTGCGGTTGAGGATTACCTTATTTCCCCCTTGTACCATTTTACAGGTTTAAATTTAATGCTGTTTTTCTTACTATCCCACCCCACATATTTTTACCATTATTCGTGCAGCTAAGAATAATTTCATTAATTTTAGGGAGAAGACAAGTTATTGATGATTGTATATTGCCGTGAAGCTTGACAATTTCAAAATGATTTCGAGTAACGTTCGACTAAACCTTTCCGAAATAATTCCATATCCTCCATCAATAGTGCTCCGTGTGTAACTGACTCGGAATACTTAGACGAACAAACCTTTTAAATAATTGAAAAACATATTCACATCTTGAGCTTTTATGTCCTCCAGAACTGTTCTAGATCACAGAAAATGTGTGCTTTTCGTGAGTGAGAGTGTACGTTTGATGGGTACGCAACATTCTGCAATATACCTAGTCAAGTTTTATTTGAGGATGTGTATCTTTTACAATTACAATACATTATACTAACACTAAGTTTTAAGGTGCTTACAGTCACGTACTAACTAATTAAGTTTCAATGTAGCCCACGTTGATCGAGGATTCCACGCAATACGATATTTTATTATTGAGAAGAGAAATCCAACAACTTACCTCACCCTGGTGATTCAGCCCAGTTGTTTTGTAACTTTTATCTACTGCACGAGAATGATCAATTACTCTTTTACTCCGCATCGTCCGGCCAGAGGCATCAATCACTTTTTTTCCCGGTGCCAGTCAGGTTTCCGAATAACGGATTATTCCTCATTATAATTGATGGAGTCAAACCCACTGTTTACCGGTGTTTGATAGAGCCAGTTGGTTATTGGACGGGTCTGGTTTGAGTGACACTCGTGAACGTCAAGGTGACTCCGTTTTTGCGGGTTAAGCTTTTTGATTGAGCGGCGCCTTTCTGGATGAATAATTTATTTTCCCCTCCTACCAGCGCCACGTGGAACATCATGAGTGGATTATATAGGAACCAGTTAATATTCGATAATCGCCGTTCTGCGTTGAACATTCAGTAAACAATACAATACTGATGGTGTGAGCCTGATTAAAAATATTCAGATCGGATGCTTAAAATTTAACTTCCATTTGCATGTGCATAATTGTAAGTTTTTTCAACGTTTTTATAGACTTATGCAAGGAGGGGGGGGGGGGGGGGATGGTCATGTTTAGAGCTCATTTTCTCAATTGAGATGGATTATAGACCAGCCCCACCTCATCTGACTTGAAAAATGTCAGTTCGTTCAAAAATGTTGAAGAAAATGGTAGAAAAATTCAACTTTTTGAACCCCAATTTTCTTATTTTCTTGTTTTGCCGAATTACCAGTCTAGAAAAATAGTGATAATTGTGTCGGGGGAGGGGGTGTCAGTTCGTGCAAAAATGTTGAAGAAAATGGTAGAAAAATTCAACTTTTTGAACCCCAATTTTCTTATTTTCTTGTTTTGCCGAATTACCAGTCTAGAAAAATAGTGATAATTGTGTCAGGGGAGGAGTGGGGGTTTCAAAAATGATAAATCTATGTGAAATCATCAGCAGCGTTCTATTTTTGAGATGCGAGCGTAACGTGCATCCGGGCCACCATACTAAACAAAACGCTGGCCTGTCTTAGCTCTTCAAACATGAAGAAAATGCTGGTCGTATATATGTGTGTCAAGAATCACTATAGATAGGTACCATACGATCCGTCTTCTGTAAGAGTGGTATACTCTTGCCCAAGTAGGAGCGACCCTGCAGTTTTCTGAAGACCTCGGTCTGGCAACACCGCTCAAATCCGAGCCTCCAGGTAGTGGCCTGAAAGCTCCCATCCGACCCTAATTACGGTGCGGTACTTACGTCTTATGCAATTCAAATATGATCTAATAGTTAATTCGATCATTCCATCACCAGAATCGTGATGTAAATGAAAAAAGGGACACAACGAGTATAAATTTGAACTGGAAAAACATACCTAGACGTTATGTAAAAATACCCAATGGCGGTTTTCGTCAAACTCAAACAAAAATGGGTTTTTTCCTATGTGGGCATGTGGGGTATCGTGTTCCATGTAATTTTGGACGCTGAAGCGATTGGAGTGGGTCCCAAACTTATTTGCGTACTTTTGCGAGCCCCATCTCATCTGACAGGGTTGGATCAAAGATACATGAGTTTAAGTGTAATAAAGTTCGACACAAGAATAATAAACCCATGTGTAATCAAATTTGCAGCGTTTTTCGCATTTATTACACTGTTGCAATAAGGCCACACACTTGTTTGATAAGGTGTTCCTGAACCGAATGATAAAAAATTTAGACTTGTTTTCCTCAGAACGACGAGAACATTTTGAATCTCACAAAAAATTACATTTTTCAACAAAAGCAACTGAAACGTCTTGCGTTAAGAGGGGAAGATTGAAAGGGGCTTTACTGCTGCTAATGAGGGATAGTCGGCCGAGTTAAAGGATCCTCTGGGGTGTTGCCACCTGATGCGGGGAAGGGTTTTCGTCCCTGTGGTCCGGGGTCGTTCCTATATGGGCAATGGTATACTGGGTGTTTCATACCACAACTGTGTGCATACGGTTATAGAGTTTACCCAAGAATTGTACGGACTGATGAAAAATACAACACTGCAAAATCCTTTTTGAAACCTCAGTAAATTAGTGAGTTTTCTTTTTGAGAAAGTCAGCGCTCCGAATGCTTTGCAGCCAATGTCATGCATAACGTAACGGTTGATGCGTCGATAGAGTGAAAATCCATCTTAAATAAGAACATAAAATGGGAGAGGAAGTCTATTTCCACAAAAATAAACACTTGCAGACCGGTTTCGGTTGTTACACCATCATCAGTACACCACAGAATGAAGTACACTCACTTCTCCTTCATTCTGTAATGTACTGGTGGTGGTCTACTGGTCTGGAAACTGGTCTACTAGTGTTTGTTAATTTTTTGTGTAAATAGACTTTCTCGTTAATTTCGTCTTTTTATTTAACCTCTCTCACTTTTGTTATATTCGGATTTTGTTTAGCTCCAAAAACTGCAAATTTTTTCTAAGGAACATTGATGTCATGATTCATAAAAGCAGTAACTAGCAAACCTAAGAATAATTAATTTCTCCGAACTCTTATTTCATTGCAGTGCAAAGTCGGTTACATGTAATACTTTCGAACTATTGCCTGATTAAAATGCCAATTTCTTATCCAGTTGTGTCATTTCCAATGTTGTTCTAGTGCCGTAAGTTGATGAGAATACACAACTCATATTGACGACTAGTTCTCACGCTGTCCGATCGACATCGGCAACCAATTCGCCTCCTATGTTTGTCATAGTCGCTGAAATATTCAAACATGTGCTCGCGGTAAAGTTTCCCCCTTAATAGCGATCAATCTTCATTAACATCGGGCCAGCTCGGAACCGCTGGAAGAAATACGATCATTGGTCCTTCTCATTACGCAAACATGTGTGTCAACTTGCTGATGAATTTATGGTGTTATAATTAGAGCCGGCCTCAGGGAAGGGGGACCTCTCTTTGACGAGAGCTTTCTTCTTGGGGCATCTGGAAGTCAGTCACAGGTTCGAATCAGACGAAATGCACGTACTTGTATGTATGGCGCTTAATCGCCATTTTGATGATATCTTTGTTCTGAGCCACTCTATAACTCACTTAATCGGTTCAATTCAATTCAATACAATCGATTTATTCGTAAAAATCACATAGATTTGATCGCCAATGTATAAATTGTCGAACGAAGATTGACCATTTAAGGATAATGTACGTCAATAACGTTGGACACAAGTTAGCTAAACGCCTCCTCACTTAAAAGGCTTATTTTCTTTATATACTACTTAATATGTTTTATACCAATATGCCTATAGAGTGGAATCATTCAGGAAATGCACATGTGAACGCTTGTCTGTGCTCATCACTCTTCAACCCAGATATCCCAAAGACACCCTCGACATCTACCACCACCCACCGCTCTTTTGATAATTGAAAGATCACCAGATACTTTGCTAACAAACTTACTTGTTATTTTCCCTATTTTCAGGACAATAATAACTTAATACTAGTTTGACAGCTCTTGGAAGGTAAAACAAATATACATTGCGTCTCTACCTCTCCCCTCCGTTGCACGGCTTTGACACTACGATTTCCGGCGATTCTTTTTATGCATCTAATGGAGAGAAAAACTGGTGCTTTCTGAGCTGAAAATGTTGGGTTTTTTGTTTAGTTTTGGAAGGAATATTTCAGAATTTGAGTCTTAACAACTGTGATAAGTTCCTGTCATCCGGAATTCGGGCTTGTTCAAAGTTAACAGAATCCCGGAAAAAGTAGTTCAAGTACCATCATAGGCAGACCGTTATCCTGTTGATTGCAGCGTGCGTCATCGATATGTCCGGCGGAGTCTTCCAAATTAAAACCACAGAAAGCTTTCTGGAATGCCTTCCGCCGCCTCATCCATTTGTTCCCTCATGGACCAGGTGAAACCGAACCTAGATGACCGGGGAGATGAAGAAACACAAACACGCCGAGGTAGATTACTCTGGAAGTCGCCTCATTATCCGGCGCTTGAAGGGCAGCGCAAACGGCCGTGCAAAGCCAATGCCTTTTAAAGTAGAGGGACATCAAGGCGGAGGCTCCATTCTCAAACCGCAGGATTTCGAATTCCCCGTTGCCTCCCCATCGCAGCCGGCGCTTCGTCAACACGCTCCCCTCACCATCGGCAGGAGGCAGCTCAAACGGATCCCCGCTGGTTCGGTAAACCGCAAAACTTCACTTACCTACTGCTGTCAAATCACTTTTCAGTTTTGTAGACACATGAAATCATGCTGATTTAGTAGAAGAGCTCAGGACTTAGAATGCAGATGCATGTTCCTGGTTAGTTACACCGTGAAGGTAGGAATATTATACTACACAAACAAACTCTTCATCAGCTTGGGTGAATGGAAAACTCAATACCAGGGTTCTAGTTCTGAACTAGGTTTACAATTTGGACATTTTTCAATTCTGCATATTGGTCTTATCTCGCATAAACTCAATAATTCAAAGCTCGAACAGATTCTAGCTGATTCGGCAAACCGCAAAACTTCTCTTCCCTACTGCTGCCCAATCACCTTCTAGATTCATAGACTGAGGTAGTACACAAAATCAGGTATTTTCAAGGATTTCTGAATTCATTTGCACCCTGAAGGTGTGTATTTGGTAATACATAAACACATTATCAGCTTTCGAGTGTGAAAAACTATTCACCAGTGTGCCGATTGTGGATTCAATCCTACATAAACTCAATCCTTCGCTTTATATTTATATTAAAATATTCAACATTGTTTTAGGCTGCTGTATAAAGTGAATGATGCATTTTGTATTGTATGGAAGCCCTCACTTTCAAGATGCAAAGTTAGTGTGGATTTCACTTGTATCGCATGCAATAGAACTTTCCCAGTGTTGAGAAAATTGTTAGGTCCATTAGCGACTTCATTTCTCTTTGTTGTTGAATTTCACTGATTAAAATGTATTTTAATCAACTTATAAACGATTATGGTACCTACTTTTTTCGATTATTTTCATACCAGTTTCGGTCCAGCAATGTACAGTGGTGTTGATTGATTGCAGTGACCAAACATTCTGGTAATAGTGTTTCTTGTGGATCCAATGTTTTTTAAATCAAATTTCCAGTTCTTAAAGTAACAACTGGGACCAATTTTGATAGAATAACAAGATCTGTGAATGAATATTTGCTCAAATATTTATTTCATATGAGTCATCCCAACAACAAAATTTATCATCAAGAATTTCTGGGTAGCATTCAATTATGGTATGGAGTTTTTGAAGTATCCCCTTATGATTCATTTAATGAATTTCACTAAAATTCAACAATAAGGAAAATTTAGTGGAATTTTCAGTTTGTCTGACGAATTCTCGTGTGTGATGTGTATGTATGTTAAATGTAAAATTGTTACCAACTGAGAGGTGAATCAAATACCTAGATAGTGTGTTATGTGATCGATATTCCCACCATTTTTATGAGGCTTTTCAAGCGTTTTATCCTATAGGTAAGGGAAAACCTTCGATTTCGATTTTATCCGGTAGAAACCTGCTACAATGTTGCGACGTATTTCAATTAGATTCTGAATCAAATTGGCTAGATAATACACAAAAGTTTAATCAAATTAAGATGAAATTATTGATTTTGGAGGTGTTTGTGAAATACGTGATCGCTGAACTTAAATTTTTATTTTTTTGCCTTCACAATTTATGATTAACGATTCAGGTAATAGGTGATATTTGAAATTATTCTGATATACATTGTACAAGATGTGTTTTTCATAGATAATCATATAATTGGTCAAAAATCCGAAGTCATTTGATAAAATTTTGAATTAGGCTTAGCCAACATGCATTAGAATTTTTACCACACTCATCGTTAGAAATTTGAAATTTGAATTGTGCATAATATTAGTATTCATAATATCCATGAATATTCCTCCAATTTAAAAAGACGTGTACAAATATCACCGTGAAATTACTAACCGACCGGGCTACTGTGAATTCAATTTAACTGGACTTCTATCATTAATCAATTTTTCCAAACCCACTTGGTCTTTATGAATTTGCATGTTGGTTCTCCCGTTGAATTATGACAAATGACGGAATTATTCTTTATGGAAAAAGGCGTACCTTATTCGGTCGATTAATGATTGAGGTCGTCCTACTGGTGGAGCTTGATGCCCCCACGTTGGATCGAGCAATTAATAGAACTAGAAACTCGGGCTTCGGATTGATGAAGAAATATCTCTTTCATTTCTTCCAATGAACGACATGCCCACTGAGTTTCGGAGCCCCTCTGCAGCTTTGGAATGTTATTATCTTATTTCGTGAATGAACGGACATCCGACGTGAGTGGGTGTTGTACGGCGTATGAGTGGACGACGAGCATTTATAACAAAGAATTTGTGTGAAGTTTCAAAAACATTACTTTCCAACAATTCAACAGTAAGTTGTGTGGTGTCAATAGAAAATAATTGTTCTGGGACTTCCCTAATTCTTAGTCCTGATCCTATCGAACGTAATGCTTATGAAGTGCAAGACTGGGCTATCTCGAAAAACACTTTCTTCCAGGAGAGACCCTCAAAGTTTTTGTTTTTGAATTTCTTAAAGGTTGGCCGTCTAATGTTTGAAAATTTTCTCTAAAAATCTCATAGATTTCTCCCACTGTTCTTCAGAGAGGTTCCCCCGTTTCAAGAACTTGGCTTTTATCTGTGACCAATGCATTTGAAAAAATTGCAAGGTATCCCTCTCTTGCAAGAGAATATTTCTGCTACGTATTTCTAAGACGGCCCTTGTTAAAATCCAAACAAATATTGGTTAATGAAACTCTGGATTCTTTTAAAATATTCAATTCGTTGAGTAGAAAGAATTAGACCGCTACTTCATCTTGTGTTAGGTAGTGCTTGTCATTTAATTAGATATAAACTAAGTATTAAAGCTACAATTATTCTACCTTGTGACGGTTTAATTTATTATTCTAAATAACTATTTCACGTGAAAGCTCCATTTCGTACGAAGGAACTATAAGAAAATGTTATTTATTCCGTTCAAATTTAGTCACATTCGCATCTAACTTTTGCACTTTCTGTGGAAGACAATACCCTTTCTTGAGACGTCCTCTTTAATAAAACTTCAAGATCTACAAATCGAGGCAATCTACAAAAGCTCGATCTAGTGTCTCAAAACCCATCTTTTGCAGAGCACAGTCTTGCACAGGAGTAGCGATTTGTATCAAAAAGAAAACCAATTGAATGTATATTTTGCTGATACGAGACTGCCAGTTAGCCACTTAGTCTCTCTATCGCTTTCATGTTCATTGCATCAACTACTGGCAAGTGGCTGATTTCAGATGTGTTAGCCTTTGAGTGGTTTTTCATTATTTTTGATATTTTTACGCCCTGTATTGTGCTGAACGATGCTCTTGGGATCCATAATTTAGACGTTCGCTTGTCAGATTTTTTTCTTTCTGATCATGGAATCAGATTCTGCGTCCCTGACGACCCCTAACTATAAGATTCACTAAATTCAACTATAAACACGGATACAATGAAAATAAAGTTACATCAAGGATGAATGGCTTGGGATTTTTTTCAAGTCAAGTATGAGGGTACGATCCTTCCTCAAAGGAGTCATTAAACTTTTTTTCTGACGATATTTCGGACGTTTTCAATCACTACACATCACATTCTGCTTTTGGAAAGCTTTTTGTAAAACCTTACCTTATTTGATCAATTAAAACGAAAAAAAGATCCTTTGTAAGGAAATAAGGAGATACAGTATAGAGTCGATGATATGATGTCAGGATAGCGGTATGAAGATTCACATCAGCATCCATCCATTCTGCATCGTAATTGGTTGTAGCCTTGATTACGATATATATCCATTTAACCACAAATACTTGATTGAATGTCCCAAGTACACATACTCCTTATTTTTTACCTACAAACTAACTAAACGTACATGGATACTAGATTGTGTTAAACTGATTATTTAGTATCGCAGCCAATGTAAGCGTCTCTGACCTTAACGGTAAGATTTTTATTATTCGAACATCATCCAAACTTTTCGAATACCATCAAAATTAGTGGCATTTTTAATCACGATTTCCCCATTTCGGCTCAGGTTTCCTCCAGGCATTCCACTAAGTCGCTTTTATTAATTTTATTCATAGTGAGAACATTAGTTAGTGGACATAAATAATACGTTATATTTAGTTTTGGGGGAAGCACATTCCCTGAGGCACAACCTAGAAATGTTTGCCCAAGAATTTCTACCATGAAAACATGTCTCTGCAGCGAAGAAAAGCCATTAGCCTCTGGATCCACTAAGGTTTGATAACGTTAGATGAAAGCGGACGCTCTTAATATTCTTTCGGCGTCGTTTCATTTAATCCCTCCAGAAGGTTGTCCGTCACCCAAGACAACTTCGGGCCACTCGACTGACGGTTTTTTGAAAAAGAAAATGAAAAAAAAAAGTTCCCGTGCCTTTCCCCTCGTCCTGTCACCGAACGGGAGCTCCTGTTTCGAAATAAGGGGTTCCCCCCAACCTCACCTACGATATTTTTCACATGGAAATGTCGCATTAATCCTTTGAGACGATCCGCGTTCTAATGGGGGGGACTTGAGAAAAACTCCCCGACTACCGAAAAAAACCTTCTATGTCATCCACGGGGCTCGACGTTTCGGACTAATTGGACAAATATATAATACTTATTTACCATCAAGGTCCGGAGCTGAGAGCGATAGATAGGCTTCGAAACTGGAGTGGCCCCGAAGCTCCATCCAGCTACTCCGATCCAGGTCCGTCTTTTGTCACCTCAATCACTCACTCGGCTCCTCTCGTGAGGTTTTACTTAACGAAGTCGATGAAAAAGTGAGAAGGACAGCTTTTGTCGGCGTTCATCTCTGAAAAACCTGCACGACAGGGGTTGGATAACCTTTGAAAAATGTATCGAAGCTTCCAGTTTATACGACCTCGTGCAGAATAATAAATTTTCGCCACATTTATAAAATTATTCATTAAGAAACAGTATCACTAAGCATCTTGGTACCCCGTCCCATGTGCGTAGCTTGGTTGACACATTCATGTGAGTTTTGCTACACATGGAGCCAGACCGTACACATCTGTTCACCTGCTTTCGAATCTTGCAAGAATCATACAGTTCGTACGACCAAATAAATATAACACGTGTACCGTTTATTACAATCATCGTTCTGTTACAATCCATGGGACATTGTCCCCTGTTTCTTGGAATTGGCTTAGAGAATGAGTTTCTACCACACGTTTTCTTGTACATTCCTATTAGTTACGTCAACTGGTTGAGCAACTTGTTGAAATCTTTAATGAATGCATCTCTCTGAGAAATAACGTTCTAAGTCGACCCTTCTTTGTGAATTTGTTGATCATCGTAGCTGTTCAGGCTTTTACAAGTATCGAGGATTATGTGGGATCCAATGACCTCTCGTATGTTGAGTCCAAGGTATATCTAAAGCAAATTGTTTTTTTCTCTTTATACTCTACCACAACGAATTTTGACAGTATTTAGTAATTATTGTAATTACATCTTTTCTTTGTTGATTTGACAATAACAAAATTGTTGGAAATTATTCGATCGTTGAACACATGACCATCACGCAGTCGTATGACCATTAGGTTGAGATTGATTGAAATTTTGGGAGTTTTACTTTTCCACATGTTCAGACGCTCTTACTGTACAGTGAATCACACTATGATTCAACACCCTGACTTGCGTCATTGGCAGAGGCTGAAATGAAGATTCATCATGTATTGATGAATTGAATATCGAATGGAAGGAATGAGCAGTCTGAGTGGATTTACCTTAGCTTTGTTGGACTATAAATTCAAACCTCCATATTTGGCAATTTGGTAAGCTGTTCCAGCATAAGCTATCCAACTGTTTGGCTGAGTTTGGCACAGAACGCTGGTCAGCACTCCTTCAACTGTTGCTTTGCTCTTTCTGTATATTCTTTCTTGCTACACACTTCAGAGGTCACGTCGCGAGGTGCCATTCTTTCCATAGACCGGGATTTCAGATTC
Organism: Creontiades dilutus; assembly: GCA_031894815.1. Taxonomy (NCBI): domain Eukaryota; kingdom Metazoa; phylum Arthropoda; class Insecta; order Hemiptera; family Miridae; genus Creontiades; species Creontiades dilutus. Next base: position 969,247 of record JAVIWC010006603.1, on the reverse strand, counting down.
TCAAATGGATCTCTAAAACCAAGGCTATTCTTTTCTTACCGAACAGTCCAATTCTAAAGTGAACACCTCTGTACTTACCTCTAACTTCGTCTCTCAGTCTATCAAGTTTGTAGTTCAGATTATGAATTCTGAACAGGTTCACTATACAACCAATCATCTTCTCACCCCTCTTTTTTAAACGGTTAGATTTCAAACTGGCTGAAAAAGTACTCCATAATCCATGGTTGTTTTCGAGAATACGATTGAAAAATTTTTGATAGCCAGGTTTTGGGTCACAGTTAGATCAGCGTAAAGAGTAAGCTAAGTGCATTTACCAAGACCACCTTTGCGTTGTTGGATTATACATTTAAACCTCCATATTTGGCAGTTTGGTCATAAGCTGTTCTAATAATTCAACAGTTTGGAGAAATTTGTTGAATTTTCCAATTAAAACTTCACAGGGTCGCCAAAAGCAACCCGAGCTACGTAGTTATCAGACTGCCGAAAGTGTATAAAGGGCAAAGAAGGCTGGTCAGCACTCCTTCAACTGTTGCTTGACTCTTCCTTATATTCTTGCTTTCTACACACTACAGAGTTTTTATGTCCCGAGATGGCTTCCTTTCCATAGACCGGGATTTCAGATTCCCGGGTGGAAGCCTAAAATCAAGGCGATTCTTCTCATCACCGAATACACCAATTCAGAAGTGAACACTTCTGTGCTCACCTCTAATTTCGTCTCTCAGTCTATCAAGTTTAGAGTTTAGATTATGAATCCTGAACAGGTTCAGGTACAATAGGTTCATACAATCATATTCTCACTCCTCGTTTTCAGTTTTGTTCTGAACGGTTATCCGGTAATAGATTCTTAACTATTTACCTGAACAAATTTCCAATATTGATACCAAAAGTACCCCATACTCCATGATTAGACCCTGATGTAGTTTTTGAGAAAATGATTGAAAAATACTGGTTAACTAGATTTGGGGTCACAGTTAGTTTAGCGTAATTGCAGAGTTTCCCAGCCAGTCGTTTTCCCAAGATGTGCCGTCCACAAAACGGGGACGGTTTCGGAATATAAACCCGATTCGCTCTACCCAATGACCGAAAACAGAGAAAAAAAGAGCGGGTGGTAGACAGAAAGAAAAAAAAAGTTGAGCGGATGTAGCAAAGGAAGTGGAAGAAAATAGCAGTGCAGAGGATGGTATCTTAATGCGGATAAAAGAGGGTGAGTGACGTCTGGAGATTCTTCAGGACAGTCCAGAAAGGGTAGGACACGTTCAGCACCCCTCTCTCGTGCCTCAGTCGCCAAAGATAGGGGCAGTGACGGGCTTCGGACGACGCGAGAAAGGGGGGTGGAAGCAGGAAAAATTGGCGGGAAGGGGTTGAAACGGTCCGGGATGGGGGTAAAGGAAAAAGACTCCTATTCTTGGATTGTCACCGACACTGGTGGGGTAGAAGGTTTTCCGCGTGACAGTGAAGTGTTGTTGATGACGTGACGTCATCGGGCAGACCTCCTGCGCTGGACACTACTTCAGCCCTGTGCTAAACCCACCCTACCGACTTCCTCGTCATTTCGTCTTCCTCTTTTCCTCTTCCTTTAACAAACCCTTCCTTTCTCCCCTCTTCTCCTCTTTTTTTTCCTGACTATTCAGAGCTACTACGTAGAAAATTGCTCCCTTTTTATGCTGTCCGTCAAACCTTACTACGGGGACGGGCCCCTTCTTTCCTCCGGCTCTCTCAGTCCCCTGTCACATGCAAATAAAGGCCGACTCTCCTTAATGGACCTATAATTACTCTGTGATCGCACGCACGCCTTTTATGTTTTTTTACACCTCCCCATTGTTGAAATAACTCCCATCTTGTCGAAATAACTTTTCGTACGTGCACAGAAATGCTTTAACTGTGATGAAAGTTCTTAATGTCCTTCGGCTCTAAAATTACATTAGAGATGCCCACTCTTTATTTAATAGCAACATTTTCATCTTGTTTTACATTTTATTGACTGGATCATAATTCAGAGTATGAGTGAAATGGAAACTTCACGTAAGGTGCTGTACCTTGAGCCACTTTTTGAATTTTGATTTTTCCTGGAGGTAATTATGGTCCGATCAATTCGGTTTTGGTCTAAATCAGTCCAGAAACAAGTTTGCTTCAGAAACTAATTTTCATACTATTAAAATCAGCATTCATCTGTACATACTACCCAATTTCCCCAACACCCTCCAAACTGGCTCATGGTACAAACATGGTTGTACCTGGAGCCAACTGTGGATGTACCTTGACTCAAGGTCCTTGAGCCACATATACGATTAGTAGTAATTCGAGCATTTCTCAGGTTCAGCAGGAAAGTTAAACGTGACTTACTAAAAACCTTTTTTTTTTTTTTTATTGCAAATAACAGATGCAAATAGGAACTATTAAATGTCATTCATTTCAGGTGAGATCTAACTAAAACTTAGGAAAAATTTTAATATAATAATTAGGACTGAACTATTTTGAAAAGCTCAGTCTTGAAATATTGACTTTAGGTTTATCGATTGACTTAGATAGGATGTCATTCATTTGAGGTGAGATTTTACTAAAACTTAGGAAAAATATTAATGTAATCATTATGGACTGAACTAGTTATGATATTTTGAAAAGCTCAGTCTTGAAATATTGACTTAGGTCTATCAATTGACTTAGGTAGAATGAACATTTCAATGAAATCAGGATGCTCAGAGATCGAAAAAAAAGGAGGAAGTGCCTTAAAATGTCAGGCTGAGTTCATTGGAAGGAACCTTAATTTTCTTAAATCACTTGTTGAGATCGAGTTCGGCCCTACATCACATGCATTCCGTTGAGTAATTTCTCCCCTCCTACTAATGCCTTTTGATGTTCAGTTTACTCCGAGGCATCTGCAATATACAGATTCAAACCATAAAACTCCTATCACCATCAACTCACCTCCAAACAAAGCTATGTTATATGGCTCATGGTACAAACACAAAAGTGGCTCAAGGTACAAACGAGTATATCATACATGAAAAACAGCCTGGATGACCAAATGTCAATGTTTTGATGGAGAGTGACTTGATTAAATTTTAAATAAGATACTACACTACAGAGATCAGGATTAATCACCTTAAATTTGTTCTTACTTTGGTGGTAATCACTTCCTCAGCTGCCTCAGAAAATTACATCACAACACCGCGAAAACGTTATAACCTAACAGTTGGATAATAGTCTTGCCATCAGCTGTGAAATAGTATTCCTACTTTTTGGTGATGCGTGGGCTCGTGGGTTATGGGAAAATAATATTTTCCTCCTTACTCCAAACTCAGAAAGTTAAGTCTTCATATACCTACAACAGTGATTTTCTTACGATATTGAAGATTTTAGCTCATAAGTAATTCTTCAATGTAATTTACTTTTCGGTTAATCAAGGCAGGATGTTCAGTATCCTTCTTCAGTTTTGGATATACCTAATCTTGTTAAATCAAATGTTACTCCTCTTAAAAACTAATCTCCTTTCATTTTGGCTGTTGTCATCCAGTTCTGAAGTGAAGAAACTGTAGTTTGAAAAAACGATAATTGATTATCAATGAACCAAACGAAATAAGTAGGTACATTGTTCTTCCTTAAAGTTTTGAATGAAACCATGTTTTGGAAACCATAAATCCATATTATCAATTTGACATTCCTGTATCTTTGGATCCTCAAATAGATCATTATTGTAATGTGACAAATTGTATGATTTGAATTTTTACGTTTTTCCTTAAATCAAATCATGAGTCGAAATTAGTAAAATAGGACATGTTTATATCCTAACTTATACCGTTAACAAGACAATCAATGATTTCCATATACTTGTAAAATTTTGTTGTGGTGGAACAGATGCGTAGCACATTGAAAGGAAAATGAATTCATGCAATATTTAGATGACAAATTAATAAACTTTGTAGACCTTCCAAATTTAGAATGTAATTACTGTACAGATCTTGTGCAACTGTAACATACTTTAAAATTTTTATGGATTTTACACCATTAAATGATAATGTGAACATTTTTGTGTTGGGTTGGGTGATGCTGAATTTGATGAAATCTGGATTGATATCTGCTGGAGTGTCCTATGAAACATAATTTATTTACCTGAATCGTCATTTGACATTTTTATTTGGTTGTAAGGTATCGTTTCGAACTCGAGATTTGTGCAAAGCAAAGTTGTCTCAATTTATTTTCACTTGTTGCCTGCGACCTCCACATTGCCATTTTTGGTGCCACATACTTTAAAGAGGATGCCATTCTTCGTATCTTCTAAACCCGTTGATTCAAGAACGTATCAATTCGCATAGGAACGCCGCTTCATGCGGGACCGCAGTACGTGTGTTCGGGGTGCGCACCGCTGATTATTATAATCCCCTCATTCGGAGGCCTTCCTGAGCGCTAAGCCCCTGCTTTATGGAGCTTGAAAGGCGACTTTTGTGCTTCTGTGCGTCGAGCTTTTGAGATCCCTTTGAAGAGTCCGGCCACTAAATTACACGATGCAGTCGTCACATAATACAAGGAACACCGTTTCAAAACCTAGCGACAGCCCTCTCGAAATCTCGAACGCGAAATGAAAAGTCAATGCCGAACAGGGAATAAGTTAGCACGACCTGGCAACTTTTTTTTTCTCTGAGGGCGTAACTTTTGAATATAACAGTTTATCTGACAACATCCGTTCAAGTAGGGAGATATTTCACGAACGTGCTTGAACAACTTAACATAATTGACACCTTCTCCAAGTAAGGATAAGAGTTACATAATATACACAAAATATGTTTATTATTTCCAACTGACATAAAGCTTTCCAAAAATTCTATCAGTTTTTATGGGTTCCCTTCCAACCAACGGAGGTGGTGAGAAGGGGTGCTTATTGCTTCAAGTCAAATCAACAGGTTTTCGTTTTTTAAGATATTGTGTGGTAGGTATTTCATTGGTAGAACGAAAATAAAATAATATCGATGCCGATGGTAGTAGATTATGAGGAAACCAATAAATATATACTTCATTCAATAATTTTCAGTAGTTTAATACTACGAAATATAAAAGCAGAGAAAAAAGACCAGGTGGCTTCCTATTCGTTCCCCTTCATGGTAGGCAAAGACCTGCATATTCTATAAAAATAAAAACAAAGGTCCTTATTCTTGCATACGATTTCAAGAAGGAGCCCAATACGGGAATTTCCTCTCATGTTCTGAAATTCAAAACACAATTGATATATGATAACTGAAGAAACGAAATCCTAAGTATCTCAATCTTCGAGTGCATAATTTAAGACATTCACCAATTATGTGAATTACAGATTCCTTTTTCTTGGTATTGCATGGGATACTTCACTTCCTATGATTAGTCGAAAAAATTCCCGAATGAATTCAGAAAATTTTACTGTATCTGCAAGTCTGAGCTGAATTAGAATTCTCTTAATTGCCAATTACAAATTTAATCCAAGCAAAGGAGAGCTTATGCCATGACGTCACTCGTAGTTCTTCTCTCACGTTCTATAGTGACATTGTGACGCGTTTTGATAAATAAATTAGGAGTTCTGAATTATGGGTATAAATTATCAAATACAAACCATCGAAATACACTATTCATTATCAGCAGTACTCTCATTGTTTATGTGTATTGCTGTATACATTTATTTGTGCTTACTGATGCCAATTTAAGCATTGCCACCACACATCGAACTTTCATAAGGAACAACTAATACGGTTTCTTTGGTCTACGTTCCTCTTCTATACCTTGAGATATTTTTGTGATAGTATTATTGTGGTTGTAGAGATATGGTTTTGATCCCAAAAATCTCTAAACGTCTCAAAATGGGTCAGATGTTCTCCTCTGTTCCTTTTTTCAGATAATTTCAATCTTGGAGAATATAGATATTTACGATATGAATAATTTCTATTGCATTTACAACATTCATGACTGTTTTTCTAATATGATTCCTTCCTTATTCAGCTGAAGCTTAATGTAACCCTATATCAAAAGAGCGACAAGGCAAAACATTTCTCTCATAAAAAAAATAAAAAGCGATGAAAAAATGTATAAATCCCCTCTTCTTAATGAATCACATTTTTATGACGTCGTTAGTTGGTGAGTATGACAGAAAATAATGAAGAAAAAACAATATTTTCAGAGTGATACAAATATTACTTAACACCTCGGCATTATCAGAATAACCTATTGGATTCCCCTGCGTGGACTAACAATTTATCCAATCGTTCGTGAAAAAATTAATTTCTAAATTCTCCTGTAAATCTGAGGTTGTAAACTACATCTTGTAGAGAGGGCGATCGTTCGTGTTGCGGTAATTAAGAATTTTATTCAGGTACTATTTCATTGTTTGCATTAGTCATTCGAAAATTCTTTAATAAGCTGTAGAATTCATTGAACAAATACCAACATGCTTTCATATGAAATAAAAGTCACTTGCCAGTTTTTGTTTTCCTAGTGTGTTCAGTTATATAATATGGTTTCTATGTCTCTAAAATATGGTGGAGACTGCATTGTAGGACCCTTGGTATCAATACAGTTACGACTACAGGTAGATATTGTATTTGTACGTATATACTCAGATATATAGATACAGAGTGAAAGATAGGGCTAGGGTTTGCTTACAAGGATTTTTCCATGTAACTAGATTTTTTGGTTCCTCAAGTTCTTTGTGAAGAGTTTCCAGGAAGGTTGAAGAATAATATAATTTCTAAATATGCTTGTAATCAGATGTAAGTTCGGCACTTGCTTAACAATCAACAGTTCACTCTCAAGACGAAAGAACTTTCATTTACTCGTCACCTCTACTAAATAGAGCACATCAAACAGACTTGGAGACAAGCTGACTTAGTGGCCTGTTGGCATTCCTTACAAAATGGCTTGAGTTGACACTAAGTGTCATAAGTCTTATATCAGTCTAAGTCAAGAATAAGTCTTATTCTTGTACGGAAGTACTTACATCTCGGTTCCACCTCAATCATACCGTTCTCACAGAAGTAACGAAAAGGTCTCCAAATTACGTTCCTTGCTTGCGGGTAACACATTTCTTTATATGAAGATCTCGCTTTCGAAAGAGGTCAAACCTTGAAAAATGTCGCTCGGTTTTTCCTCACATGTACCTAAGGATCTATCCAGATTCCTTATGTTGTGTTTCACTGTTCCATCTTCATAATACCGAAGTATGTATTATGTTACTTTGCATGCAATACGTTTCTTCGACTAAAACCACAAAACATCATTGTCCCTGCCGACAGGAAAATAGACAGACACGAGCGATCCGGCTCATGAACGACATCCTTCCCCACCGCGGGGGACCCTCTAAAATGATTTATGCTCGCCCGGCGGAAGGCAATTGGCGGAGGTGAAGTAAGCCCATTGTCCGGACACCGGGTCTGATGAGGATGAGAGGTCTGAATTGATGTTGAGTGACAGTCATCCAAACATCATCTCCCGCTCACGTTTGACGTCGGCGGGGTTGATGAGGCGCGTTGACAGGGTTAAAATCCCTCACCTTGTCGAGTGGACTGCGGTGGACCAATGTAGTCTATGTCACACGGACTGTGTTTGAAAGGGTGGAAAGCCCCAACAAAACAACAACGACACATCGTTGTTACTCACTATTCCAGCACCCTGAAGAGATAAAAGAAAGTATTCCTCTTGCTCGTTCTGTTCTGTAACTCATTCGATCGATTGCTTTAAAAACATCCAATTTTGTTATGTTCTTTGCTAGAAAACAAGTTAATCCTCCGTAGCCCCCAAATATTTGTTGGTCAAAGTTATTCTAGATAATCAGTCTCCGAAAATCAAATTTAAAAAAGTTGCTCCTAGGCCATCAACCGTACACCGTAAGACGTCCAGAGTTTTGCTACGACACGAGCTTCACGCTTGTATAAAACATTAGATATGGGTCGACAATATCCTCCTGCATCGGCATCACTCTCGACCGATCCCATGGGTTAATATTGTAGGGTTGAAATATACTAAATCGAGCATTATCTTTTACGCAAGGATCAAAGTGGATACTATAATGGCGCTGGCGACAGCCCCTTGAGCACGGTAGTTACTATACGAATGTACTACTCATAACGCTGTCTCTCGAGCTTCAATTCAGTAGAGTAACAGGTCAAGGAAAACTAACGTAATCATTATTTTTGCCTGTGTTTACATTTCATCTCGTTAAATTTCAGTTGTTTTATTCGTGGATTATAGAAATAATAAACCCATTTTTATTTGTTTGTGTTTTTCATTTATCTGTGTAATGATAAATATGGGTCCCATAGGCTCCTTCGTATTCTCGCAAACCCCCTGAAACTGACAATGTGCAAATACCGCAACTTGGTAGTATTGGTACAATGTACAACCTACACCAAGCAAAAAGTCCGCACTCCACAAGAAGAGTTTACAGTACGAAGAATAACTACCTTGATGATATTCGAGTACTGATCATTGGTTCACTAGACTCCATACCTGTAGCTGTTGTACCTGTTTCATCAAAATACTCATGTTTTCAGTCAGTGGTGAACTTTTCAAGAAGAGAGAACTATAAATTAAGGAAGTTCAAACGATTGTCGGCTGCCTCGTTTATGACATTTCGTTCGTGATTTATTGAATTAATTAATTAAGTTAAACGGATAATTTTCAAATTATTTACGATATCCGCTGTTTTGGATCCTTTGCTGAAAGTAGAGATTGATGTCAACATAGAATCCACTATATCTTTTGCTCGTTCAATGTTAACATGAGGCCTTCTTCATCGTCTCTACTGAACTGTTGAAACAATAATGGTACTTGAACGTCAGTGCGTCAGGTATGAAATTAAGGATTTCAAGCTTGTTCTGCTTAGAATTACTGATATATTTAAGAATATAGATTATGCCAGTTACATAAAGAATACGAAGCCTTCCTCAAGAACGTTTCCTTACGCCTCGCCAACAAGTGGTCGAAATCCTACTACCAGGTCATGGTGCGGGCACGAGTGAAAACTCAATTCTCGGTTCATCGAGCAGTTTCCATGAGGCTAAGGGGCCCAAGGAAACACGTACGAGGACTAGGACTGGAGGACGGAGCAGCAATTTGCCTACCGGAAGAATAAAATCACACACACACACACACACACACACACACAACGTACTTACATACATACATATATATATAGTTAGGAAAAAAAGAAAATCAGATTAGTTTGGCAAAATCAATTTGAATTTTTGGCATATTATCAAATTAAAAATTTTGGCAAATTAATTTGAACCTTTGGCACAAATCAATTTTAATATTTTTGGCATCTCAATTTAATCAACTCTAGGCGATTTTCAAATGGCATACCACTTCGAGCTTTTGGCATATCAATTTATACTTTTCACAAATCCCAACTAACCCAACATTCCACCCCATATAATGATCAATAAATGTTTTTTCTCTCATTAAAAAATAAATTATGCCGGTTATCTTAATCCTACTCCCAAGGATGTAAACTGGATTGTGTTCATCTTGTCTTTGAACCCCAATGTCAATAATATTTATAGTGTTTATATTTACATATTATGTAAACATACCTACTTCAGAAAAGTATATCGAGCTCTCTCAATTGCTTCTATAGTCGATAAGGAACTCCAAACCAGAAAAGATCATGTTGGTTTCATGCTGTTCACGTTCCGAAAAACGTTTTGACCAGCTATTGTACTCGTCGTTCAAAATCACACACACAAATTTCATAAAAATAATGAACATTCTTCCATTGTGTGACCGAGAAATTTTTCTTTCTTCTTCTCAACCACGTCTCAGCTGCCCTCGCCACCATAAATACAGGCTTATACCCACTCCTGACTTACCGCGAACGCTTTTTCCCTTCTCCGCACGCAGGTATTCCAGCCACCGTGACAGATGTAGTTTATTTTATTGCTGCGGCGAGGGCTTCCTCTGACCAGCCTTGGAAGAAATCAATTCCTCTCGCGCGTTACGTCTTCATATTTTTCTCCGCCACTTCAATCAAAGGCCCCACCTTCCGTCGGCGTGTTCCCCTTTGGTATTAAAACCCGGATTCCAATTACGGCGGAACTCCTTGAGAAAGAAATGGTACACTTCGATATGGTTCAAAGGATATTATCTACTCGTATTAAATCATTATACCCCAATCCCCTCCTAGAATGTGGCATTGAAGGCATCCAGAAACTGAATAAACCCCTGTGATGAAAGAACATCAATTTTGCTGCAACGTGACAGCAAATTCGTGCTTTGATGCTGAACCTCTGATTCTTTAATTATCATTTGAATCAACTCCCTTTCTATTGATATATCATGTAATAATAAAACAAACAGACAGCAAAATTATACCAAGAACCTCTTCTGCAACAATCTTTTATCACTAATCCAGTTTGAACCAGTCTCAGTACATATTTTTGTACGTTGTTGCTGAGATTTGTCTACGCCTTGTATTAATTGTGGATTTACAGTTTTCTTAATCCTATGCCGAATAGTGCAATGTTGTGCGATTTTCTCAGCGTGTGGCTGAAAGCGAAATATCTTTGGGGATGGTTTCGTGCACGAATAGACTTTTCTTCTGAGCACACCCTTCCTCAAGTAATGGATGCTTTCTTTTGGTTTATTATTCAATAATAAACCATTGTAATCGCTCTGGAAAAAAAAAATCTAACCCCCCCCCCCCCTGAAAATTTCATGGTTTACGTTTCAAAGGGTGTAGAATCCAAATCTGCAATAAAAATTTTTCCGTCCGTCCGCCGTACGCCGTACGCACGATATCTCCCAAACGGCTGGAGCAAAAGATTTGAAATTTTCAGGAAAAATCCATCTTGGTCCGAAGACGCCCCAATTCTTGAGCCAGCTCTCTCACTCAATTTAAAGTGCCTTTTAAGGGCTGTCAAAGATTTGTAAAATCCCTAAAAACCTCAAAACAAGTCGAAGCGGCCTAAATTTTTCTCTATTTGGAGAACATACCATGATGAATCGAATGAGCCCTTCCCCACGTCCGTAGGTCAAACCATTCCCGATGTATGGCCCGATTTATGGTGCCAACATTTGCGTTTTTTCGTTTATTATTGTTTGTTTGAAACCTAGTGATGCCTATAGCGTCGAGTTGTAGTAAATGTGGTTACTGGAGTGATAGCCGATGTGGATACTTGTAGTTTATAGCCGATACACGGGTTGAAGCATTCTGATATGTATGAAACGCTGATAATATATAGGTAAATATCATTACTGGGGATTATTATTCAATATTATTACTGGGGTAAATGAGTAGTCTTTCACTCGGGTTTATTATTCAATTGGCTTGCGTTCATGATTTGAATAAAAATCGCTGTATCCTGTGAAACGCGCACACTCCAAAGCTTAGTAGAAATTCAAGTTATGAACGCAAGCCAATTGAATAATAAACCCCAGTGAGAGAATTTGCAGCGTTTTTTCGGTTGAATATTAACTGATTCAGTTAGCCCGTTGACCAGAAACATGATTAGCCTATCATTCAAGACAGACTCATTCATAAATTTGAAGTGTTCACATTTGAACAGTGTTAGTGATGAAGTTATTGGACAGGGAAGAGTAAAGATTATTGGAAAAGATGTAACGATGATGAAAAACAAGAAGGAAATTTGTGTATCACGATTCAAACCATTATTTTAAACAAAATTCCAATGGATAAGTTTGTCAATAAGGATATGCACACGAACCGTACGTGAAAGCAACCATGGTTGGACTCGCGTTCTTATGTCAGTTTCCAAAGGATAATTTCCCAAATATGTGCCTCAGTATTATTTTATCTCCTTGATTTGACAATATATGAAAACATTTATTCATTGTAAGTTTTCATTATGATTAAGATGATGCTACATTTCAAAGTCGTCGTTGTAGAAAATTAAAGGAAAAAACCCTTCAGAAACAGTGATTTTTCATAACGAAACACTCACGTCCAGGTGAGTTGTCACATCCTAACTGAATCCTTAAAATTCTGTACATCCCTGGAAAAAATACAAGTTCCATCCTCAGCAGAGTCTCTGGTTTCTACGCATCAACAAGACCTCCGACCCTTAACGAAAAATCCCTCATTCCTTTGGAGACGGGTCGTGAATAATTCCCAGGATCTGGTTAAAATTCAGTTGTTGCTTCTACTCCAGAAAACGAAAGGGCTGGTGGGCGAGGGTTTTCAAGGACCGAGAATTTGATGGGGCTGATATTAATCAGGGGGATTAAGTTAGTGTTCTACGATGTGCTGATGTTTAGCGGAAAATATTGAACATCTGGGGGTGTTCCGTGTAGCTTCCCAAGCTTTGAAATATATTGTGATGGTAAGCAGAATTCAAAAAGGCACCAGAGGAAGATGAGAAAAAAGAGAGAAGTTTGGTAAATGGTTTACATCAAGAAGGGAGAGGTAAGGGGCTATCATTTGCAAGTCATATCCAAACGACGACCGGGGTTTGAAAGACTTGCATAACAACAGCCGGAATATGATACAAGTTCATTTCTTCTTCAGGGTTTGATATAATTACTGCCGCTCTGCTGGGTCTCAAGACCCTCAATCCGTCCGCTTGACTAATCGCGGCTCTAAATAGGCCTCTCTGTCAATCAAATGCGTCACTCCCTCGCTCAGACAACCTCTTATAAAGTTTTTTTCAGGTTTTTATTAATTTTTTTCTATAGGTTTTTTGAGCCGACTTTAGGATAACCTGTCGGAATAGAGTTCGTAGACTAGAAACCTCACTAGGTAAGGTAATCCCCGAAAGAATCGCGAATACACCTTGGATTTGTTATTAACACTACAACTCCTAACATCGCTCTCATGTATACTAGTTAACTTGCATTTCCAAAACTAATATCTTTGCAGGATTAAAGAAATACCAATAACTGCAAAATCGTCACCAATTGTTGAAAAAATCTAGATATTGTAAAGCTAATTTACACTGGTCGAGTGAATGGATGAGTACAGTGGTAGATCCGGGTGTATGCAGTACATTCTGCTCGGGTATACGTTAACAGTAAGTTCTCTTCTTATTAGTAATAATAGTCTACCACGATGGTACAGTGTCTTTACTCCGGGTCCCTCATCACCAGAAATTGGACAATCCTGTTCACTCAACTGCTAACAGCATCACAGACTTGAGGAATTGAATTAGAAATCGTCGGTTTACTTAAGGGAACTTAGCTGAAGGGAACGAAAGTTGTTGAATGGGGCATGATATCCTGGTATAGTGTCCAATACGCGTTGTGCAATGGCATATTGCCCTGACGTTGAACCATAGGCGAAACGAATTGCAGCAACTGATCAAAAGCCTCGGAGGCATAGCTAGAGTGTAATAATTTTGCTCTTCGAACATGAGTTACTACAAGAGTGGATGATGCTCCGTGGGTTTCTCTCCGACCCGTCCAACTTCTGATCCTCGCACTTTTCTGATGTTTCCGTTTCCTTCCGCCATATTCCTTACACAGACTACAGCAGACAAAACGCAGACACTCTTGGAGACTCAAACTGAGCTGACCAGAATGGTAGCAAACGAATCAGTTAGATGTGCAGTCACTAACATCTGTTGTAGGGAATTTCGCTAGAACAGTTGAAGAAAACGGTAAACTTCGTAGTTAGTAACATCTAGTCAACTTGCTCTTAATTCAACGATTATAAAACCGTGTTTTGGGATATACAACAGTATCTATTTTTCTATTCTCGTTGATTGAGATCTTGTCGGAAAATTAGTCATGAGGGGACGTACTCCTTGAGGGAGCTTGGAAACTTACCTATTACACGGTAGCTACAATCAAATCGGGCGAAGCACCTTTGATACGGCTCATCTTTTAACCAAGAGACCACACAGAGATAAAAGCTCAATCACACCTCGCGTTTGTCCTTACAGGTAATGAGCGTTTTCCCAGGCGTCTCGGGCACCGGTATTCCACAAAACGGAGTCCGTCTGCTCCCTTCCTCCTGACTTCAAATGTACATTTGATGGGCCGTGATAAAACCGTCAGATTATGATAGATGTGAGGGGGTAGAACCCGAAGTAATAACAGTGCCGTGAAAATGAGTGATCTCTTCCATACCTCAAGGCCACCTCGATGATTAACATTCCGTGTCGACCAGGTAAAAACCATCGGTGGCTGTCAAAAATATGATTGAATCCCTTGTCTTGATAGTCGATGATGGAATTGGATTAACTTCGTACCGATCGCGTCATTCTTTTCTTTGAGATTTTTAATCTCGCCCTTGATCTTTCCTTAGACCTTGGAGGTCCCCAATCTGGTAACTTTATCTTCAAACAATTAATGCCTTGCCCTTGAATAGTGCTGATAGGGGTGTTCTCTGGAGTCATTTATCCTAATCACATAAAACTTTGTGTCTTTCTTCAGGCTGTAGGTGCAACATAGACTGTGGTTAGGATTGATTACAGTTTCGTAGACAAAGGGAACTATCGGAAGAAAGTTATTGAAAAAGTATGAGTAAAGTAGGAGTTGGTTCCATAAACATAACGCATGAGAATCTGCAACAAAAAAAGCGTTTGTAACTGTCTTAGAACTGGTTTACATCAGTAACCATAATCATTGCTGTTCCCCTAAGGTATTAAAATTTTTAGTTGATTTGCAGCTACCCATGGTACTAATATCAACTTTTTTGTGCCCATATTACGGGGATCAGGATTTGCATTTCTATTCACAGTAGGAGTACTAACATTAGCAATTTTAGCTCATTCGTCTATTGATATCATCATACATGATACTTATCACGTGGTATCACATTTCCATTATGTTTCTTCAAGCTGTAAGTGTGAAAGGTGATTGAAAAACAACTAAGTTGATAGGCAAGTCTTCCTCCTTAAGAATGCATTTTCATGTCACGACGGTAAAAGCTGCGAAATTCATGATGAACTAGGATGGATCAAAACCTGTCTCTATTCATAAATGGAGAGCTGTATTGGTTTCTCCTGATGATGGCAGTGGGTATTACTAAGCAACTAACTGAGATTTACATTGTTTTTAGGCTTCATTGATAACTAGAATGGTTGGGTCAATTATTGATGGTTCTTCATCAAAAATTTCCGATGTCGTGAAATTTCTCTGTGTGCCTCTATGATAACATGGAAATGTAAGGACACCGGCGACCTTCGGAGCAGGAAGTCATTCGATCTCTTTAGAACTGTCAATGGGCCCGATGACCCATCATGTCATTTTCCTTTTTCACACTTCCTCGTTCAAAAAAGAACTCAACTGACCCTGTAGATATTATGATGATCCCCTGACCATGTCCCGGACGCTGAGCTGTCCTCCGGCTACGTGCAATCATTAGTACACGTCCGTCTCCGCCTGCGGCCCGTCAATCACGTCACGCGACGAACTTGTCACACGACAAACTATCCGGGCGACCGCCGCCTCCCCCTGATCGCCTCTTGTTCTGGAAATCGACTATCTTCCTCGGGTAATCTGAGAGACGACCGCGTTCCTCTTTACTTCTTTTTCACCTCTCATTATGGTTTGGAGTTCCCGGATGTAACGGTCGTCTCGGGTTTCGTTTCACAATCAAGTCGGGCGGGGACAGGTTCTGAACTCTGTTGACTCACTGAGTCAGTGGACGCCACATTTAAGAAATTATTATCATTGAAAAAACTGTGCTCCCCGCCCTGTAGAACCCTGGAATCTCCTTTACTTACATGAAAAGCTCAACGACTCAAGAACGTGGAACACGCATTTCCGTCATTATAGTCTTAAACAGTTACAACAAGGAAATCCATCTGCCCAGCGATCTTTAGCTGAGTCAAACATACCTGGTCAATTGAAACTGTGGTTGGCGATACCCGTAACTAGTTCATTCGCGAATGTCATTCCCTGATGGCTATGTCACGCATGGCTCACTCCTTTACCCTTTCGTTACCACTCCTCTACCTTCTTACCTTTGCGTTGAGCGAAATCAACACTTGGAATTCTTCACCAATCTAAAATCGCTAAAATAGTTAACAATTGCAAAAGACGCAAAAGTGGTAGTTATGGATCAATCCACCAGAAATGCCGAATATGACATTTAACTTTTCAGAAAAACCAAAGTCACTACTAATTAAAAAAAAAAGCTAACATTCAAATAACCAACTTGAAGCAAATTCACTCAAATTTGAATAAGCTGAATCATTGAGTTAAAATTTAATTGGGAAATGCTTGGGGAGAGGGAATTTCATCGCCCGTACATATCGTAAATTTAATACAATAATTCAGGGAAACGAATTCAAGAGGCATTCTCTTACCTCACTTTACATTCGAATGACAAGCGAAATAGATGAGAGGATCATGTCAAGATGAGGCAATGTCAAATTGTAGTTCCTCTAGGTTTGCTGAATTAAAACCTGCTGTTTCCTCATGATTGGACCCATCAATGGAACCTAGAACTGTGTTTTACCACAAAGAACGGAGAAAGAATCATTGATTTATCTTCGTGCTCATAGATGAGATATAATATCAGTGTACGATTTTACGGCCTAGGACTTAATAAGAATTCACGTAAAGGATGGCTCCTCACCGTCTGACGACGCGTTGATGGTTGTCCAATGGCTTGATCTTAGGGTTGTAAGGGTAAGAAGAATGAACAAAATCAAATAATCCAAACAATCCCTGGATAAAACTTGCAAAGGCTCTCAAAACATTCTTGAAAAAGTCGAAAAAGTTTACTAGGGAAATGCAGTAGACTCTGGAAACCGGCTCCCCCTTTCTGGCGGATTCAGAGTTTTCATGCTGCAAAGAGATTCATTTGAAGCAAATATTTTGCCGAAAACCATTAGAAACTGCAAGAATAAGACAAGTTTGTCCAATACGTATTGTTGCTTGTTTTTTTCTTTTTCATCAAAATGCATTTATCTTATTTTACGGATGTGTTACTGGTCGGTGCAGTCCCTTCCTTAAAGATAAGAGAACACAACCACTTGGAATACTAATTTATTACTTATGCATGCGGCCCGTTACAATGTTGAGAATCCATCACAAGAGAAGCAACAAGCGGACGACAGTGTAACTTTAGTAACGTGAGAAACTTGTTGTTTATTTTAAGGGCCTCCGAGTGCAGGTGGTTCAGGTCCTCGCGGGATAAGGCATTGCCCGGGACGTTCGTCAGAACCTACGTGTCGGCCCCGAGTTTGATACACATCTAACGAGGGAACATTCGAAAATTGTTAAAACAAAGGTGACTCCATTAAAGAGCTATCTGCGTTATTGTTTTGTGATGACAGCCAGGAAGAATGTAAAACTAACAATTAGAAGTTAGTTGCAACATTTCCCTAAATTACATCTTCCATCCACGTTTTGATGTCTGCAGTTGTAAATCATGAGCTTCCTTGGCTATGATTTCCGATTGTATATTCTCCAACCATAAACTTATGTTAGACTTCATTAAGAATATCCTCGGAACTTGTTTCAAAATTCAATGATGACCCTTTTTGTTAACAGTCCATTCAGATTTAGATGGGTAAATTTGATAAACTTCAGCATCACATTTGGCATTTGAGAGCTATGCAACGAATGGTGAACGATTTTTATTGAATCGTAACTGCGAGAGTTTTAGTAAAGGCTTTCTGTTCTGAAAACCAGAGGATACCTATTTTGCGATTACGTTGTCGTAGGACATTTTTCCTGAAGACTTCTGGGATTTGTGCACGATGTCATGTTCAAAACAGACTTCTGACAAAGTCAAATATTGACGAATCTATATCCCAGAAACTGCTTGTAGGATTGGATTGTGTGAAACATCAGTAGACAGAATATGGTCCAAGTAATGCACTGTGGAAATGCGACTACGTGATTTCGATTATTTTCATCTCTCCATATGTTTCGTTTCTGGTAACGAGCCATTAATTCACATGAATAATGATGTTCTTTTCTGATCTTGGGTTAATCCTGGAAGTCTTGCTCTTTTTTTGTTCAACAAAAGTTATTCTCAATAATAATTTTCGCCCGAGTCTCAACTTGACGTTGGCCCTTCGTTTCAGTGTCATAATTTGAATAAAACGGGAAAAAAAGTCCAAATAGCCGAGGTTTCACTCCGAGAGGCCTATCTAATCGTGGGTGTTGGCATTCACTCAATCGATCATATTCCGCGACAGCCCGTCAACAGAATCTTGGTTGTTGTGTCCCATGTGATAGTCCACGTGTGATTGATCAATCCTTCGTTATCGTGACTTTTTTTTTCACGAACCGAGTATTGAAATTTATTACATTTTATCTAACGATGTCATCTCGGTGTGTTATTTATAAACCAGTTCAATCCATTTTTAGTTATAATGCTATTCAAAGTTACTTAAGTGTGTAATTGATAATGCATTTGAAAGAAAATTGCTGGAATTCTCTTTGATGTCTGAAAGGTACAATTTACGAGTACATCGATTAAGTTGGATACTAGAAGATTGATTAATGAATGTTTACATATTTCTTCCATAAATAATTATTAATAACTCTCTCCATCTTTTCCCGCAAATCTTCAGTGACACTTAAAGTTCAAAATAAGACACAATTGTTTCCAATTCATGTTTCAAAAAACTTTAAATCGACTGTGGATTCCAGTGATTGATTCAAAATGATTCGGTTTTTAATGAAGTATCTTTGTAATGTCTGTTATTATTGTTATTCACGTTTATGTATTAATGCTTTTAGATATCACATCATTAATTAAATTTGTTGGGTTATTGCAGGTAAGTGCTCCAGTCCTGTCCTGCACCGAATTTAAGACGGATGTGGGTGAAGCAAAGGTATTTTAGTTTTATAGAACTATAACTTTTTCATTGATTGTGTTAGGTGATGTCTCTCTGACTTTTTATTGTTTTGGATGAATGATTATGTCTGCAGTAATTGACTTGGGTAAATTGGGGTTTCGACGGTATACAATCTATTCCAGTTGGATGAAAACGGCGATACCCCCTGGAAAGTACAATCAACCCCATTATTACACGCTTTGAATTGAGATTAGAAAGTCAAACAACTTTAACAGCCAGTAGGTGATTACTTGTAGAACGAGAGCTATTCAATGTAATCGTGTTGATGGTCATTTAGCAACTGTATCAAGTTGCGGATATTTACTACATGGGGTCCTGGTCGGAATCGTGACTTCGAAACTCACCTGGCTGGTAGCCAAGGGGCCGCAGCCACGGCCTCTCATGCGGCCATTATAGCTTTCGATCAGGCGTGATTCATAGTTAATAGTCACCGATATGTACGGGTGAATAATCGATATTGGATCCATGGTTTCGTTCCTACCTCTAATTATACCGCTCTCTGCAAGCTGAGGTGATATTATTTGTTCCATAATGGCCGTCCGCACTGGCAAGCAGGCTTTCGGTGTTCTCCGCGTTGTTCTCTTAAATGAGCAGGGCAGGTGTAGAAGAATTCACTTTCTTCTTCAATTATGCAGCATCCCACAGCTTAACAAACTACTAAACAAAACTTGTATGTTTAACGAAATTTCAATATCTGTAATAATTATCATCTCCTGGTCTTCATGGTAGAATCTTATCATGTCGCCATCCATACTCCACTTTTAGTTTGCTTCCTAGTCCAGAGGAGGTCAAGGAGATGTATTATATTCCAAGAACACAATAAGCTTCACTGTTGTCAATTTTTTTCTGAATGAAAGACATAATTAGGCACTGTTTTTTACTGAGGTATAAAAGCCATACAATCCTACTTCATAAGCTCAGAGGAACATGCTAAAAAGTGTTTTTAGCCAGACACAGATGATTTTGCTACCACACGATCCGGCTTGTTTTAATTATTGACGATATGCTTAGGAGTTACTTCTTTAAGAATACAAACATAATTCGATACTTTCCATGGTAGATAAATTAGTTTAAAGGATGGAAAGCTTAGCTTAGCTTATTAGATGGAAAAAGTACGACTTTCAATATTGAAAACCGTAAAACAACAAAACTTGTCAAGAGAAGTTCTGTTACGCTTCACACCGTGACATTCATTCTTAAGATGTCGTATATTTCCATTTAATAGACCTAATCTAACTCTGTTCTTCTTGGAACGATGCTCATTGGTCATCTTGAATGTAAACGCCTCAGGCAGTGAAGGTGCATTCTAAAGGTTGTGTCTTTCATTGAAGTATCTGCTGAACGATGAGTCCATAACTCTATACGCGTGCTAAGAGCGAATGGAAATCTCAAGCTAGTGCCGTCATCGCCAAGGACTACCAAGACAAATGGTTATTCGATTGGAGCTTATAAAGGGGTATACCTTGGACAAAGAATCAGAGAAATTTATCTTTAAAGATGAGTCTTGCGGACCTAGGCGGTACCGGATTGCATGAAAAAGGCAAGTGATCCATTTAAATATAGTGACATGATAGGGGTCAAACGGGCTTTAACTGTCTACTTTTGAATGACAGCTCAATGGTTTGGCCCCTTTTTCGTGAACCCTATTAGGGCTTCTCCAGACCAAATATTACTTCTTGATTCCTTTATCCCTAACCCTCTGTTCAGTCTCCCCAGACAGGTCGTCTCTGGAAAGCGTCGCAAAAGGTAGGGGAGAGACGAGCGGTTATGGTAATGCAGGCTAAAACAACATCTTCAAAAAGTTGGACACGCCACTTGATGCGCCTTTTTGCTGTCAAATGAGCTCGGGAAACGGTTCGTCTTCCTTTGTCACATGGAGGAGTGATACGTGTATCAACCGGTCCTTTCTCAATGCAAATTTCAATGATAATATGGTCGCGGTTATTGTTGCCGCAAAAATGGGCCGCTGCACATGCGGAAAGGGAAAGGAGAAACTGAGGTGTGGTGTGGAGGTACATCTGATCGACGGAAAATACGACCGGTTCCCATATAAAGATCATTGTCCAGCAACAATTCTGAATGCGCTTTGAATAATAATGAGAAAATAGGAACTCCTGCAACTAAGTGCGTCGAACACCATTAAAAGCATATTCAATTCTATATCCCACGTTTACTTATTCCTCCTTCATAACTACAGTAAAATTGTAGTTGTAGCATTGGTGTTCAATCACATTACATCAGCAAGTGGGTTTGATAGGTATAGTACCTTGCAAGCATTGCTTTCATGATTAAAAATATGAAGTGTTCTTGCTATGGTAAAATGGAAGATCTTCGCAACTACTTTGAATGGATTAGATAATGTTACCCGCTGTTGAACTCAATTTTCAATATTAGATCCGTCCAACATGTTTCGCCTTCATCATAAGATTGTTCTATCAGACCTGCGTCTTTGGGTGCAAGTTGTAACAATTGATATATCGCCACTAGTTCGGATAGATAATTTTGTAGAGTCACCAGGAAAATGCTTAATTGAAAAAAGTGGAGGCAGATGGTTATGGGCGCGGGACGTAAGATAGTTTTCAGGTAGAAGGACCTTTGCTTTAATTAGAAAGGGAAGCTCTCAAAGGGATAATAATTGACATCCAACGCTCTTGAAATTTATGCTCTCAGCCCGAATGATTTAGAGCTGGACAGTTCCAAGTTTTATCGTGTGATATAGGGGTAGCTTGCTTCCCTTCCAATCAACTTTAGGCTTTACATCAACCCTTTAACCGTATTAATCTTGAAGACGATGGGCCCGTGTTGGGAGGAGAACGTCAAAATATATCATTCCCTCTAGCAGTTAAAGAGATTTTCAGAGATATGGACCCGTCGGGAAGTCTTTGTCTGGGCTCCTCCTGTGAACGGTTCTTGTCTCGACGGTAACTCACATCCGAACAGATTAAACAAAGAATAAAAAATTGTTACAATCTCAATTACTCAATTCCAGCTCGTGGATAAGAAGGAAATATGTTGTTCGATGCAATATAACCAAGGTGTATATCGTAGTAAAGACAATACATTCGTTAGATGGAGATGTATTATTAATTTTATTAATTGTTTTCATGTTAACTCTAGTTAATAGGTGGTTGGATTAAACAATGAATGCTACAGCTTGGATTTCAAATTCATCATCATGTTTGAAGAGTTTTCACAACTCTGTATGGAGAAGAGATACAACTAGCGATATTAACTGCTTCTGGTTGGTTTGCTCCAATAGTTATGTTGTGCATGGTTGTTCCTGGCTTGTAGAGAATCCGGCAGGGGTTAATGTCTTGAATCAGGTTCTTTGTTTAGTTCTGTGTATTTTCTATATCCGCATATTTGAAACATGAACTCATAGAAGAAATAATAAACCTTTGTGTAATAGTTTGCTGGTTTTTTACTGGCATTTACTGACATTTTATGCTATGGGAAAGTTAATCATCGTGGGTCCCCATTTCCTCCAATACATATGACCTCTGTTTCTACATAGACGAAGGAACTGGTGTGTATAGAAATGGTGGTGGAAATCGTGGAGTGTTGTACAAACAGAAGAAACGCCAAGCCACTCGGAGACAAGACGTGTCGACTCATCCCATATGTCCCCCCCGTGACGAACCCGCTCATGAAGAGCAATCCAGAGGAGCATCATATGTCCACGAACAGGGCAGCCGATGGGCCTTCTCATCGCTTACTCATCATTTCAACAGAGCCATTACCTCGCCTGTCATCTCAGCCGGCGACTCCTTCACTTCGCTCCGGGAGCTGGGACCGTGATTAATTGTTTGCTAAGAGACCTTCCTCCCCATCTCGTCCTCCTGGAGCTTCGCTTTATCCTACACGACGTGGATGAGACGAGGAGAGGGGGGAATGGATATCCAATTGAATCTTAACGATCGCTACAGCTGTCATTATCAGACAACTACATAAATTCGATATGTTTAAGCAGTCATCCCAACAAGCTACTGGTGTTGTACCTTACATCCTTTTAAATCTTTTTGGCTCTGAATGAGTGCCCTTGGATGAATGTAAATGCTCGTTAGGTACTGACATTCATAAATTAGTCTGTGATCCTTTCTAAAGATCAAAAGAATCTCCCTTCAAGATACAGTATAGCTGCCACATTAGAAGTGGCAATAAAATTCATAGTCTTCTAGCTTCATAACCTGAGCCCACCCTACTCGTGCTTTTCGAGTTTAGAGATAGGATTTACAATAGGTTAGGATGAGACAGGTTGAATGGCACAGATGAATGAAATTAAATATTCTTCAGTTCATTGCTAGGTATTCATCTTGAGTTATTTATTTTTGACGATAAGAACTCCGGAGTATACAGGTCCATATCAGGAGAGGTTAGTTTGTTATCCTATTCTATCCTCCTAATTCGGGGCAGACATGTTTAACAACCGTGAAACAACATTTAGAGAGCACCTATTTTCTTCTTGCCTGTAGACATTACTTCTACGTCCATGGTCTATCAACGGGCTTTGAGTACGAATATGGCTTCTTGGGCGCATTAGTTTCTAGCATGATTGTCAGGTTAAGCTTCTCCGAAAGACCGGTAAAACAGAACCCGAGAAGGGATCCACTACCGGTAAGGTGTTAGCTTAACTTCCAGGCCGATTTAACTTCTCAGTTACTTCGAGTCGGTATCAGAAACCAGGAACCCACCTATGTTCTGTGACAAATAAGCCGTAAAAAGTTAGGAAGGGTTTAAAGAAATTAGAGTTTCGTTTTTTCTGGTCGTATCGAGACCGCAACGGCGGAGAGTAAGAGAAAAACGAAGATTCACAAAGTATAGTGTTTCCACAAAGTATAGAGCCCTGCCTTTTCCTGCCCATTCAAAGACCCATAAAATCGAACAAAAAAACATCTTGGTCCGGGCCTTTCGTCACGATTTCGAACCTTCCACCCCGATCCCTCTCGGACGAAAAAATGTCCAGCAATAACCATTAAATTGAATGATCTCATTATGCATATGAGTAAGGCGATTATAGCGTGGGGGAAGAGAGTGATCCCATAGTTGGATAGACACATCAACGTGCGGTTGATGCCTTGGGGAAGGGCCGTGATTAGACTGCTCCTGGCTGATCGGATCGGAGGATGAGGCGGTTCGTGAGCGGCTACTTCTCCGAAGGTTTTACGAACTGAAATTCTCTCTTCGTTTCGATCGCAGCGGCCCACAATGGGAACGTTGCCACGAACACCGAACACGCTTTGATGTTATTGAGCTGATTTCCAATATGATTCTTACAGAAACTAGACCCTTGACGTGCATTTCACGTTCAAATATTATAACACTTTCCTATTTCGTTATTGGTTCAAACAAACTTTGTTAGAATGACTGTTTCCTCCAGCCAGCAACAGTCTCTTGACATAAGACAGCTTGTGTTTTACATTTGTTGATATGAAATAAATGACTGAACAGTATATGCCGCTAGCATGGAAAATGGTAGGCTTATTTATTTTCGTATTTACTGACTCGCTCATTTTGCAAAGTCAAACCAACAAAGGCTCCAAACCAGGGAAAGGTCACGCGTTCCCAATTTGCATGCTCTCCTCTTTGGACGACCTTTGGCCGTCGCTTTCTAGATCCTCATAAGCGATTCGCCCACCTCTTCTCTCATCCTGACGCCTTTCAGAGTGTTGGTGGAAAATACTGAGCGACGAAATGCCAAAGTGTCAATTACAAGTCCTTCGCGGCCTGAGGGGGTCACCTCCCGTTCTTGCGGCTTTTGTTCTCTCACGCTCCGTCCGAATGGGGGAAGACCTCGTCGCTGAAGAGTTAATCGTCGGGTTAATCGGGGCTGACAGGATGCAAGCCTTCATCAACCTGACTCTTCATTCACGTTCCATGAATACATCAAGTCTCGCAGATGTGCTGAGTTCCCAACCTTGCGGTCACCATTCTTCACGGATGCAGTTCGATAGTTCAAAGTTACGTTCAACGACCGCAATATTACCTTGTTGAACAATTAGTCTGTGCACCTTTAAATCGCAAAATCATTTGATCCTTCAACTTTCAAAAGAACAATAGTGCCACTATACTCCGCGACATCACGTATTCTAATTTAAAGATATAATAATTGATCGTATATTTCGATGCACGTTCCCAAATATTCAGCTGTGCGTTTTAGATATTCATTGTTTCAGAACAAATTTCGTACATCACATGAAGCACATCTTATATAGGAACAGGTGAAAGGGGATTGAATCCCATTGGCTCAGGGAAGCGAAAAGGGCGGGGAGGACCAATCAATGCCACTTAGGCTTACAATGTTTTGTCCTTTGTCCACTTACCTGAGCCAATAGGATTGCTTTCACCTGGGTCTTCATAAGATGTGCTATATGTGATGCACCTTCTGTTCATGTTTGTTACTGATGATGACCTTATAGTCGAAATCAATTCAACTGTACAACTCAATATTTTCGTGGCAATATAGACTACGATCTATCTTATTCCATTTTTGTTGAAATAGGTTTCCACAACTTTGTCAGACAGAACGGAAGTGCTGATTGCAAATCGTTGTAAATACAAATTAGTTCCGCCGTACACTTGACAAACGAGACGTGGCGTGGTTCTCCCTACCAATGGTTTTCGGTATCTTAGGAAATCTTCCCCCTACACCGAATTAGGCGTAATTTTTAATTTTCCGTCAGTTAGATAAAACGTGACCTCGGAGAGGACCGGAGGGACCACAACCGTTGTCATTAGGTCACCGACGCGTGACGTCATATAAGTCGCTCCGTTTCCGAGCTAATGCTCAGCTTTTGTCCACACTCTCTGAAGTCCTCTGCGTGAAAACAAGGTCCGGTGGTCGGTCCCAGCGGGCGTACTCGTGAAACAGGTTTTTCGTCTCCCGTCATGCGATGAGCTGCTCAACTCCCGTGTGGGCTGAGGACGCGACGGTGTAATTTACCGTGTGCGCTCAATAAGTTTTCATGCTCTGATTGACAGGGCTGTGCTGACCGCGTTGCGTAAGGTCCGGTCATGGGACGTCCGAATTGATTTACGATCGAGTTCCCGATGGGGAATTTCTTCTTTAGAATTTGATCAACCCGTTTATAAGCCACAACAGTTTCCTTGATCCTCGTCTGTCAAATAATTAAGCCGGATCAATTAATTTCGTTGGTTTCTTATCTTCGTAGTAAGTGCTGTTCGAAGATCATAGCTATGGCGAGGGGTTCCTCCGCTGCTTGTAAACGTAAAGATTTCCGGGCAGTGTTACATAATCGATCGGCACACCTAACAGCCTGTCAAATCGACATCGTATGATATTTAATACAGTATATTAGCTATATATTATTTTGATCATAGGAGATTCCATAATCTCTTCTTGTAACAGAAAGACATGACAAACATGCTTTTGCAAACTACTGTTGTCAAGTTGAACGTGACTTTATGTAAACGTTTCTAAGAAAGAATGATGACGAGGAAACCTGAAAGAAGACACTGGATGCACTGGCCGGAATGATTGCTGATCCTTCAATGGAATTCTTTACAAAGGTGCGAATGATTACACAATCAATCATTTCTGTATTACCAAACAATTTGGAACAGATTTCTATCAGAGTTAAATAGCATATGTGTCTTACAATGACAGGGACGAGCGTTGTCATGCATAAGCAGCACGCGATTTGCGAGGTTATGCGGCCTTTTGGGCTTTATTGCTGCCCTCAAGCGCTCCAAAACTTCGCAGTATCTTGCAGAATTGATTGTTGTCGTTTGTTCAAAGCAAACTTTCTTCAATGGCATCAACGACTTCACCTCGGCGAGCGCTCGTTGGTCGTCCACTACGCGGCAAATCACTCACACTTTTTCGCCCTTCCGCGAACTTCACGCGCCACTTCCGAACTTTTTGGATACTGAAAATGTTTTCTCCGTATACTGAGGTGAGTCCTCGATGAATTTCATTCGCGGGTAATCTTTATAGGGTGAAACATCAGATCACGGAACGGATCTCCAGTTTAGGCACGTCACCGGCCAAGGTATCCATGTTTACAGAGAGGTTACGCGTTCCGGTTGCGGTAGCAAGGTATGCAAAAAATTCAGTTTGACCACAACACCAGAACTGAAAATTCCTGGAAGTTTCAAGATTGCCAGTTCATTAGGGGCGGGGGGAAAAATCGGGGAACCTTTTTTTCTGGATACCCCTCGTAGCTATGTGCACCTTCAAATTTGCTAGCCGCTTACGTTCGCTGCTGACCAGATAATTCGTAAGAGTATGTGCGTGTTACTCTGGTCGTGAGAAGGGATTGTATCACACCCCTAAACATGAATAGAAAGCCCTTGTAAACGGGAGTTCTCTCCTCCCTCTCCTCGATCGAAACAGGGTGTCCAACGGTGCAGGGAAGCCCCGCTTTCTACTCGCACAATCGGCGAGCGGAGCTCTGGATTCAGGATCTACCGGTCGTTCATCAGGGCGATGAAAACTGCAGCGATGACTGAAAGATAGGATCCAAACACGACTCCCTTCTCTCCCATTGGTCGGGAGGAAGAGATAAAACTCGGAATAAACAATTCAAGGAGGTTGAGTGAAAGGTAAAGTGCGTTGTTCGGGAAGGGAGCGCTGGGGACGCGTGGGCGAGGGTTCGAGCCTTCCGGGCAAACTAGCGGACCTAAACGATGCCAATGTGAAGACGGCTGGATTGTATTATCCCACTGACCTTCACGATACCATTTCTGTATACGAGCATACATCTTCTGGGCATATTTTCCGATTCTCGAGTTATTTCAAACTCTTCCTGACGTTTTTTGTCATATTAATTCAAGGTATTGACACTCATATGAAAGATAAAAGCAATAAGACCCGTATACTGGCTTGCGAACCAGTAATCAGTTACATGGTTCGTAATTGCGAATCACTACATAATCGGTAGGGGATCATGTTTGCTCTGACACGGGAGCTAACCAAGATCAAGGTGTACTTAACACTTTAACAACACTACCATTAATTTTCTGTACGTCGAGTCCGGTTTTTGTTAAACATTAAGCAGTTGTCACCCAGTCACTAGACCAAGCATGGATGATATTTGTGAATTAATACATTCAATGACATCTCTCATGTCTCTCGTTTTTCCGTAGGATGGATAAATACTCGACAACGCAGTATGAACATCGACAATACCCAATAAGTTTCTCTACTTTACACATGTACATTCTACTGTTGGATTATTTAAAACACAAAATAAGTAAATCTGTTGGGAAATAGAAGATGAATTTTCAACTTGACTCGATAACCTATGATTCCAGCATTTAATTCTTACCTGTTAACAATCATGATGCAAATATGTTGTTGTTAGGGTAAGTTCTGCACTTCGTTGACCCCTATGCATACCACCTTCTCGTCCTTAGTTTATAGGATAGTTCATAGGGCATTGGGTTTTTTATATATTTCGAATACATCAAACCTAAATGGGTAATCTTAGCTAATGATTTCATCACGTTCGTACATCAATATTGAATCAAAATCATGCAATAATCTACCAAAAACATCAAACTTCCTGCAGAAACTTTCTCAGCAACGACTGGGCGTGAATGTCTGCATTGAAGCGCGACTAATTCCTTCCCATTTTTCCTAGCTGGGTTTCCTGCTTCTTGCAGTAATTTTCCTGTGTGGTTCTATCTATTTATCTATCTATCAATACCTACAATTCGTAGTAGAACAAGGAAATTAGAAATTACATTTTGAAAAATCCAGAAATCCATATTCGAAGACCTCGTAATCTAATGTCTACCTGAGTTTAATGACTTAGATAGAAATAATTAGATGCTTGTTCTCGTCATCTCCTATTTATTCCTTAATGAAAATGTACTAATCTGGTAATTCCTTTAACAACGTTTCTTTTTGAGGAACCCATTCGAACCATTTTTCCAACGGTTTTAAATTATGTGAACCATTAAAAAGAGTTCAACGGTGATGTTTAATGTCAGACTTACGAGGAAACGGACTCCGTATGGTTTTGTAGAAACCCTTGTACTTAGTTTAGAGGTACATAATTACATATCATTTAATGATTGGTAATTTCATTAGCGATTCTTACAGTCGGTAGAATGTGTTGGTGTGTCATGTAATTAAGATTGTGACTCTGAATAGTTTCGGTTGTTGGAACTTGTTCCGAAATGTCAATATAACGGCGACATTTTTACTGGAACGGATCAAAAGCCTCCTATCAATAAAACCGGAGTTACGAGGCTGAGGTTTCAAGGAGCCATCAGTCTTTTGCCCTAGCTAAAAGAGCAATTACGTAAATTTACGATCGCGGCCGACTTTTAAAATGCGAACCGCTTCCGAAGATCGATGAGTAGGCGGCAATGAATCAAATATAATAAAAACCTGCTTTCCAATGAGACAAGTGCGTCCTGCGGAACCGGCTACCTGAAGACAAAATCGCTTTAACCTATATTGAACTATGTAGGATGTTAGATATCCAGTTTGAAAGAGAACGAATTAAAGTTGCTGGGAACCTTCCTTGATGCATATTAATGTTTTTCTAAGACATGTGTAAGTTAAGGGAGGTGCACTGGCTGACTCCATTTATTGTAGTGAGGGCATCTGTAACCACACACCGTGATAAGAAAAGTTTATTGTACGTCATCGGTACTAATCTATTCATTATCAGCAGTTCAGAAATGATAGTAGCACATCTGATTCAACTCACCTTACTCTTCATAACAATTCTAAAACCAGATCAGTCAATTTTCAAAATGTCTTCATATTTGGGCAGCAGAACCAATCGACAGCGATGATCGGTGCTGGACTATTCATAATTTCACCACCACCTTTATTAATACTAGGAATCAGCTGTCATTTTCGGACCTATCTTCGACAAGATTCAATAAATCCCTTAGAATTTCATTGAAAAGTGTGAATATTATCGAATTTTTGTGATGATTAATTTGATTCAAATTCTTCTCCTGTAATCGTGCTACTATTTTTTTCTGTTCAATGCAAATTTTTGTCCCAAGTTTTCGCTATTACGCAATTTGAATTCACGCAGTGTTTAATTTGTTTTGGATTTGATCTATTATGATCTATAATATAAAAAACTGTCTTTTGAGTTGTGTGATGATCCCTTTCTGTAAAGAAATGAAACGTGTCCATCGTGCCTCCTAGATGTGGAAATCGGGAAAATAAAATGAATAGGCGAGGAATGGTCTGATATACCGGGACTACTACAATTTTTTATTTATTTTTTAATGGTTCATTCAAAATTTAGGGGCTGATGCCATGTTGCAATAAGGTTAAAAATACTCATTAATCATGACATGATAGCAATAATAAAAAATGTTCAATTCTGGATATTTACAAGATACGTAGATAGAAAAGAATGTAGGATGTCTTTGATAGAAATATCATTTAACGGTTCGTGTTTCATACGGTATGCCAGGAAACAAAACAGGTTATTTGGTTATGAATCACTCCTGACGTGCTAAAGCACGAACCTGTTTCTTGAAAAGGTCTGCCGAGGTGGAGAAAGATCCGATGAATCGCCAGAGCTAAGCGACCGATTGAAATACTACTGGAGACGTCTCGTAGTACTAAACCTCAGGTAATTGTTGGGTAGAGAATACATATAAAACGTTTGACTGTGGAGTCTGTGTTTTATAGTTGGAATGGAGCTCTCACAATGTTTAAGACGGATTGTGTTCTGATCGAAGTTGGTGGTTTTGGTTTTCTCCCAACTCAGTCCAAACTGAGGTTGAGGCCTTCGCATTATAAGAAGAAGTAACCATTAATATCATTCGTTGGGTAGAATGTTTCGACCTGCACGAGAAGAAGGCCAATTGCCTGTATGTAGTGCCGTTGGAACGACAATCCTCGAAGGAGGTATTGAGACAGCTCTTGTCCGTTTAATTTGACGAGCCTCAGCCTGGCGGCCCTTTTGATGTGGCCGGCCCCTTGGAAAACTGGGGCATCGGTCTTCGCGGAGTCAACACCTGCGGAGCGTTACAAAACGCTCATAAAAACCCCTTTCAAGACCGACTCGCGAAGTTTAAACTGACGACAGACCCAACGAGTCTGCAATACACACAGGTTCGGGCCTGAATGATACTCCCAATTAGCGCCGTTATTTCGATCTTTCATTTTTCCATAACAAAAAAACCTACCTGTTCCACTCTTAGTTTATCATAATAGCGTCGAGATTCTACCTTGTAATCAAATGTAATTAAACGTGATCACATTGTGTTGATTCAATCTCACCTTAAAATTCTATGGAAGTTGTATTTTCCATGAATTAGCATGAAGGGTTTCATTATGCAATATACCTTGTGAGCTGCGGAAGGTATGTAATTATCGTCTTTCTTCTGTACCATTTACTGCCATCGATTCTGTTGAACGCGTTGTAAGCATTTTTGAGACAGTGTTGTTCTAAAACATGTAGACTTTTAGACATTTCGTTTTCAATAATGAATTTTCGTAATTGACCTAGATAAGATAAGAAAGGGCGAAAAAAGTTTAATTTTTGATTGAGTAGCTAAGCTTTAAGTTGCGTTAAGCATAAATAAAAAGGAGCTTCCATTAATTATAAGTAGGCAGAATAAAACATTTTGGTAAGCAATGAAGGTATTACTTGGATATCCTTGTCCTGTTTGTAGATGATTTTGTCGTCACTGGTGAACAATAATTTTCCTCGTTGCACAACCTTATAGTAACCACGGACCTTCAACTGCCACCATTAATTATAAATAGGTTTTCTCGCGTTTTTTTTTTCTAATAAACTTTTAGTTTACTTTGCAGTTATGCTGATGGTGAATATATAAATATATGTACGGTAAATACATAAATATAGAACATGTGTGAGGGTGGTCAAACAGTGATGATCCCGCTTATTTAACTTTGATGGTGTAAATAATAAATAATTATGTAATACATTACTATAACAATTTAATAAATAAATATTTTACTGAACTGGAATGACATAGATGCATTTGTTAAGTTTGACTAGAATATAAGGTGGTTAAACTTGGTTTATGTCCATCCCTCATTTTCTTGTTAGTCGACCGCTTAGTTGTTGCCGTTCCCACTCCGACAAGAGTTGTTCAAATGCTGGCGATTTAAGGGTGGAGATTACTGAGTGCTGTTATAACGTCCTGTACTTCTGGTACGTCAAGGTCTTTGTGGATAACTGTGTTTCGTACGTACCAAGGGGCATTTCTTATGATACGGAGTGCTCAGTTTGACTGTATTTGAACGTGTAATTTGTGATTTCCCACTTTGTTCTGCCATATTGGGCGGATTATAGCGTGGTATAACTGTCGTTTGTAGTTCATTGTAACCTTTTTACGAGTCCTTCTATGCGGCGGTTGTACGTTAATCGTTGATCAACATGGACTCTTAAGGAGCGCGCTGATTGGCCTCGAGGTATTTGTTCTCCGTTCATGATGATTGGATGTACACTGCAGTTCCTTTTGAGGTGAACGTTGTGGTGCATGATTTACTTGAATTCATAGAGATTCGCCAATGTTCGCCAGTGTTGGATTTCCTTAAGGCGTCGTTGAAGATTACTTGAGGCTATGGTCCCTGAGGCATCTTTCTGGCGGCAAAATCGAAATAAGACAGATTTAAGAGTTCAAATTCAATATTTAACAAGTCCAACAAAACATTCATCAATGCAAAGCCAACATTTCCCGAGTTAAACCAAACATTTACCAAGTCAAATTCAACTCTTCTCAAATGACATACAGCATTTCTTGAGACACTCAGCTTTTCCCACGTTAAACAGCATTTCTCTAATCGAATTGTTTGTTTTACAAAACGATTTGTGATTCACGATTTTTACCATTCTGTATAAAGTGCATAAATACACTTTCAACAGTATCAATTATATCTTAATTATCAATGTCATATTAAGAATGATTAATAAAAAAAAGGAAGGCCGACGTTTCCAAATTGGATTTCTCCTCCCATCAAATGATGGCAATCCATCCCTTCATCATCCAGTTTCTCCTCTTTTTTTTTTGAATCTTCCATCTGTTTTTGATTAATTCAATATGCTCCAGAAAGACCCTGCCCGATACACTCCTGGAAGGAGAGAAGCAACCAGAGAATTATGGTTGGAAAGCAAAGTGAAAAAGGAACGAAAGGTAAGGCAAGGGAGGTTTTTGAATTAAGTCCTTTTGTGCAGGGGTGAGGGGGAAGTACCTTATTCCTTTGAAGGAAGAAATCCTTTGTCCTTTGCTTGATCGAATTATCTCATTAGACGTGTCACGCAATCCCCTTCACATCAATCCTACTTGTGGCTTTTTCTCTCCCTTCTGGGTATATCTCTTACTGACTCGGCTTTCAAGATTCCTTTACATATCCAAACCAGACTTTTCTTTTCCTCCCGGCTCTCATTTGAAAAACCGCGGAGTTCTCAATTCTTTCTCTCCGACTTGATTTCGAAGTAAAATGTTAGAGGAACTCGCACGGCGTTTTAAAATTGTTCGGATCAAACTTCTGTTGCTACGAAACTGGTATGATATTGTAATCTGACTGATTCTTGTTAATTTAAAATGTCTTTCTCTCCTGAAACACGTATCTGTTGAAACTAATCCATACAGTGCAGAAATCCAGGAAACGTTTTCAAATTATTCTAATCGGTTTTCTTCAACAAATTTTTGTAAGCTCATTATTCAAACATTTTTGGAGCCTTGGTAAGCAAAACGGGGAGAGATAGTCCCTCTGAACTTCCCAATGAACTACGAGTGTAAAAACTCCACTACACCAGCAGTGATTTTTTTAGAGGTAGACATTTCAATGCGTGCTAGGGCGAATTATTTTCAATTCCCTCCGATATGCCTCAGGAAACTTTCTTCTCAAACAGGTCTTATTTTTTGGTTTGTTTTCAAATTGTGGAGAAAAGAAAACAGTAACATTTTTAAACATTAGGCATGTTTTTTAATTAGGTTTTTGCATTTTACGTATCATGAAAAGTAAATCAACAAATGTCGAATGGGCTTAACTTTCTTGATAGATTATGAAAGTTCTTCATAGAAAATAGTGATCCAAAATTGTATGTAAAATCTTACCGTCACAAGAGTAGTAAAAGAAGTGGAAACAGGCAAAACAAGAAAAATTAAACATGAACGAAACCAGTTCGTGTTTCTCAAACTATCAAAAATGAACCCTATGCAACATGAACTTCACAAATTTCGTTAAGACAATATCTCGACCATTCCTCTTATCATAAATTTCGTATTTTTTATTTTTCTAATGCCTTGATTGTTTGAAATCGATCAATTTAAGTATTTAGCTTTAAAAAAAAGGTGAAGACCATAGCACGTAATATCTTGAGAAGGTACAGGTTGTTCAAGGGGGGGGGGGGGGGTGAGTGACGAATGAAAGAAAATAAAAACATGTATATATTTAAAGGTTAAGCTTAACTTACAATTACTCAAACATGCTCTTAATATACTGGTTAAAGGGTATTCAAAGGATTTTCTTGTTTAATGGCTTTGTGTGTTCTTTGACATTTTTAGGGCTCTACTTGCTGCTTGAAGTTGTACAGAGTTTGTATAAAGTGTTTTCTCAAATGTCACTAGCCCTTCCGCCCTTTTTCCCTCGCTAGCCCGCGAGTGAGAAGGGCTTATACAGAATTAATTGTCGTTCAGCTCCATTTGATCCCAAGGGGCGGGTTAAATCACGGAGGGTGACGGATCCCTTACTCACTGGTGATACCCCCGGAGTTCATTGATATCCGACTTAATCAATAAGGTTGTCTTCCCTTCTCTTCTTTTTCCCCGTCTTCTTCTTCGCCAGATGGATCGATTCGCTGTTCACGCAGTATTGTAGGACACGTGTACGTCGACTAATGAGAGATAATTAAAATAAAAGGGCAGACCATCAGGACAATTTTAAGTTACGATGAATCGTTCAAGATTTCGAATGAAGCACTGTAATCCTTCACAAAATAACGCAAGAAGTTCATGTCGTTCATCATGACACTCAAAAATAGCAACTAAACTTTTTGGTTAAATTGTCCAATCTTATAGTATGCCATCCGTACTAATAGGGTGTGTTATTTAATGGTTGAAGTAGGCACAAAATGTGTGAGCAAATGTTTGGTGAAGAAATTATGGATGAACATAGAACTTTGATAGATCTATGAGATCTTTGTGTGATACAGTACGCTGCTCACATCAAAAGCATTACGAGCAAATGAGGATGGATACGAAATGTGATTATGTGGAATAATAAAAAAGTTAATGTGCTGAGTTACGAGCGCTTTTTTTAGGATTTAAAGGGGTTGTTTTGACGTTTACATTGCGTTTACAAGCTGTCAAATATAAACATAATTTTTCATTACTATTTGATAAAATTTTATTCAAGAAATCAAAATAGGAGTGAAGAAGATAATACTAGTACAAAAAATACCAACGAAAATTTAAACTACGAAAGTCGTACCGTACGTTAGACTGATTGGCGAAGTTCTGTTTTCAGTTTGAGGCCTAGCTCATAAGAAAAGTCTCTTCATTCCGCTTGAATATTTGCCGCTTAGCTGTAGAGTGTCTTGGAAAGTTGGCGTTTAGGATTCAAACCCAAAAGAAATTCCACCGAAATTTGACTATGATTTTGTTGCACACTGCTCTCACCACAGCTGGTATAACTGATTGCCATAGTTAGAAGCATATGCAGGTGTTTTTGAGGGTGTTGAAACTATTTTCCCTCCGGAGGTAGAGGTTCCCCCGTGCAGTACCCAAATGTTGAAAAAACTCATTTAATTTCCAACTTAATTATCTTTTAGCGAGCACGTGCTACTCTAATGAGAAATCTGACGCTGAACACGCTCGTTTGAATGTTGACGGGTCTAAAATGCTTCCTTCACGTGGTTTTTCGTCAATCTTGAAGATTTGTTCACTATCCTGACGATTCTACAAAACCTACAATACTTAGCCGGATCAACGAATTTCGCCGTATACTAGGTAATATTTCTGCGTCGAATGGGACCAACCGCACCCTTGTAAGTGGGAAAGACGATTTTTGACGACGTGATCCTCGATAAATGGGGTCTGTGCTAATTTTCATCTGCTCCGATGCAGCGATCAAACTGGGCAAGTTCA
The DNA here is from genome assembly GCA_031894815.1 of Creontiades dilutus. Taxonomy (NCBI): domain Eukaryota; kingdom Metazoa; phylum Arthropoda; class Insecta; order Hemiptera; family Miridae; genus Creontiades; species Creontiades dilutus. The sequence goes on along the minus strand of JAVIWC010006603.1, from coordinate 933,446 downwards.
TTCCAGTTGGGAATCTCACTTACTCATCAAAAAACACGAGCATCCTTCAGCGTTATTTCCAGTCAACACAGTACACTTAGAAGAAAAAACGGAAAATTTGGATTAAAACTTTCAGCAGTCTCCAAATGCAGCTATTGCCAGGGAGCGGTTGGTCACATTTGAGGCTGACATGTTCCAAGTATATGGGGAGTTCTTGTTGGTTCGGCTCAGCATCGTTAGTTTTGCAGAATCTTCAGAATAGTGCACAATAATCTTCAAGATTGATGGAAAACCACGTTTTCAGGTAGTTTTTATGCAAAAGACACTCGAAGAAAGCATTTTCCTACCGTGTTCAGAGTTGGATATCTTGTAAGAATAGCACCTGCTCATTGACAAATAATGAGGTGGGAAACTAATTTAGATTCTGAGCACATCTGCGTTCAGGGGCAAAACAGATCTATTCGAATTCAGCATCCTCAAAAATTTACCACTTTCAGTCCTCTTGAAGCGTGAGATCGATTTGGTTGTTGTTGAGCAGTGTTATCTATCTATACCGTAGACCCTTAAGCCTAATCTCGCTATTAAAGGTTGAGACGAAATCGGTTGATTGCTTCAGGGTATAATATCAATCCATACATATAATTTTGGTAGCTCCTATCCGTCTCCGAGGGCTTTATACTCTTGTAGCTTTCCTTATCTAAATGGCGAGAGCTGCAGGACTCCACCGGTGGTGGTTTGATAAAACGAAGTTGGCCGACCCCTTTGGAAACCCTAAATAAATACGGAATGATTTCCCATCCGCTTTAATTGCCCCAAGGCCTCCGAATACGGCGTGCACCTCCAATTAGAAGTAGCTTTGGGTTAAAACGGAACCGCATACGCTCGACAAACAAAAGCTGGACAGTTCATTCCACTGTTGAAAGTTCAGTTTCGTCATTGTGCCTGAATAAGCAGGAATTATGTTAAATAGGCTCATGTCTATCCTTTAGTGAGCTACTCAATGCTCAAATCGCTTTTATCAATAGATTTTCTTGCTTTTTCCAGTTATTATTTCCAATACCGAACACTTATTTGTATGGACTACAACATTTAACCTAACTTCATTGTCATGCGCTTCAAGATTCTTTATTAACTCAGTTTATACTTTTATTATGTAATGCTTTCCTCAATTTTAGAAATTAATTTCTGGAAATAAGAGGGAGTCTTTATAATTCGGTTTTGTACTATTCGTATTTCTTGCAGATTAACATTAATTACTGATTGAAATGAAATTAAAATCTACCGCTGCACCCAATTCTTACTCTCTAATTGGTGTTATTTTGGGTCCTAAAGTATTCTATAACACTTTCACATTATGAGGGTTCACATTATGTTTTTCAGATGGTTATTATTACTATGACGTGGCCACAAATAATATATCAAGATTTAGTGAACTGTAACTTATCGAAACGTACAGTTACGTTCGGATTTTGAAATATTTGGGGTGATTAACAGGAATATGAAGGTCAAAGATGGAGAAATATTTCGTAAGAGATAATTTTCAGACGAGAATTTGGGTTAAAAGATTATGTTTAACCACTTACTCAAGTAGTTTCAACGTGAATCTTGCTAAATAAAAGAATTCACTTGATTTGCGCTTAGTCGATCGGTAGGTGTAGACCAAAGTCCAGCTTTAACATTCAAGTTGTACGGATAGAATTTGAGATGGTTTCCTTAAAACTACTTGAACATTGAATGATTAAATAATATATCTTAGTGGACTAAATATAATTATATAATAGTTCGTGGTGGAGCACCTTTTAAACACTGATTGTAAAGCAAGATTCCGATCATCTAAGTCTCATTAAAATGAAAATTTCGTCCAGATTCTTACTGTGTCGAATGAAATGCACTTGTTATCAGGGCACAATGAATAATTACTGTACAACATTTCGATCTCAGTCTAAGCATCTTTCTTAGCAGCAGCAGAAAGCGTTCTTCTTAGAAAGCAGCTTTCTGCACATTATCTGTATCTCAATCCAACGTCTTACAGTACTTTCAACGTCCCTCCAACATACGTGATAATAAATTGGACGCCGCCTAGTCATAACATGTTACGGGCGGAATCTCTGCTGCGCTTTACGCAGGATTTTACGGTCCTTCCTTGGAAGGAAACCCTCCCTTGGCCTCAAGGTACGTCTTCACTCAACCGGCCTAAGTGAAAAACTGGGCAACATCTAGCTTCCCTTTCCTTCTGCTCAACTTAACGTTTTGCGTGTATATTGTTATACTGCGGCTCCCTTAACTTCTCCTGATCTTGGTTGGGGTTTACTTCACGCACAACTGAGAGGAATAAACCTTAATCTTTTGAAATATTTGTTCGTTCTTTGAAGGGGAACGTTCCTCAAGGACGTAGTGCCTCGTATTATGGTAAGGTGGGACACCACACGTTGTCGTACTAGAACCTTTGCAGAAAGAAGAAGAAAGACCGTTTGCAGAATCAAACAGCTTTATCCTTTTGAGACATAAACTATGGTGGACACACATTGCTGATTGACTTCCAAGTACCTACTGGATTCGTTCAGGGCAATCCAAAAAGGAGCAATCAGTTCTCATGTAATGCAACAGTTTGTACATCAGATGCAAACAGTAAGGGTTTGGGGATTACCGATATCTTGACCCACAAAACATTCACATAGAAGTGCAGAAGTTGGGCTATAAAAGAAATGTATGAAGGCCCAAATAGAGATTAGTGGGTAACCAATATCAATGCAATGTGAAAATGAAACTATTCATGCAGATTTTAAATTGATGTCCTGCAGGCTTTTGGTTTGAAAGAGTTCTGGTATGATTTTCTATGAGGTTTATTCGCGTAAATCGTTGGGAATTGACGTCACTCTAACCAGGCAAAATCCACAAGGGTATCCCCCAAACTACATCATAGAATTGGAACTTCCAAAATTTGTAAATCGTTCACCTGAGTTTCACCAGTATTTCAAAATCGCACTTATTCAAAATCAGTCTATTACAAGTACGTTTATAACGTGTGAGGAGAGCCGATCTCTCGGCTTTTATTGAATCCACGTGTTTTGTCTTATGGAATCGTATCATGATAATTCCGTATTATCAACGTTGGGTTATTCAAATGGTTGGCGAAGGAGAATTTAAACGCTTTATGCTTAAGAGAGCAGTTTCGCTTCTTGGCGTTAGTTAGAGGGAAAGGTTTTTCTATAAAATTGTAATCTGATGACTTGTAAAGTGGTATGTAAATGACCAATTCGTTAGAACGAAATTTAAAACCAATTACATAATGGAACCAGGTATAAACATGGCATTATCCGAAGCGTTGAACAACGTTTCAACCGTCCCGTCCCCCCCCCCCCTCGGCGGAGGTTTTTACCAAGTAAACGACTCGCTACTTGAAACCATTTATCTGTTGTAAGACATCTGGGGTGGAAAAACCCCTTAGAAAAAAAAGATAGGGCAACTTTAATCCGATAGATCGTGAAGTGCAGTCACTAAATCCTCAATGTCACCTGGAAACCTTACGGTTTGTCGAAGTTTCCCAGCAGTACCGTCTTTGGCAGAGGGGTCGAGGGAAGAATTCGAGATCACGAAGAGATAAGCGACTATTTCGCCGGATTTGAGAACGTTCGAAAGTTTCGTTTTTCGAGTTGGAGGGGTCCTTAACGGGATTAACCTTTCTGGCGACTTTTTTTTTTTGAAAAACTTTTGCTGATAAGGGAGGGCGAGGTCAGAAGCAAAATAGGGGACGAGAGTGAACCTTGACGCACGCCCTTCCTATTCAGAATCAATTAAGGCTGTTTAGCATTCTCCGAGACAGTTCGGGAGCATTGTGAGTCAGTTTGAGTCCTTGGGTTTCGAGCTTCGACAGAGAAGGGAGAAGATTCCGTGAAATAAAATACAGTGGAGGACTCACACCCCTTTCCGCCTATATGTAAAGCCGGTAATCACCGAGTTCTTGAGGGCTCTTCAGCTCGCATCGAGGGTTAAACATCAACAAAAGAAACTCGCCGCTCGTACGGGTCTCTTTCTACTGTGGTTTTGCAACCGTATTGTGAGTCGTACTAAGTTTCGATCCAACGAGAGGGTCATGTTCTATTCGTTGTCAGTCGCCCGAAAAATGTCGTGGACCCATTTCGGAAGAAGTTTGATTCACTGAACCGAATAATAATATCGTTCATCTCTCTGTTGCGGTACAAGGGCCAACGGAGCGAGTTCAAGTGTGGGTTTCACATTCGTCCATATATGCATTCACGATTGGTATACACTTGAATTTATTTGCACACGTATTAACCCAGTTATTTGTAGTTAACAGCTACCAGTTACTGTCTGTTTCACCTTTTTTTATTTACAAGATATTTATGCTCCCAAATTAATAAACATTTGTTCAATTTTAACGCTATGAAGATAACCAATACATTTCTGGGACGCGAAACTATCTAGGGTAAAAATATACTCTTAACTTACAAAATATGACTTTCTGAGTACGGCATTGTTGCTGAACATCATGAAACCATCTAATCGTTGATAAAAACTAGTGTGCTGCTTGAAAAAGCAATATTTTTTCATTGGACATTCCTGTGGAAAACCAACTACCAGAACTGTTAAATATTGTTGTTCTTCAAAATCTTGAAACGTAGTTTAAGTGCTAATGCCCCCCCCCCCCCCCCATAAATTACATTTTCACTAAAAAATTACAGTAATCTGAAGAAAAAAAAATTATTTCCTCTGAGTTGTGCAGATGAACAGAATCTGTAAACGATGGCAGTTTTTCCGGTTGGTCTGAATGAACCCTCTTCGGGGAAGTTTTTTGGTTTTTGGACTTTCCTTTACTCTGAGTTTTCCAATAATAATTATTATCGACTTCAATCAAATTTCTTCAAAAGATACGCATCGCTATCGATATAGCGGTAGTCGCTAGAGAATATTTTGTGTAAAGAGTATCCAACTCCCGATTGGTAGTTGCCAAACTTAAAAAAACTTGTACCTCCCTTTTTCTGGGAGTCGTGGTTTGGTCTCATTGTTTCCAGAAAAGTCTAATCTTTCAAAACGCCGAACCTGATTCCTTTTGAAAATTGCTTTGAAACTTAGTTGCTGTGAGCTTGTTGTAGTGAATACTCTGCGTTATTATCATTGTTAACCTGTACGTGGATTTTAATCTTTTTAGCAATCTTTACAGATAATGCTATCTTTGAGAGAGGTAGTCGTTAGGAATCATAATTAGACAATACTTACTCTACCCTTGTGAGGAGATAGAAAAAGATATGCATTCTCATAGACATACTTATTGAGGGCTTTTATAGAAGTCTGGTGAATTAATAAAGGAAATCCTTAAACAATTGGAACAATCCTAATTGACTTCTACCCTTAACGTATTTACACCTTAAGATGGCTACCATTATATAAGTCACTACGTAATCTAAACAATAATTATTACGATAATTTGCCCTCACAATGCTGTCTATGCAATGATAATGAGGTAGCCCAACATGAATCGGCGCTGGAAACTATTTTCTGATAAAAAATCCTTAACGCGTTCCGTTCCTTAAAAATTCTATTTTAGCTTCCCCTCCCCTAAGGTCGGCTTTATGATAAGTGCGAGTATTTCAACTGGAAGGTTCGTAGAGGGCTTCCCATTAGTGAGCTATGACTTTGAATTGTCGTCGTTTATTTCCAACCAACTCGTCCGACTTGAGTTATAGGTCGCCGGTGGTCCGCGGACGTCAAAAATCCCCTATCCGCCCTTGCCCCGTTGACGAACGGTTTTCAAGGGGGGATCGGAGGGGAACTTATTCTAGATCTCAGATGCGTCAGTTTCAGCTGCCACCATCTCCGCGGTTGAGAGGAAACATCAATTCCCATCAATCAGTCCCCGGTATTATTTTCTCAGAGAGTCTAACCCTCGAGCATGTATTTTTCTCCTATGATTAGTGCGTCTGACCTCGTCTTATATTTAGTCAGATCTGCGAAACCTGGTACATATTTTATCGCTTACAGCCTGACGTTACTTTGATTGTGACCTTACTAATTCACATGTACTGCGTCATTAAAGATGGATGGAAACCAAGTTTCAAGTTCCTTTCTCCCATTATAAATATCTACTATATTTATCATATACTATATACATCGTTTTACACAAATCCATCACACAACATTACATTTTATCTTATCGAGTCCTAAAAAATCACAGTATTTTTCGTTCCAAGAAAAAGGAAAAAAGCCTCAAAGGCGGCATGTGAAATAAATTAAAAACTTCTGCCAAGCTGGGTATAGCACATTGCTTCCTTGTTTTAGTAAAGATCATTGAAATGTAATTAAATTTAAAAGACTACTGATATTAAAAGATTTCGAATATTATCTTGTTAGAACGATTTGCGGAACGAAAATGCCATGGGAAATGATCCTGGAGATGTCGAAACGTTCAATTGGGCGATTCGACACGTATTGCGGGTCTGGAAGAAACTCGTTCACCTCCTGAAAGTGAAAACAAAGATTCCGCTACGTGTAGGTAGACTTGGAAGCAAAAGTGGTTAGCATATCCTGTTTTACCCGGAAAATGGCCCTAAGGATTCTGTAAGTTAAAGAAAATTGAGGAAGAAAAAATGAATGCAAAGATTTAGGCTTATACAATGAATAACCGTGTTGGAACGAACCTCGGAGCTTCTCTGCAGAGATACCCAACTCCAGTTACTCCGTGGCACTTTTCCCTCACCACAACCCATGACACGGTCACTTCAGACAGTTCTGGTCGTACTTTTCATCTAAAGCCGCCAGGTCCTCTCCATTTATCCACATAGCCCAGTGGGATTGTTGACAAGATTGAAACACACGCCCACATCGAACCAATAGTTGATACTAATTCAAATACACTTATTTCAATAAAATTAAAAAATTTAAGGGATTTTGTAAATCACATGGTATTGATTGAATCATACTCGTATCTCGAAAGCAATTTGTGGAACCTAAAAAATATCGTTTTCTGACATCCATTGAAAGGAGTCCTGGGATAGTTATTTTCATAAGAACATGTTTGGTTAATTGGCAGACTAAGAAATGTGATGATTTGAGGTATTCTGGTGATTCAAGAGCCTACCAACGAATGGAGAACGGAATTTTACAAATTGAAAATGACCTGTTACGTTTCCCTATCAACAGAGGCCGTAGCTTGTATGTGTGTTACTTTTCGACACTCATCCTCTAGACATACTCGGATGTAAATGGTCGTTGAATTGTGTATCGGTTATAAATTGACTCGATTGGAAATCGGAACTGTGATTCCACCTATCATCAGACATTTCCCGAATATGTCGCCATCAAAAAGACCGGTAAGATACATCAGAACCTTTGTGTACTGTTGACAACTCCAAGCATATTTTTGCGTAGCATTGTTTCAAACGGGATTTATTCCACTGTCCAAAGCAAAACTTTTGCAGGGATAATAAAGGTTGCACTTTTCATCCCGTGGCATGGGTCATTCGGGATTCCGTTTGATCAGAGCAAAAAGGGCAAATGAAAATAATGAAATAATCAGTCGAAGGGGAGCGGAAGAGTAAAAATGAGTCGTGGAACGTCCTCCGCGTCAAAGGCTATCGCGGGTATGATGGGAAATCGATTTATTAATATGGATACAACTCGGGGGAGGGTTCCTGGATTTCAAAGCTAGGAAAAGAGCCCATCAGGAGTCATACGGGAAATCGCAGCGCTGCAGGACAGTTCTTTTGAAGAACCGGTTGACGCTTGGTTTCAAACGAGAGTTGCCGATTATTGTGCAAAGAGTTGCGGCAAACTTCGAAATGATACAAAGCCCGGGAGATGGAGGGGGAGGGTTAGTGGTTTAAATGCCGCATTGATGAGTACCCAGTGTCATTTCCCTGTCCGCGAATCCGGCCATGGGGGCAACCCGCCGAAAATACGGATATAAAAGCTCCACTCGCGGAAATTCCGGGTGGCTTCATCTCTCGGGCACCCCCTCCCCTCGCCACTTGCGCGGGTTTTCTACAAAAGATGCTGAGCCCCGAGGCGGTTTTATTATGTGTTTTGAAGGGAAACTGGCGTTTACCGTGCGCCCTCCGACCGTCAGACGTCCATGCGTTTTGGCGAACTATCCCTCAGGCTAGGCACTGTGTTCGACACCCTATCTCTACCGCACGTTGCCCCCGTTCTCCGCCCGGCCCTTTATTTAAATTAACGTTTCAATTAACCCTCTGCGGCCGGGCCCAGGCCTTCACTTCAGTTTTCTCATATTTCTACCGTCCCCCTCCCCCACCGCTTACTACTACACTCCCTACACGAATTCGACATTTACTACCGACGATTCAATCTTGCAGTCCGACAATTTGCTGTGTATACGTCAATTCTGACAACAACGGTGTTTGCAAGTGGCTTCGCTATAACTCTTTTAATGGGACTCATTAACTCGTATCAAACTCAAAACGAAGAACAGAACGATGTTCTTCCTACATAACATCAGGATTTGCTGTCGTGATTAATTTGGATTCGTCCTCATTCCCGTTTCTTGAGATCGATCCTCGAAGCTATTCCTGGAGTCTTTTAGCTTCCACGGTATCCCATAGGTGTCGCAAATCGCCTCATCCACAATGGGATAATTCCATTCCATTATCATATCCATCTTATTTAAGTCTGCTTGCAAACCACTGCTTACATCTGTAATATTGACCGTCAGGAAACCTTTTTCTTTCACACGCCAAATTGTGCTTCTTCTCAAACACACTCCTTAACAAAATATACTACTCCTGTCCTACTTATATTGAACCTTTTCCTCCACTCTTTACCAGAGGGTCCCCCAGAGAGCCCTTCAGCTATTTCAAACTTTCAATAGTACAAATCTTGAAACTGTTGCTGTCATGATTTTGAAGAACAATGCTTGGGAATGTCTTCAATGTTGTTAACATTTAAGGACACACCCATACTAACTGATATCAGAAAAATGCAAAATAGAACTCCCAAGCCAATATTGCAAGTGATCTTATTGATTTGATAGCCGTAATTTTCATTTCAGTTCATGATTTTCTCAACATTTCTGGATTTCTACAAGACATGCATATCTTAAATGCCTACGCAAATGAGACCGTTGCGACTAACAACCAGTGATATAAGTCTTCAGTAGCTACCCCGGCTTTTACGACTAAACAACTTGCCTTCAAGAGGCCCAAGATGGAAGTCAAGATGTTTTCCGATCCAGGGCCCCGAGTGCAGCTAGTGCTTTGCGGTGTCCCGTTTTTAATAGTCCCACAAATCCCTCGGAGCGCTATTTTGTGTGCCGACTCGCCGGTTTGATGGCAATCCCTTGGCATTTGATTCTTGGAAGATGATTCCTTGCGTATTTCAGCCATCCTCAGGACAATCAATTTTTTCGAGAAGAAAAAAAATTCCTTGGAGTTTGGTTGATGTTTCGTCCAAGTCACGAGCTTTGATGTGGCAAGATTTGAACGCCGGTTCTTTGAAGGGAACGCTTCAAAGAAAAAGCGAAGATTTCACGTCTTATGACGAAAAATGAATGGAAACTTCACTTTAAAGGTGTTGCTAAAGTACTTTTCTTTCCAGTTCTCCCGTTTGATTAAGTACTGCAAGCTCTACCTCAACTTTTTGCGATTGTTAATTAATGTTGTCGGGATTGTGTTATTCCCAATGCAACACAATTTTATCGCTATCGAAATCATTAGCAATATAGCAGTAACAAATGAATAAATATTACGTTATTGCCTAGCTACGGTATAATTAGGGCTCAGAAAGTGAATTAGTCAGAATGACTGGAATCAATCACTACTACACATCATCATTGCCTTGTTTCCTGAATAGTTGAACTAACATATCCGTGTAACTATCCGCCCAACTTTACATATAAATATGTGTATCCATATCAGTATGTACACTTGAAAGCACATTGTCACTATAAAGATATATCCAAACAACTGCAAGGTATTTTTCAAGAGGTAGCCCACACAATCCGTAACATTTTGTGTATCTTGCTCAAACACTGATTTTAACGATTCGTCTTTGGTCGCGGTTTCTTTGTGGAAGAATCACGTTTGAGCAACATGAGTCGACTCGCTCAAATCATCTTTCGCTGTTATGTGATTTTGAGATCTATTAAATTGTAAGATTTGTAAGTAATATTCATGAAGTGCGGTGTGTCATAGTAGTTGAAAATTCTATTTTGTACTAGGAAATCTCTTTCAGAAGCTTGAAATATAAGTTTTTACCCAGTTTAAACGAGTGTAGTCCTTAACGGAAAACCGGAGGAGTTCTGGACTAATCAAAATTTGAATATTTGGCGCTTCAACATTAACTTGAAACAATAGGACAGGGGTTCACCACCATGTATGTTGGTTTCCAGTCTAGGGATTTTTGGCGTCCAGAGAGCCGATTTGTTAACTTTCCCTATAATAATAATGATGATATCCTATTAACGCGTTTTTTATTGTGTTGACCGTTGACAGCCATTCCAACAGTCGAAGCAACGAAACAGCAACTTAAAACCTTCGAATGGTAATCTACGGACTATTCCTTTGGTAGTTTACGGATTTTAGAAATCCGTATACAGGAATGACAATGCTGCTTGAGAAGTCATAAAGACTAGCCCATGAAATCTCGGATAACTTAATTTAAGATGAGTTAATAAATTGATTAATGACAAGCGGGGTAACTCAGGTAGAATTTAATAATTTATTATGAAATTTAATTGCTTTATGATTTTTTGGATGGGTTGATATCGCTTTTCTTAAGATCGTGTTTTAGTAGGTAGGTACTAATTCTGGGTTCACCAAGTTTATTAACCAAATTTATTAACCATTTATTGATTTTTTTCAAATTATCACCGTATTACAGTGTCCCCGAGAGCCACCACTTTCAATGTCTGTAGTTGATTTAAAGTTAAAGCCAAAGTGTCTTTTTTCTCTTTCGAATTGATAAAAGGTGAAGACAATTTTCACTTTATAGTCATTGGTTTTATAGCAAATATAATCTGGCCATAAAAACGTAAAAAATACAAAGAAATTGTCCGAAATTGTAGAAAATCAGTTAAAAATGTTTGTCAGGAGTTTATAAATTACATAATTGTTTACTTGCAAATAGCTATCGGCACTTAAAACTCAGCCATCAGTAAACGCTCCTTGATCACGGATATCGAAAATCGCTCCACACTGTCGAAAGATGTGCTAAAAATTAAATTAAATTTTACTCGTGTGAACATCCAAAGAAATTGCCCACTAAGCATCTCTAATTAAACCGCCGCTAAATGGTAGGAGCGGCGATGAAACGACGAAGGAACCTCCAGTTAGCTCAGGGTGAGTTTTTAAAAACCTCATTTGATTGATTATCGGCTATTTGAGAACCAAACACATCATATGGCGGTCACGTTGCTCGGTGTACGTTCTCTCGGATTGACGGATGATTGAGCGGTGGAGAGGGTTCACTCCACGAGGCGGTTCTGGGATGTGAGTGATGAATCGTAAGGGGCAGCATTAGTCAGTCCAAGTTTAACGAGTTAGGGAGGACCTCCCCGTTATTATTTGAGTGATTAGTACAGTTGCCCAAGATGTTTTAATTAAGATTGAGCGCCTTTGGAACGCGAAGGGTGGTCCATCGCCCCTCATTTTTACTTAAGGTCTCCCACCTTGGTCGAATACGGTTTTGCGAATTCCACAATGAGCAAATCATTTTTTACGACGTTTCTCTAAAGTAAGACTTCATCAGTACAGGGTCGCATATTCGAATTGATCCAGACAGTATAGAACAACCCGAACATGAAACAAAATTCCTGCATACGAATCCATTTCAGACAGCTCTAGGACCGAACCCATGAAAATAAATTAAACAAAAAAACCTTTTTTCAAGAAAGCTTTTATTAAAATGCTCTAAAAAAGAAGTTCCCATAGAGGAAGAAATAAATGTTCACTTACAAATTTGAACTGTCTATTATAGCCTATATACACAATTCATAAAATCATAGAAGCTTGTCGAGAGATTTAGGCTTGCGTAAATTACCTAGTTCCTATTTACCTATTTCATTGATCAACTTATTCCGATTACTTCATTTTTTATTTCAGTTTAATTACTTAGGTAAATACTTACAGATACCTATCTAGTACCTACTTACGCAAACGTCGCGACAAGATTTCATGATTTTATGAAAGTAAACATTTATTTCCTTATTTTTAGGGCATTTAAGTGAAAGCTTTCTTAAAAAGGTTTTTTTGTTTAATTTATTTATTACTTTTTAGTCATCGCTAGCTAGGTTACAAATTTTAACTGTCTACTTGCAGCTTTATGTAGCTTTATTTATGGTCTCTTCTCCAAATTTCAGGGGGATTCTGAAGTCTGAAAAGACCTTGTTCTTTTTTAACATGCATTTTTTCTCAACTTTAACTTCCTCTCAACAAGCCCTTTCATTTGAAACCAATATTCAATAAACCCTTTCATTTGATACCCATATTGTGGAAATGCATTAAAAATAACTGTTCTTCCATCTTGGATCGTCCGCCATATTGAATTTAGAATGACGTCACACAACTGATAATTAGTTAATTAATACACAATTATTGTGTATTGTCATCCAACTAAACGTAATCTGAGAGTATCTGCCCCAAAATCGGGTCGCAAGATTCCCCCCTGAACATCCTTACATACATACATACATACATTGCAAGTTAAATAAAAGCTTTTAATAAAAGAAGATAGGTGTGTGTGCGTCGACCCTGCCCAGCCTGCAATTTCCTACCGATTTTAATGGTCATTGTTTCATTCGTTCAAAATTTCTCTCTAAAAAATGTGAAAAAACCTCGAAATTGTTGAATTTCCCAACGAAAGATAAGAATGGTGGAGGGGGGATGGGTAGTTAAAAAAACGTGTTTTTTTTTGCTCCAACTATGGCCACGTTACTCAGACTGTTTTTTATCAGAAATTTTGCTTTTGCTGATAGAAGGGAAAATAGAGGGGGTATTAGCGAATCCTATCAATCGCTGCAATAACCTGGATTCTCGCCCTATTCATAACATTCTTTTTTTTTTATCAATTAAGATTTTAATTTAAAATTTAAACGTATTTCAGAACTTAAATTTTTCATTTAGTGAGGTGGTAATAGGAAGGGGGAGGGGGATAGTGATAAATCTATATAATTCCACTATTTTCATCTGTTTTTATTGATTTGCTTCATTTTGATAGATCTGCAAAACCTCGGAAGCTTTGAATTTAGTGTCGGTATTTCGGAGAGGAGGAAGGAATTCGGAATCCATCCAAGCGCTGCTCATACTGCGGATATTCTTGCTTCTTTCTCGTTCTGTTACGAATTTCGAAAAATAAGAAGAAATAATGATTACTCCACATCAGGCGGAAAACTGTTAAAGAAGGTAGTAATCAGTTTGGAATTCATATGAACGTTTTGTATTAACCAATATTTGCATCAAATGAATATTGGGATTCATTTTGAGACACGGCCTTCCTGAAGGATGTGATCTTGACCCAAGGGATTCTGAATTGCTCCTCCGGAGAATAGTGATTTTCGTTTCCAGACAATAGCAACTTCATATCGCCATTTGTGAAAGTTGATTGACTCTCTAGCCAAGTTTCGGATTGAATAACACCTCAATCTTAGGAACGTTTTCATTTCAAAACCATTTCAATATACTTCGCTACAAACTTGAACATCTAACTTACTTTTTCACTAGAACTGATCTGCCCGGCATTGCGGTCTGATTATGAAAATAGCTGAGCCCTTTATGGGTGTTACTCGAATTCAGGTTCCAAGCTCCCTTCTCTTCGCCTGTTCCTGTTCGGACAACAGCAATACAATTTATACTTCAATAATGTTAATCCGTAATAATAATAAAAATAAAAAAGCATTGAAATAACTGATTTATATTTAACTGTTCAAGAATCATTGTGGGCATCTCTGCAGAAAGGTAGGCTTAGTTGTGAGTGAACATCACCTCGTTGAGCCAGTCGATGAAAATAATCGACCGTGCGAAGGTCGTATCGGAGTTGCCGAGGTGATCTATCCCTCGATAATAATATATGAAGTTCGTTTTGGGGGCTCGGTGATTGAAAACGGACAGTTGAGTGATGGGTGGCATTACTCCGACTTGATGTTCCAAACGTGGTCCCACTCAATCACTCTGCCTTATTTCATTTTTCTCTTTCCTATTTACCCCCGGAAAATGGGCCGGTAGTGTTTGCTCCCTGTGTGAAGACGAAAATGACTGGAAATGTTCTCGATAACCATTACTTTAAACGCAGTAAGTAAATCGGAGTTTACAACTTGATGTCGTACATTCATAATTACGTTTAATTACTCCAAGAAGGTAGAAGAGAGATAATTTAGGTAGGAAATCAAAATTTGAAAACATATTTCTAATGCAATCAATGAATGAATGTTCCTCCACAGCTTTGAAACCGTTCAACCGAATCGTATCGTTTAATCTTAAATTAATGACCAAGAAAAATAAATGAGAGAAATATACTTTACAAACTTTTGACTGTTTCGGAGAATTCGCAAAGCGATTAAAGCTTTTTGAATACACACATTGGATTGGTATTGACAATGGCTCCAAAAAGTGAAAAAGTTGAAATTTTCAAAATGTTCCTCATGGAAATCAGTTTCGAGGCTCTCTGAAAAGCTTCTTGAAATTACACTCAAACAATTTTGTTGATGATTAAACATAACTTAGATGAGGAGGGGCCACACCGTTACTTGAAAACGAAAGAACTAAATAAAGGTAAAATTGGGTAGATTAGGTTAAATTAAAAGACGGAGGCCCAAGGATTTGAGAAGTTGAGTAAGTTGGAGGAAGAAGATGGGAAATGGCTGTATAAAATGAACAATTTGGCAAAGACCCCCTTAGGGGAGGGGTGGTGATACCACGAAGCACATCTGACGAGATGACCAACTCATGCCACACATATGTGCTCGCATGTGTACACACATATACGTTGCAGGCTCATCTATTGCTTAGCGTGACATATTATTAACATGTCTGAATGATCAAGTGTAAATACGCAACGCTTTTGCTATAAATCTGCTGATATATTTCCAACAGCATTAATTCTTCAAAAAGTCTGGTTTGTTGTAACTATCTTGGCACATCATGAAGCGTTGGCAGGTGAATCATATTACTTCGTTGATACCCATTCGGCATGAAAAGGAATATGCAGAACTGCAGAGTAACTTTACTCTTGAAGTATGATGTATTAGCTAATGTTTCATACCAACAGCCAACAAAACCTGGGGTGTTTCTTTTGTGTACTACATTAATATGCTTTGAAGAGTTATTTATTAAAAAAATGACAATCCTGTGTGAGACAACGATTAGAGAACCTGTACTTTGCACGAAATATCAGGTCCTTTTCCATTAAGCATCAATGATGCAAGTCTTGCTTAACTACTTCTGGCAATTCAGCCACCAATTGGAAAACGTCCAAAAAAATAGATAGAGATAACGATTATGTTTCACTCGTAACACCCGCAGCATCCCGTTAAGGCTTCCCCAGTTGTCACGATTTTCCGCCGCTAACAAACTGCCTGTTAGCATCCAGAATTTCAGTCCAAATAGAACCAAACAAATCGGTTGCGAAGGGTAGCTCCTTTTATGAAAAACAAGGATGTTTTAGATGTTCTGGGTTAGAGTAGGCCGGAACTCACTGACATTTTAAGACAGCTCTCGTCAAAATCGATCGGACAGTTTAGCCTTCATAAAAACATAGATATATGTTGTACCAACTGAGTTTTTATTTAAAAATTTGCAGAGATCGAAATTTGATTGCTACGATGGCAACCTAAATCGACATAATGAACAATTCGATTATTATTTCCATTCTCTCAAAAAATAATAAACTGTCGATGACTGAGAATTGGTGGACTCTTAATCGAATGGGGAAGTGAGAAGAGCTCGCATGAAAAACGTCCCTTGGTGCGAGAAGACGAGATCTGGCGACTATTCTCGACCTGGCAGGCTCATATCAAGACCCGGACAGTTTTAAATCAATCCGCAGATAGGATCTGACGAAAAGGAGGTCCCTCTTCCCCGGCTTTATTTATTGCTCGCGGTTCGGACAATCCTCATCAGAAAAGGGGGCGGACCAGGGGGAGAGATACAAGCGAAAGTCTGAGAGTTTGGATATAGACTGCCGCGGGGTAAATCAATCCGTTTGACACCTTCCCAAGGATGCGTTCAGTTCAGACGGACGGTGTTCGAGGGGGCGCAAAAGTTAACTGCTTTGGAGTCTTGAAACGTGTGCCGAATATACGTTGGAATATTAGCTCCGTTGGCTTTCTTGACCAAATCGAAAATGTGTTCTTGCGAATTGATCGCTGCTGCAGGTCGAACGGTGTGTACTCAGCTATTCTAACGATACATTCAATATCAAGAACTATCAAAGGAAAATTGATGTCAATTAGAAAACAAACAAAGAAAATGAACGATTAGAGATGAAACAATGAACTTTTATCAAAATTTTGCCTCAAAATAATTTTTGTATGCCACTAAAGGACGTTCTTTGACGGTTAATGAGTAAGTACTGTCATTTTGGCAAACTATAGGTGCCCATAACTACTAAGGAAGAAACCTTGATTTATAAAACTCAAGATTGTTCAACCCTCAACGTATAATCACAGGTATCTAAAATCACAAGGTATTCCATTACCGGCACGGTCCAACATTCACCACTTTGTGTATAAGTCGATATTTCAGCTTGAGGCTATTCACCAGTCCGATTACAAGAGCCCTCTGGTGATGCAACAATGATTGCCTTTGATGTACTTCATTTTGATGCACCAAATGCTGTTGATATTTACAGTGAAAAATCTGTTGCTTAATTTGTGAGTGTTGTTTTTCCTCAAAATTATCTTGCAAATATCGTTTCATTTTTTCAGCTTTAAACAGTGTCTACCTTCCTTAAAATGTAAAATGATCACATTTAACATAATCATTGATTAGTGGTTAGAAAATCTTTCGCAATGTGTTGAAAGTTGGCAATATAAGCGATAATTTTGTAATGTTATCGACAGTGTGTATCTGCAGTTTCGTTCATGCAGCCTTCATTTACCAGATAGAAGTAGAAAAAGCGGTGTAATGGCTTTATCCACAAATGCATCAGTTATCACCAAGTTCTCAATCAAATGGGTCCTGAACTATTGTAAGATATCGTCAGTGAACGATCCACGGGTTAAGTGGAATTCACTCCTCTCAGAATGTCACTTTTCCCATGTTGGATTTCATCCTCATTTGCAAACCTCAGCCTCCACCAATTCTCATTCTTCCTTTCTGGTCTTCTGTTTCGCAGATAATAATACCCAGAATCCTCTCATTGCATTCGGTGGCAGGGGAATAATTTTGCTCTTTGTAGTCAATGTAAAACATTGTGATTACACTTTTCCCCTTCCCAGTACCTATCCATATTTATCCCTTGTATTGTGTGCATACATGATGTACTGATAAGATACTTGGTTGCTTCGTCGCAGTTCGGCCGTGAAAGAACATTCAATTACTGCTCCTTTGGAGGTAACATTTTCTCTTCTGTCCTAAGGGAGATGGTGTATTGTTCATTTCGAGTTGAATACCCCCGATCCACATATGTGCTGACTTGACATCTGTTTTTAACAACTGAACTATTTTTCTGATTTATTTGTTGAAAATGGCAGTGAAATCCGTACTTTGGACTTTGACAGCAGCTCATAACATATGAAAGACGGTTAATCCGTGATCCGTTGTAGGGACCCATCGAAACGGATCGGGTTGGATTTACCGCCATGTCGAACCATCTTTCTGAAAATGACAAATCCTCGAGTAATTTACACCTACTGGGGAACTGATTGGGGCGTAAAGCAAAAACAAACGGCCCCCGAGGCGGGGTGGCGTCCGTTGGACAGGAAACGACACGTTTCAGAGCCATCAATCCATCATCCGGTTCGAAAATGGAAGAGCGTGTGCTCATCAATCCTCCGAAAACGCGGGCTCCGTGCGTGAGGCATTTCCCGGGGACATTATTTCGGATTGACGTTTTCTCCTCCGGCTTCGCTCGGAATGGCTCAATAAGTCATTTAACAGCCTGCAAACAACGGGGGCGGAGCTGGGGAGAACCTGGTACATTTGGGACAGGGCAATTCACATAGATGGAAATATGTAATTCACTGGAAGATAAGTTTATAAACTACATCATTGCTCTATCATTGCGAATCATCGACCGAGGTTGCGGAAGTCTTGTTCTTCCAAGATATACCACAGTTTTTTACAAACAATTTTCATAATTTGTCTCTACAATTTAAACACTTTTAATGATAATAGATTTAACGTACATTTAACCTACAGCTTGCACATTTTTGCTTCCGAGTCTGCGAAGCAGAGGAAGCCTTTTGGGAGCCAAAAAATTTTTGTTGTCTGAATTCAAAATGTACACTCGCATTTTGCGTTTCATAGCCTACTGAACAACGATTCCGTGTCTGTCGGTCTGTCTGTCTGTCTACCTGTGGTTCTGTCTGTCCGCATTTACTTGTTGCAGCCATAACTTCCACAATTTTGAATGAATTTAGCTCATATTTTGAGGGACTATGCGGACTAAGGCCTCTTGAGATCCCATACCAATTTCATTTCAATATAATCAGCGGTACGCTCTACGCATGCACTAACGTCAAATTCTTGAAACATGTATAACTTTCACAATTTAGATTCAATTTAGCTCATACGATAAACGACGTAACGAGGAAGCTGCTGTGCCATCTCATTGGCAGTATATTTCAAATGATGTTATAGTCGCGTAACATATTGTTTCATGAAATTTTCGAGTTTATTCTAATTATTGCTCATACCTATGCGTTCAATTAAAAGAATATGCACATCAGCAATCCAATGCTATTTTTGAATTTTGATGATTTTGCAGCTTTATCGATTGTTTATCATCATTTTTATGACATATACTGACGTAAAACAACTTAATTCTGTGCAGACATTTTTGAATTTACTATTCCTTTTGTTGAAATACTTTTTATGGATTGTAGTTCGATTTTTTCGATTTTAATACTACTCTCTGAGGTCACAGTTTCGTTATTACAGGTACGTACTCAATATTATGGACGAGGCAAAGGTTGTTTGTCTTAATTAAATAAAAATAAAGATGACAAATTCTGATACCGAGAACCGTTCCGTATTATTTCAAACTGATTTCACTGAAATTTTCATTTTCTCACTAAATGTTTCAAATGAACCGCTTAGAATGTAAACCTTGTGTTTGTCCGCCACCTACGCAATATTGGTGCTTTTGCGTGATTTTCCCTCAAATCTTGAGTAATAGGTACCTATATTACCGAATTCAACATTTTAATCCAACACAAGAATTTTGATTTACTCTTTTGATGTGTCAGTCTAATTTATATTTATGATAATCAATTTTTTTTAAATAATCCATACATACCGAATCGTCCTATATTTATGACAAAATTTTCTATCCATACATTGGGTTGTACAGCAAATAAATTCGATTAAATGAATGACTGAATATTAACGGTTTGCATCAAACCTACAATACAAAAAAAGAGGAAAGGGAGGATAAAAACTGGAATTATCCATTACATAATGTTGATTTCATTTAAGTGCATCAATTACCAACGTTCAACACATTATCGACCATGATAGAAGATGAAATTTACTTTTTTCTGAAGCTTGTGCTACAAAACGAACTTGCATTTTAAATTAGACCAACCGGACGCTTAGCTTGCAACCGAATAAAAACGGATAACAATTTAAATGATCCATAAAAAAAGTTGATAACGTCAGAAAGATGTAAATATGTCCTCCATAATTGATATGTAAGATGGTTACCCTCCGTTGAGTTGATGGCTGTCAATTATTTATTAAAATTTTTTTTATCACTCATGAAACAAGCGGGGAAGCATCATTCCGGCGTTTCCTTCCAATTATAACGACGACTTTATTATTGTTTGAAGGCAGAAAAGCCCCTATCGTGTTTTTGATACGTTGAATACGGCGAAATAACCGAGACTAAAGGTGTTTTGCAATGCGCATTCTCATCTCGCCGTTTCCTGCGTTTCGTGTAGAAGTGGATATTATTTTCGGTTTTAATGAGGTGACGCAACGCGCGATTACAGGGAATGCTGTGTTTTTAATGCGAATTACCTGGATACGATAAGACGCTATTACCCCCCTTTTTAATAAGGTTTATCAATTAACTTGAAGGGGGAATCACCCTGCTGAAAGCGATGATGCGACTCATATTTATAGAAGTGGTTGTGGTAGGCCAACGAAGTAGTTAAGTATATCGGAATCCCTCGCTGAGCAATTCACATCATTGACTTGATCCAAGTTCAGGTCCTGTTAAAATCATCCAACGGCTAACTGATGCTCCTAAAGGGAGGAGCTTAAACGGAGAATGCTGAGTCTGATTCTATCAAAGCGCAAAGAATGAACCAATGAGAGAGCCCGAAATACAGCACCTAAAGTTTCAAAGAGCACACCTAGTTGTCCGGTCACCTACTAGAATGCGTGCATCTAATCACCAAAACACACTCTCATATTATCAGTTGATTGTCACCAGCCCAAGTTACTGAACTGAGTTAGCTGTAAATATACAAATATTTGTTCATGTTAATTTTTTAGGTTTTTTTAGCGAAGGATTGAGTCGTTTTTTTCACGAAGCTGAGAAAGCGGACAAGATTAATCTCCTTTGGATATTGGTAGTTGAAATTTGTATTTGGCTGAGAATAGCAAATTTTGTCCCACGTTCCCTTCGTGGTTGTCCATTACGGTCTTGGGGCAGGAACCGCCACTGTGCTATACGGTTACAAGGGCTTATTATTGAAAATGAAAAACCTACACCAACTTTGACAAGGTTACGATAATCTTGTTTTCTGTCGATTACTAAAGTTTCTTTCTTAGAGACAATAGTTATTTATATAAATTACTGTTGATATTTATTTCCATGTTATACAGTTAATCGTTGCATTATCAAACACCCAGAAGGAATGGGAAATTGATAACTTCACCGTGATATAGAAGTTGGTGGTGGTGGTAGGGGAAAATTAAGAAAAATCGCTAGAGAGCGACCGGATTTCGGAATAAGGAAGTCCTCGACCCGGGAAGGACAGGAGGAGTCTGCTGCCAGTCCGGGATCTTTACGATTTGGCACGAGCTGCGGGGGACGTGGGCATCGGGGGCGGCAGTACGTCAGAGGCCGCGGCCGTAGATCGCAAGGAAGGCGGCAAGCGGAGGCGTGACGAGGAGCACAAGGGAAGCAGGAAGGTTCTACAGCGTAATAAACATTTGCCTCGGCGGTTCCCTCAGATGGGTATTGTGTGGAGGAAGACGGGAGGGAGGAGAGAGCAGCACAGGGGAGAGATGGAAAGAGGGAGCAGCATAGGGAAGAGATGTAGTGGTTTTATCTTGTCTCCCCATTGCTTGCCTTCTTCTACCGTTCTTCAGTTGACACGGAGAAGAACGGCTCCTTTTCCAGCGGCCCTGGGTGTCACCGGAGGGTGAGGGTGGACTTTATGGAAAACTCTGTCTGTGATGGTTACGACCCCCTACTCCACTCTTCCCATCGTTTTCTCCCATTTCGTCCAACTCTCGGAAGATCTGATCTACACTTTCTGCGAGGTTTATATCTTTAGTGCCGTGGAAGAAGGAGGCGGCTTCCCATCATATAAATCACTCCGTTCTAAACAAACTCGCTTCTCATAAGAAATACAAGACTGCGGGGGTTGGTGGAAGGATATAATTTAAGCAGGTGTCCATCTTCTCTTCTTCAGCCTAGAAGTTTATCCCATAATTTAGTGAACTCAAAGTCTCCCATTCTCCTGCACTCCACTGGGTAAAAACAAGAAAGTAGGTAGCTACACTTCTGTACTCGTCCCATTAGAACGAGAGAATATTCCAAATCACTCAAGTATTTTTCAGGTGTCAAAATATCTCCCAGCTCTATATTTACTTATAAAAACAGGAACTATTATAAAAACTGCTGAAAATTACCACTCAAAGAATTATTCTTTTGGTTTAAGGTAACCTTTCTACTTAAATCACTGATCTGTTGTATTAGACGTAGCCTGTGGTTCATGGTCTAAACCAGGAGCGTACATACCTTGTAATTTTATTCTATATGCCTAAAATGGCGGAACATTCATAGTTCACCTCCAAAGTTCGATTAAGAAAGAAATTCTCCACAAGAGCCCTTCAGCCGATCATTGTGCATCCACACCTTGTGATTGAATTCATGATACAAGAAAAACGATATTATCAGTTAGGAATGAATATAACTTCTTGAACACTAAAACGTTACTAGTCTCTCATTGTGAAACAAATGCTGATATCTAAGTACTTGCAACTGGGCAAGATTATCTAATGTCGACTCGGATATTGAAACCCGCAAATGGAATAACTGAAACTCAACGAGATAAAATAGATCACCTATCTACTCTTCACTTGTTTGTTAATATATCTACTTATGTATATAAAGGAACTATACTACTATTTGAGCAGTGTTCCATTGCTACAATTCAATAGGCGATTTGTACTATGAGCACCGATGTTCACATTCACATACTTATGGGAAGCAAAAGGACACGCGTGAAGCGGGGCTCATTCGGTTCATTTCATTTTGTTTCTTAACCTTTCGGGGACAACGTGGGGGTTAAAATGACCCGAATAAATGGAAAACACTCAAGTTTTGTAAGGGGGGATTTTTTTCTTGTGATTGGGGAGTCCTTCAGGTACTTTGAACTTGGACGTGATTTTGAATGGAAACTCGTCGATGGTGCATTGAAACATTGGTTTACAACAGAAAAAGAAAGAAATTAATTCCCAGAATGCTTTGAATGACTTCATGCACCGCATCGTGATGTTGGATCGAAATGACCCGAATTTCGTCAAGTTTGATCCAGAAGTTTTGAAAACGGATTTATTTTATTCGATTTGCTAATTCAACTTAGCTTCTCCTTCCTGTCTTCTACGTTTCAAGTGATACAGCAAATTTTGATTGGAGCTAAAATTGGCAAACTATAAGGTTCAATATTGAAAATAAAGAACCAAAATTGCGAACCTACTGATCACCTTTTAACAATATTATTTTGTAAAATTAGTGTTTCATGCTATTAACTTGAATTTTCTAAATTCATTGCACTAGATGATCTACACTTACAAACATCTTTGTCTTCTCCATAATCAACTTTCCCACTCCGATTTGACGTGTTCTGAACACGTTTTTCTCGTAATATTCGAGTTCGGCTGGAGATAGTTTCATATCAGTTTTATTGTTGAAAAATCCATTTCAGACTCTGCGCATGTGCAAATGCACAATCCATCAACCGTCAGTCTCTCACGGCCTAGTGATCAGATATCCTCCTTGTCAACACCATCGTGCCATTAGTACCTTCTGCCTCATATGCGAATGTACAATCCCTGTACCAAGCATTACTTTTTTTTTTTTTTCAATTCAATTCGCTAACAGTTTTTGGGGAATCTAATCTGGGAATTTTCTCTTAATCGGTTAACCTCCTGCTGAATGCATCGTACAGTGTATTGCTCTTTTCGGATGAAAGAAATTAACTCCTAAAAAGGCTCAACATTCACACTGTTCCAGCTGGCAAGAAGTTCATACTTATTTACTTGTTTGTTCTTATATATTTTTATATCGTAAAATTGTGGTTAATGTTGGCCGACCGCCTTGGCCAGTAATTATTACAGCTGTCTCGTAACCATAAAACACTTCTGCATAAAAGTAAGACGAAAAGCAAAACAAAGCGACGTGGGTGGGAGCACAGAGAGCCTTCGTTGTTTCGTCGAGTTATGTTTGCGATAATGACGGTTCCTGGAGACATGACAAATCCATAAATTTAAGTCACCTGCCGTGACCGTCTTCTAATTGACAAGTCATCGCGGGGGACTCTAATTGGAAAGAGTCCTTCGAAGGGCCGTGAAGGGTCTTATTACTGTGTACAAAGGGATCGACTGTTGGGATTTTGAAGCCATTAGCGGTAGCTGGAGCGGTCTGGGTGGTTGCTCATTGTCGAAAAAATAACCGCGTTCAGGGGGTATAAACTGTGCTTCGGTGGAAGGATGTAACAGCAACAAAGAGACATGTAATCATGGAGTGAATAGGAACTTGAGCGTGTAATCGATCACCATGATGCTGAGACAGTATCATCCCTACAATTTCGACAATTCTGCAGAAATGTTTGGATTCTTGTTAGATTAAGGTAGATAACTCGTTAAAATCATCGTGGAGAGAACTAATTAATCCATAGTTATAAGGTTCCTAGCCGATAAATAACCCTGATAGAGATGAGCAGGATCTCCAATCTTGGATCATTCACGGTCGGATACATACGATGCAATTAGTCTGAACTCATTCTCATTTCTCTATGCATCTAAGAATATTAATATTTTTAGCTTACTGCAAAAGTGCAGAAATATATGGAGATTTGAATCTGAATCTTCTAACACGAACAATAAATTGATTAACCTCTGTAAGCTTGTCTGCCTTTTGCATCTCCCCAAACTATTGTTCCTTAGGTGGCTAAATGAGACAATTGTGTTGACATTACCATTGTGAAGTGTAAAATGAAATGAAACATGTGTTTGGAAATGTTTTAAATTTGCATTCCAAAACATACTTCATTTCATCCAGGCGAGAATTTATCATCCATACTTAACCATACAGAGTAAATAAGTAGACTGGCTAATGATATAATTGGATCGTTATGCTTTGAATGATATTATCCAATGCTTGGTATCAGAAATAGTACTGTGTATTATTATATGTACACTTCAGAATTGGTGTTTCCAAATTTTTCTGTTGAATTGTGATTTGTTGTAGTATTCCTGGTTGCAGAAGTTGAAGGTATTATGTCAGGCCATAGCACATAGATGAGACCCTCTAGGTTGTGGAATGTACGTTTTTCAATCTCCAAGGAAAAAAATGATGATTAGGAAATGTTTGTGTCATGCACCCCTGCATGCTGTAGCTTGGCGTGCTATTTTTTTCACTTGGGCGAAATGTCCAAAGAGATATCGTCAACGTTTGGGCTTTTACTCGTGGAAAATTCATAAGCCTCGAAGATAATTAGTGCACCAATAAGGTAGTATTGCATTGAGAGTAATTTGGGGAGAACTAGTAGACATAATTGGAATAACTGGTTTGATCAATGTAAAATTCAGTTTACCATCTTTTCTTCCAACACAGCGCATTGTTCACTTCGTTGAACTATTCTACCAATATTTTTCGTTTTCTGTAAGTGTTTCCCTCATTCTAATTTTGACATGTTTGTTCGCAGGTGAGTATAACACAATGGACGGACTGAGTGGTGCATGGATGGCTATCGAACACCGGCGACAGCCGTCAATCATCGTGACAGGTCTCTCTCTGTACTAGTGAATTTCAGGTTGTTACCTGCCATCTACGGTTTTATTGATCCGATGTGATACTGTACTCAGAATTGAGAGAGTAAGCGTTGACCATGAATGTTTAGGAGTACTCGTATTAATCTACTCATGTAGCGATACCACCGAAATCTAACCTTCTTAACAGCAACAATTTACCTATTTGTCCAGTTTTTTCTTTCCGATAATTTTCATTATGAAGAGTGTTCATCAAACCTTTATTCTTCCTTCATTGGCATCGGTCTCGCCAACAACCTGAGGGTCAATATTTAAAGGCTAAAATACTTAAAATTCGAAATCTCCGTCCATTTACTCAAAAATCGCATTGTTAAGTGTAAACAATGGCTGACGAACAGCCCCGGGGCACGTTGCTTATGAATATACTCCCCATAACGCTGTCTCCTAAGCTTCAGTTCTGTTGAGTAACGGGTCGAGGCGAACAAGTGGAAGCTATCTTCCCTGATAAACACGGACGGCAACAGAACTTCAGAACTGACGAAAGCCATCCAAGGCGGAGCCGAGTGTTTTCTTTGATCTTCAGGAGGACTTCTCCCTCCCTCTATTCCTGACGCTTATCCATAGTCTGCTGTCCTCATCATCCGGAATCATTAGACGTCACTACGGTGGGGTTGTAGATGAAGTAGCAGTTCCTTTCTTGTAACGTTCTTGAGACCGATCTGGCCTCTAGCGTCTGACATGCCCAGTTCGCTGGTGAATTTTATACACAAATTCGGCACTACGGGCGGGGGGGGGGGGGGGGCGCGCCGGCAACCGACAAAGCTCACCTGCCTGATGACTCGTGGTAGGGGTGGTTTATAACCCAGGCAGGAAGGCTTGAAAGCTGAGGAGTAGGCACTATTCTGGTAGATTCCTCTTCCAAAATAGTGCAGGCATGTGAGTGACATGGCTCGCCGATAACTTGGGCACCAACCTGTTCAGTTGTTATGGCGAGCTAGAACGTTCAACTTCTTCTGTAGTGACTCGAGCAAGCACGTACTTGTGTCTCTGCACGGACTTTCCTTTTCGCTTGCAAGGAGGGAAGGAGGACGTAAGCACAATGTGCTGGAACACACGAATCCCTGGTGGAAACATATTCAAATGGGCTCATATGCTCTGGGAGATCAACCTGCTGAATGATCCACTGTTCAGTGCCATATTCCAGTCTTTTTATGAGTAAAATTTAAAATAAAAACATATGTTTAGTAGATTTTTCTGGGTGTTTTACCATGCATTTTGAAGTTCCAAATCCGAGGAGCTCTACGTTCTCAAATACCCGGAACTATGAATTATGTCCCAAAAAGTGAGGCTCTTTTCAGATTTTTGCTTACAACTCAAAGACTTTCGTAAAATCATGTGATATAATAGATGCAGCCATCTACAAATTATTAAGTCAAATGTTTTACGTAGGAGCCATCGTTTGGGCAGTCCTTCATGTATTACGAAGGTTCATTATTGAAAATAATACACCGATAAACTTCGGAGATTTTCCATTTCATGGATGAGTAATACAGCGAGGAAAAGTTGTGGAAGGACACAATAAAAAAAGACTACCGAAAAAAAAAACCGAAAACCTACCCCTTTCTCTTTTAGAAAGAGATCTCGTCCCTCCGAAAGACAAATTCAGGCCGTTGGCCTTTTGTGATAGATACAAATACTCCTGAGGGGGGTCTTCCCGGTGATTATAGGGACAGAGTATAAAGAGGCGTTCAGCGGGCAAGGAATACATCAAGTTGATTGATCCCTTTCAAAGCGCTGTCCTTCCTAAGGACCCCGGCCCAGGGGCGGATGAACAGTCCGTCTGTCCCGTGGAAAAGGGGGTGAAGCCTGCGGTATTATTTAAGCTCCGGACTTCATCCTCTTGTACGAGGTTTTCCGTTTGTTTATGCTCTCCCCCTTTCCCTTTTGTTTTTCCTCCACCCTCAACCGGTTTTTTTTTGTCTTTCTTTTTTTTTTAATAGAGTTACGAGGGAAAACGTTGAAAAACCGAGTCCGTCGGGTTTCGGACTGATGGCTTCAATCACCCGGGCTCGCTGCCACCAATGTGTTCTGTCCACTGTCCCCCCCTCTTCGGGCTGACTTATTGTAGCATTTATAACCACTTGTTTATGGCACTGGTACGGCTCGTCCGTTCTTTATTGATGGACAGCTGCTTTTTTTCTTTTTTTTTCAGTCTTTTTCCGACGAAGTTCAAACCGGTTTTTCCTCTTTGACGAAGCACTTTGTCCGTTCATTGGGAGATTTTCTCCTCATTTTTCAGCGTAAATAACCAACCAAGGGGAGAATGATTAAATCGCCCTTCATAAACCTCCGTGTTCATTATTTCTTTATGAAGCACTTAATATTCATAACAAAATAGAGTTACACTGCACACAAATCAAATGAGATCATTTCTCGGCAATGTTGACATGAGAAAACATCTTAAAGACAACGCAATCAGCTATTTTAGAGTAATAATGAGGTATGCAGGGTGGTCCTTAATGATCGAACCACCCTTTCAATTTCGTTGGTTGTGGAGAAATAAAAAAACTAGTTGAAGTAACCTCCCCTAATTTTTTTGCAAAGAATTCAAAAATTGCATTTTGAAGCGTCGCAAATACCTGGAACACGCACTAACTTTCTTATTTTAGATGAGAACCCTAATTTTTTATTTCAGATTCGGATTCTACTCAAAATTTCATGAAAATTTGACCCCTCAAGCAATTTTTTTTATTGCGCGCAACCGGTTCAGCGAGCATGCGAAGTTGCGCAACCCCAAATTGTGAAATAGTGGATGATGGTTTACTGTAAAGTGTGGTACATGAATTTTCATTGTTTTTTAACGCTGATTCACTGATGGTGTCTGTTTTTTGATTTGACTCAATTTTTTGCAGAATGATGACCAACATTTGTTTATTTTGCGTCCGTTTTTTTATTTTAGGCGCCTGTTTTCAGATGGTTACGGAGATTAATTTTCGAGATCTGGTTGAAAAATGTGAAAAAAGGATATCCAAACCTTTTTTAGTGATCAAGGGAAAAATCATCTTAATCTGAGAGTCGAAAGTCGCCATAAATGATGATTTTTTCTCGCTAAATAAACAAATTTCGGTCATTATCCCGCAAAAACTGAGTCGAATCAAGAAACGGATAGCATCACGTGAATTAGCGTTAAAAAACAATGAAAATTCATGTGTCACACTTTAGAGTTCACCATCATCCATTATTTGACAATTTTGAGGTTGCGCAATTTTGCTTGGTCGCTGAACCAATTGCGCGCAATAAAAAAAATTGTTTGAGGGGTCAAATTTTCATGAAATCTTGAGTAGGATCAGAATCCGCAATAAAAAAATTGGGGATCTCATTTAAAATAAGAAAGTTAGTGCTCGTTTCGGGCATTTGTGCGCATGCGCGACGCTTCAAACTGCCATTTTTAATTTTTATGCTAAAAAATTAGGGGAGGTTATTTCAACAAATTATTTTATTTCTCCACAACCAACGAGATTGAAACGGTGGCACGTTCATTAAGGATGGCCCTGTATAATATACAATATTGGTATATGACTTTCAGTAATGAACGAATGAAACCAATTATAGCCCCCCTCCCATCAATTTGTTGTTTTACGTATTCAAATGTGCGGAATCCGAAAATCGAATTAAAAATATTCGTCCGTCCGCCGTACGCCTTCTACAGTTTTTCTCGACAAATGCTGAATGAAGGAAAATGGAGAATCAAACTTGGCTCGAAAATCAAATTTTGGTCTTCTACCACACTTACGATATAGCTGTATATGAGTATGTGTGCACATATGTGGGTTTGTACACATTATTATCATTTAATCAATATATTTTCGACCATGAAGAGCTACTATATGCCCTGACCTTCCTCAATAACACAGTTCAGATTTCAGGATGCATAAAACCCAGAAATGGAATTTAAAAAACTCTCCCAGTTTACATCAAACCATTCAGTTTTTCTAAAGTTATCGAACTTGTATCAAACTTGAGTTATTCGTCATCACATTTACCAACCCTAAAAAGGAGCTTTATTTAACCCACACAGGGTTGATTTATTGTTTTAATCTTCAACGACAAAGTTTCACGACGAATTTGCTTCAAAATGAGTAAACTATGTTGCGTTGAGAAATTGTTTAGTTTTCGTTGTTGTGAAGTAGCCAAGTCAGTCCTTAGTTGAAAACGGAGTCACTTCGATGCATGTTTTTATCCATCGTGTGATTTGAAAACCTTACGTGGTTAGGCCAAGTTAACTGAATGCATACTGATTTTGCAATTTTAGGGCAAGTAAAGTTAACTCTTCATAGACTGTTCAGATGTATCTGAAATGGTTTTAGATCTTGAAGAATTTTTCAGTATTTAGGTCATTACCTCTTGAAAACCACCCTTGACGCGTATTCGAGGTCCACAGGTAACGGGACCGTACGGTGGCGGAAAGCGTATTCTATTCTTGAAAATCCAGTTCCTATTTGGAAATATTTAAAGCCTTTAATGGACTTAAAATTTTCCAAGCTGCTTTGCGCCGTTGGTTTTTCCCAAGCCACCCTTTTTCTGGCAAACGGTCAGTCACCCGTAGTCTCCCCCTAGCACCCTGGGGTTTCCTGGGGTAGTTGTAACCCCGTCTCTGATTGGTTTCTACTATCCCCCCCTCTCTGCCCACCGCGATTCCAAACTCTAAATTTTCTTCACTTCCCCTCCAAACAAAATTTTCCCGTTTTTGGTTAACAGAATCTGGAGTCCGTTCTCTCCTTCGTTTTAGCCGGCTCTTACACTCTTTTTAACTTGGCTCTCCTGCGACCGCCCTAATATTGGCTGGGATCCCTATATAGTTATCACTTATCAATCTTGACTGACTTAATATCATAGTTATCAAAGTGACTTCATTTTCCTAACTAAGTAGTGGCAAAGCAGCATATTTTGTGATATTGTTGGCTTCTCGCGAAACCTCAACTTTGGCTGAAGCGCCCTAAGGTTTTATTCAACAACACCTTTATTTATTTGATTGGTACACTGTATCGACGAATATGAAAATTTTAGTTTCTGATATACCAGGTGCAGAATTGAATTATGTATTTCCATACTCGCTGATTGAGCATTGATTTGAAATACAGCCTCCATCAGTTAACTGCACAACCGTTTACATCTTCGTTGGGTTCACCTCAACATAGACAAACATTTTTTCTCGGCTTTTTTAGAGTGACTAACTAAAGACAACCGGCTACATTTTTAAACTGAACGCGGTTCAGTATTTTCGCATCAAAAAGAGTATTTTCCATTCCGTCAGAAACATGCACGGATAACATCCGGGTTTCGGATTTATGAAATCTTCTCTCACAACAAATTTAGGAACAACTGAAAAAATTTTATTTGGACTGTTTTCTTTTTTCTAAGAAGACGGCAAAAATAGAAAAAATATACTTTTCTGAGTCGTCGAGAAACATTAAAAAATCGCTGTAATAGTCAAAACGTTCCGGCAAATTCAGATGGTATATCGGAGCTCTGGAAAGAAAAATTGACATTAATTGTATGCTATTTTTAACGCCCAATCCATAAATTGTTGACAAATAGCGGTTATGGTTAGGGGACAAAAGTAACGTTGCGCGAAGTGTTGGTCATTACTGAGACGTGGAACGGACGATAAAACTGCATATAATGGACTTTTCGCTTTTTTTCATTGATGCGTTACCCCATAACGAATTTATTATGACGATCACTTGGTTTTGGTTGTTTTTGAAACGCATCATTTCATTCGGGTCGTTAGAACGTTGACTTCATTAGGTGCAACGCTTAACCGCGCTCTAATTCTACGCCCACCTTTGCGGCGTTTCGCATTTCTTTTAGCCGCGCAATTGAGTTTCGACAATGATTTAGCTCTCGTGGTAATTCGATATCAGGCATGTTCTATTTCAGCTTCATTTGCATTTCATTGTCCAAGACGCGACGCGCATCACCGCCCGTAATGAAGACTCCGGCGTTCTCTCCCTCATCTTTTGAGCGTATAAAACCATTATAAACCTTCGGAAAACCTCCCCAAGACGCTCTTTCCCAAATGAAAAACCGCATAAGGCTTCAACAAGGTTGATCTCCCTTTCACGGTGCACTTTTGCTCGGGGGAATTTGCATGAAAGTTGAATTCAACTTGATTAGGGGTAAAACGAGTCGGTCCCTACGCGGCATTTTCGGCGCGAGCCATTTTCCGTTGGTACTTCCCACCCATTACTCGTACTATAAACATGTAAATTTCATTAGAAGCTCTAAGTAGAGGAACGTAGCGTTGAAAATTTTCTGAAAGCGTGGGGAATTAAGTTTAAGCCGTCTCCGGTATCAGTTTAAACTGCGTTAATCGGTTTTTCCGCGAAGAAGACGAAAATTCGTGCGATCCTGCTAATTGACCGGGTAATACCGGGGTAGGTGCATTATTTGCTTTGGGCCCAAGTGGGTGGTGAACCCAGTAACAAGATATCAGGCGCAAATAATACTTTCATGCATATTTTCGTCATCTATGTTCTGTAATGCAATTAGTTCTTCTGTCCACAGTCTGAAGCCCCATTATTAACCGAGCGATTGGTGTTTGGTGTATTGCGAATTTTTTGTGGGAGGGAGTAAAAACAAGGTGACAGGATATCAGAGGAGAATAAGAGTTGCAATTTATCTTGTATCCAAGTAGCTCATAAGTAGTGGAAGGTATAGTCACAATTCGGAAAGGCAATAGGCTTTCAGGTGGTATGGAATCCAATGTGAAAACGAGAGGTTTGAAATACTGTATGGAGGGTATGTTGTGGCCTTTATGAAGGTTTTAGTTTCTGATATACCAGGGTGCATTTCTGATAACTCTGATCACGGTTTTAATAGTTCTACGGCTATTCGTACTGAGACACAGATGTGGCTCTACCAAAATGGCTGCATTACTTCTAAATAGGTCTGATGAGAATCAAATATCCTAAGCTTTGTTAAGCTAAGCATAGAAAATGCTTTGCTGATGTAGCCTCCACTATCAGTTTCCTCATGCGATGCAGTTTGCCATCATCTTCTAAGACAGTGACGCAGGTGGAGGACAGAACATCAAGAGTTCCATCATATTGAATATTGTCAAAGAGTATAAAAGTCCACGACTATGGACATCAAGCTATAGCGATAACTGTCTGACACCCATTTACAAAAAACTTGAAAGGTGGGTTCTTCAGAAATCATGGAGTCAGAAACATTGCACTTTTAGATTCTTGAATTTCGTTTTAATTTCAAAATGTCTTAATTAGGAATTAATTCAAAAATTTAATTGGTCTGCCCTTGAATGCGGATCGCCGGACTTCACAAAGTTGATCGTATGTCCAGGGATAATGCTTTCCAGGTAAACTCGGAAACTATGTTTGGATTTCGGGTAGAAATCCAAGTAAAATTTGACGAGACAAAACTAAAATACAGGCAACAATCGTATGGCATCAACCGTCCTATTTGGTCTTTCACCAGCCAAGCAGTCAAGTTCATTAGCCACCAATTAAAGAACGATATTGAATCCTGACCTTCTACCTTACCAATTTTCAAAACTGTTGATACTAAGTATTTTGAAAAGTTAAATAACGACTTTTGAAGAAGGTGAAAAAAATTAGTATCTTAGATTACACCCAAAGGTCCAACCAAAAGGGTTGACCAAAAACATGGTTCACTAAATTCTCTAAAAACGTGTCTTTATCAAGTTTTTTTTTGGAACCAAAAAGATTTTGGGTAAATGGGAAAGATCCAGCGTTTCAATTTCAGACCCTTTTCTCTTGGTTTTCCCTTGATTTCAAACCTTTGACAACGACGGAGAAAACACGGGTTGGATGATGGAGAGAAGAAAACCCTTATTTTTCAGTGTGTATTTACCTTTTTTCAGGAGCCGGTCATTCTATACGGCTCCGACCCTTGTGAAGAGCTGACGTCCGCCCTTATTTTATATTTCGAAGGTAACAAGACTTTTGATGTGCGAGGGAGGGCAAGATAGGACGTCAAGGAAGGCGAGGAAGCGAGGAGGGGGACGAGAGAGCTCCTGCAGTTGACGTGGTCAGCGGGGTCATAATTATAACATGCTCGAGACATCATCTCTCATTATATCGTGCGTTAGACGAGCTGTTGTTTGTTTTGTGTAAAGTAATTAACCGGTCTTTTGAGAGAGGGATGTCCGTAGGCGGTCCCTTGTCGAAGATCGCGGGATCGATCCTGGTTATTGATGCCGAGTTCTTAATGTGCTTTAAGGCCAGAGAACTAACCAAGGATCAAACATAATCCTCTGTATTAACTGATAAAATTACAAATCTCTATATAAAGAGTCTACAATCAAAACTGGCACTCTCATTTTTTTCAAATAGTGAGTTTTTGGTATCGTTTTCTCGTTGAGAAAAATGTGATCGTCCTCAGTGATCATTGTGTAACCAAAACACCTGGAGAGGGTTCAAATCAAAGGCGGATGGGAGATGAGGCATGTGAGGCTATTCCTCACCTGATAAAAGAAAGAAGAAACAATTTGTATCAATACTTCAATCAAAATTGTTATCTCCATTCAATTTTTAGATTGTACATGTTTTTTGGAGACACTGCTACACTATTCTTTAAACATTACCTGTAGCAGAAACCTTCTTCAGTGTTTAGTGTTTGATAGCCCACTACAATAATATTGTAGTCATGTCGATGACTATTATAGTCGAATAGCACCCACTTTACAACAAGAATCCTCGCATTCACACGTTTAAGGACAGACCTGCAATTTGAGAGAGAAGGGATGATCGTAGAGCAACCGGAGTGGTCTTATTCGATTCACGGAACGAATTTCTTTTTGATAGTTGAGGTTTTCAATTTTTCGATGGATTAACCCTTAAATATAATTCCTTGGGGTTGATTGATCAAGATGAATAGGCTACCGGTACATTCTGGTTCAATGTTTGATTTTTACACAAATTTCGTTTTTTTTTTTTCTGTGGACTTGGCCTCACCTTGTCAGACAACCCAAAGCTTCCCCTTTTTCAAATAAAAATTAATTGAATTGAATTGGAATTAGTTAAACTTTCACGCATTGTTATGTAAAAAATTTACATGAATAAAAATATTCAATATTAAATTCAACAAAAACAAAATTAACCTCGGGGACACATTTGGTAAGCAGCACAGCAGTACACCTTACTATCGGAAGGTTCGTATTCCTTAGAATCTGCATATTTTGCATTTTTTATTGTAGTTGTTCTGAGTTAATAAACTATTACGACTATATGCTGCTAATATATGTCAACGTATCAATTTTTAATGCTTTTTCTAGCACTTTTTTAGGAATGTCACCAATTAACTGTACTCAAAAAGTTATGTCCTTCAAAATGATTGATTTTTTTTTTTGTTTTTGTTTAGATAGAGTGCTTGTCTCAAACCTGAGGAATGTTATTGTCTTTAATAAACTCAAACGGAGGTATATCCTCACCCCACAAATATAAGCTGCGAATAAGATACTTAGGGAATGAATTAGAGGTAAAATTCTAGATATTGCTCAAACTTTGGTGGTACATAATTCTGTTGGAATTGATATAAAGATTCCTGTTCAAATTTTCCTTGTTGGTAAGCATTCCATGATCATGTTATATGGACAAACTTGAATGTTCAAAGTGGGAACGAGTCAGATATTCAAGAACCACATTGTCTTTAGTATGCACAACATTACCGGTGCAAAATTATTCAATTTGTGAAATATTTGGTCTTAATTTTCCTTCGATTTTTCTAGGGGAATAATGAATTATGGTAGAATCTGAGATATTTAATGAGTTGAAAGTTTAAATTCATTCAGCTAATTGTCTGTTGTTGAAAAGTGCTGTTTATTATTCCGATGTCGTGCAATAGAGAATCTCTTCTCCGGCAGAGTCAATACAAATGTGACCCAGAACTTGTGAGAATCGCCGGGGCATTGTGAGAAAAAAAGAGGGGGCTATACGCCGGGGGAGCGTATGCGAGCGAGAGGGGGAGTCTGGGCTTAAGGGTGACGATCCCGGGGGCGGCTGAAGGTGGTAGGGACGACGGGGGAGAACCTTAGTTACCATGGTGACCAAGGCTAGGTTGACGGACAGGCGTGTCTGTCACTGTATTGATCCCTCAAGCCGGACACTGACGGACTTGTGATGAATTATTGTCAACTAGGCTCCCCCTTCCCTTCTCGGTTCTTTCGCCGCCCCCGGGTGCCTGACTA
The DNA here is from genome assembly GCA_031894815.1 of Creontiades dilutus. NCBI lineage: Eukaryota > Metazoa > Arthropoda > Insecta > Hemiptera > Miridae > Creontiades > Creontiades dilutus. Next base: position 897,884 of record JAVIWC010006603.1, on the reverse strand, counting down.
CCACCCCCTTCCAACCCCTAACCCTCGCCGCTGCCACCCCCGCCTGTCTCTTCCACCGACTCGTCTTCCTTTTCAGAACTACCCTTTCGGTCATCACGTGGCTCAGAGCTCGACAACTGAATACCAGTCACCTTTCTCGCCAAAATAATATTCCCTTCGTTGCATAAAACCACGAAGCTATAACGTAATAGTTCCTTTAAGTTTCACAAACCAAAATAAATATCTTCCAATCAAAAATAGACATTTTCTACTCCGAAATAAACACCACCAAATCATAAAAATATCCGGTTATTCCAATGAAAGGCGAAAGAAATACCTACATAGATGTCACAACAAAAACGCTGTCAAGAAACACGAAGACTAATTATAGCTTTTTCCAGTGAAATTGCTGATTTTTTCAACAATTTCATGATTATTTCAATCAATTTCATACACTACACTTAATTAAAGGAGAAGTTTACACAACGGGCCTACCCACAAAAGTTTGCTCAAGATGGAATCGTCCCAGCAAATAATATGTCCCAGAAAAGGATGTGGTAACCAAAGGACAGACCTTCATTGGTTACCACATTCTTTTCCGGGTCCAAAAAATGAACGGCATTCTTCGTGACCTCCAATTAGTCCTGGCATGAGGTCCGGGATATTTGCTGTGAAACACCGTGAGTGACCCATCGCTAAGGAAAAACGATTGAGTACGTGCTATCCCATCGCCATCCTCTATCTCAGACCTCGCAGCCACTCCAGGTTTGCATCTATGTAGGCGACCGAGGTGCAAATTGTGCAGTTGGGTCATTGAAAATCCCAACTTCACCTCTCCAAATACTTCACATTCGTACAAATCTAAAGGATCCGCAAAGTGCCAGTCAAAGTCGTTTGTCAACCAATTGATCTGCAGGAAATGTGAAGACAGTTCGACATTTTATGTGGCTGCAACCTTTAACCTGAGGCTAAGCAATAATAGGGCGTGAATGACTCAAAAGAGAGCACTCTCGTTCCCTAATTCATCATTTGATGAATGCTTTGGGGCGAAAGTGCTGTGCAAGATACCAGAGTCTTCAAATGATTGCCAGTTTACGACTATCTATTACTATAACATAGGCCGCTAACTGGGTTCGGTATGCCCTATTATTCAATTTGAGGCCTATATTTTGTGACAGGAAATGGTAGTTACGCCAAATGCCACCCAAAACATCAGATGACTGACTAACGCCCGACTATCTATTACCATGACATATGTAGCAATTTTGGTTTAATATGGAATACTGTTCTATTTTGAGGAATCTGCGTAACCTTCCTTACATTATTGAAAGGAAATAGCACTTACTCACATAAACAACCACATCAATCTACTAGATACAATCAAATTAACTCAACAGCTGCAATTAAAGATCCGTACCAATATTTAATTGCCCAACTTTTGTTCATTTAGCAACTTTCAGAAAATTATGGTACCCTGCTGAATGTTTACAAACCAGTTAGAGTTTAAGCTTCTCTCTTTTGGCTGATTTTTACATCCATTCGGAGCATCCGAAATCTCGCCATCCATTTTTCCAGGTTGTATCAATATTTATAACAATGAGTCTGTCACCGCCTAAGAAAAGAAGTTGTGATTGCAATTCACAGTAACAATTGCATTTTGAAGCTATTTATTTGCAAAGTAATTCAAGTTCGAATACGAAAAGTTACAAGAAGGATTGTTGATACTTACAAAAAACTGAGGATTCAATCTCGTACAACCGGAACTTGTTGCAGCTGACTGAATCTCAAATGTTTTAATATTGCCAATGATTGTAATATTTGTGATTTTCTAGCCTCAACGTTGTTAGGACTTGCTCCTGTACGTTGACATTACAGTGTCGCAATTTCATCTTTTTGTAAAGCATCATATGAATTGTATTGAGTTATTATCATTCAAATTCGTGTTTCTCAAAACTAGGAAAAATGAAAGCCCGTTATTTTCCTGTACTCTTCAATCACGAGTGAACGCAATTACAAATAATTGTAATTAAGAATGGTTGAGATTGCTTCCGGAATAGTTGCTTTCAAAAGATTACATTTCATCAATTGGGCCTTTTATTCAGTTTTCTTTTCAATTTGATCAATTACTCAAGTATTTGTATTTGTATTTTTTTTCTTGACTCACGTAATTGATTACTGGCTGAATGAGCCATGCTTTCTGTACATAGTGTCATTTGGTCCTCAGTGTAGATGCTCTCAATTAAGAGATACATTTATTGTAAAGGTTTTGCGATTATTACTTGTTTGATCTGGAGCCGATATTCCAAAAGTTGGAAATTCCGCGTTTAAATCGTTACCGATCTCCCCAAGACGTCGAATCCTCGAGAAACTTTTGACGATTTTTTTCTCCCCTCCGGAGAAAGAATCCGCGTGCAAGGGATGCGAAAGGCAATTGTCTGTAATTGAACTCATAAAACAGGATGGTTTCCACCCCGTACCGTAGGAGGTTACCTTGAAGAAGGTTACAGGAGAGAAAGAAGGTTATCCCGAGAAAAACCTTATCCGCCCCTCACCTAATGGCAACATTCAGATGCAGCCGGGACAAGTCCGGCCACCCTCCTATCTTTACTAATCAACACCTTCGCCTCCCTTTTGCTCACCTATCCTTCCTTTTATTGCATTACTATCCGCTTTTATTATCACCTCCCTCTTCGTCCTTTTTCTTCGGTTATTCTTCTTCCGCCTCCTTCATTATTCTTACCTCCCCCCCCCCCCTTGTCCGCCTTTCCCTTCGGCCGAGTCCATCGCCATCTTATCCGAATTTCTTATTGAGGCTCCACGAGTTTCATCAGTTATTCTACTCGTAAATAAAGAGGGGGGGAAGCTGCGACCGTAAAACAGGAAATTACTTTTAGAATTGCTTCCAGAAAATGTCGGTCAACGGTCGTTTGTTCGGAATTACAGTTTGAGATCGATATCAGGTATTTCTTTCATCCTGTGCACTCATTTTCGTCACATAATCCGCAAATGTAAGTTACTGCATACTGGATGGTCGCCAACACTAAATGCTAATACAATCAATCAATCCGTTCATTTGTACAAAGTCAATAATTGACAGAGTGAATGAATAAAACGTTCAATAATAACTCTTCATAGCTTATACATGAGCTTAATACGCTAGCAACGATAATAATAATAATGAAATAACAAGAAATAAAACATGGTATGCTTTGGATCATCACGATCAGTCAGCAGAAGCTCCGTAGATGTAGCCACTACTTCGAATGTACAGTACGGACGCAAAGGAGAAACATAGACGTACCAGGACTACTAATTTAGTATAAAATAGAAATACATCTCAATACAATTAATTTTTCAAAGTTACATACATACCATAGCTAAACATAATTAAATTCTGCAATCAAATGCCGAAGCGCAGTCCAAACAAGGCCATTCAATGCCTGCGGAAACTGCTGTGGTGATATTGACAAGTGCCCAAAGCTTCCAATCTAGCATAAGCTAGTATCGGACACTCTGCCACGAAAAGCTATACCGACTCGTTTACTTCGAGATTGCATAGGGAGCACAAGAAATTACTTCGGTTCAATAATTTAGTTTTAAAGTAGTTGTGTAGAAGTAATATAAAATGAATCGTTACCTAGAAGTCAAGTAACTAGTTTTTATAGAAGTCAAAACCGCTATTCCACAAAAAACAGGAAATAAAGACAGCTCTAGATAAGGCAAAACTAAGGAGGCAACAAAAATACATGCTCGACAACGAATTTCACGAAGACAACAAAATCCGCACTGAGACACCATAACACACTCACCATTCATTGCGAATATTCTTAGTCTTAATGGGTACCGTGAACCGATATAGACAATGCATTTTGTCTCCATCGTTACCCACATTAAATGATGATACTCAATTGTATTTTATCATTTATCTTATCAATACATGAACTTTGTCATGTTCCAAAAATGAAGTCCTTAACTCTCATCGATATCTGTGGTTATTTTCAAGGAGTTGACCCTCAGTCGAAGAGGTTTGATTGAATCTAACTCAATCTGTTAGAATGTTGCAACTATCTATTTCCCCTTAGTAGTAAATAGAGTTCGAACCAGTAGGGGTGTCAATATTTTTGGGCCGTAATTTTTGGCGCAGTTTCTTAGTTAATTTTTGACAAAATTCTTAGCTCAGGTAACTGCACGATCGACTCAAAAGCCAGGCTTTCTCTGTTCGATTCCGACAGAGTACACGTTATTTATTTTTGTTTGGTGTCGCACATCTCGCAATAAATTTATGAATTTCATTGAACATTGGAAAAGCATGATAGGACTCTATAGAGACGATTAAGGATAGGTGGGGGCGGTTCAGGCCTTCAGGTGGTCATTGAGTATTCAAAGCTTGTAATTGACTTCTAGAAGTCCAAGAGTTCTTTGTCTTAAATATAACCCCGTGAACAGCAACTACTAGTCCCAATGTACGAAACAAAATACCTGCAACGGTACAGTATTCTGTGTATCGTCAAGAATAGAACAGCTGAAATATATGGTGATAAAATAAGACACTCTCCTAGGTACGCCTCACGATTCCGTAACTGTTTTAGTTAGTAAGTCTTGAAAAACTCGATTTCGAAAGGAATTCTAGAATACTACCAACCAATTCCATGCTAATAAACCAAGAGATTCTGTCCTCAAATGGTATTTTTGGCGATTTTGACTATGTCCAAGCATTCACATTCACATGTCGTTTGGACCAATAGTTTCGAAGAAAAGTTGTAGATCGTGAATATCATACGGCGCACGAACGGATTTAAAAAAATTAGGTATATTTTCGATTCTACATATGATGATACGTAAAACCACCAATTTTGAGTGGGGGGGGGGGGGGGGGGACAATGTTTTTCTTCTTGGTCGATTACAAAGGTTCATTTTCGAACACATTAAACCGAAATGAAGGACACTGTTTGGTGTAGAACACAATTAGGTTGTTGTAACGTGCTGTTGTCCTATCCCAATATGAATAATATGGACATTTTAGTTGCTCGGAGAAGTAAAATGGGGCTGAAAATCTTGGCAAATGACTCTTGTAATGGTTACGACTCTGGAGTTTAATTTCATTCTTAACTTAAACCGAGAGCAATTGCGGATATGACACAGAAACACTTTTCCCCTTGATATTCGCGTCTGAAGCGAGTCTTCTCAACTGCTTTATGACGAGGTGGCGAGCACTAACGTTTCGGTCTCCCTGCATCTCCTCTAATGAAGTTGGGGGACACTTCAGATTTGTTGGTCCGGGGGCAACCAAGTTTCGAAATGAAGGCGAATCCCTCCCAGCGGCAAGAGGTAATCTGGCAGGAAGCTCTCGCGCTGGCACTAGTTTAGAAAGGGGCGTGACAGGAGTTTATGGTCTCGAGGAAAACCCTTTGTGCGAAGAGTTGGTTTTAACGTCCTAGCTCGTGTTTCAAGGGGGCGACCCAGAATAAGGGAGGACAACCAGTGCGTTTAAACAAAAAACACAGTCAAGAGTTGTGTGTCCCCGAGAAAAGACCGATCCTTTCGAGGTATTTTTCACGTTTTAATTAGATGAAAGTTATTCCATTAAATTGTGTTGCCGTCGCAGCCCTCTAGAAATCACTCCCTGGAGAAGATAAGTAGCTTGAAGAGTTTCCCTTGAGGGCCGGAACGAAGAATTAGCACCATACGTTTTTTGGAAGGGGTAAGATTTGTCGTTCTCCCCACTCTGAAAAACCCCTTCTAGTCCTTTACTTGAAAGTAAACGCAATTAAAGAGGGAACAAGACGGGATGGAGAGATTTTAACCCTTTCCGCCTCCCCACTCCTAAATAAAGCTTGGCGGGATCGGCCTTTCTCAGGGGTTCCCTGTCTTTCGAATTACGATTCGGCGGGGAAAACTTAAGGTTTTACTTTGAAGGGAAGTGCGGTAGATAGGTCGTTTAGGGCAATTGTGCGTAATTGAAGACATAAAATAGGATGGTCTCCCCTCGCCGTTACTTGAGAAAAAGGATAGTTTGAAGTGTAGTACGTGAGGCTTTGCTTCTTGTTACATCGAGTGTCTTTGGTTGTCTCTTCAATACTGATCAATACAACGTTACCTAGCTGTTGTACTTCTTAGATTGGCTTTTTTACGCATCCTCTTCTTTCATATTGCAGCGAATTCGATACCTATATTGCAAGAACATCACCAGTGCGATCTGACATTGTTTTGGACTGTTGAATCATTTTAGGAACAAGGGCGTACGCAGATCATACAACTGTGGCAAATATCTCGTCACACAAATTAACTCACATTTTCTCCTACAATCAACACCTTGGGAGTGTTCCTACCAACGCTTCTTGGAACACCAACCCAATTATTGGATTCGATCGATGTACTGCAAGAGATCAAGAGGTTTTTACTCCCAAGTGAAGTCAGCACTACAACATCTTCCAGTGCATTATTGATATATTTCCTGGTTATTAGCACATTGGTGAGCAAATAAGATCAAGAAGCACCACAACTGTTTGCCAGTAATAGGTGAATTCTGTTTGTACATTGGTACCTGAAGTACGTTGCCTAACGGAAGAACAAAAGTTTGGTCAAAATTTTGAAGGAAATCAATTATTTCCAAAGAAGAATATTGTGACATGAAAAACTTGGATTTACTTCTTCCCAATCACAGATTATCAGGCTTGCTCCAATTAAACTGCCTCGATGTTGAGGGTGGTCTTAGGATTTAAATTGATTGGTGCGGTAAATTGGATGCGTAGAAAACATGTGATAAAAACGTCAATTAATCGTGAATAGAAAGAGAATATGTAGACTCTTCATCGGTCATCTAGCCATGTTTATGATAGTGAGGATGGAATACATTTTGTTCTAAGGAGATGCTTTGATACGTGCTTTCAAAGATGTATCAATCGCTAGAATGAACAATCCCAGTAAAATCCGTTTTTAAAAATCGTAGTTTCCTCCGTTTCTTCTTTGATATCAATTCCAATAAAAGCGCCAGATTTAACTCCGAGAATTACAATAGTTGATCGACTTTATCCCTCCCGTTTCTTCCTTTCAAAAACCTGGTGAATCTATCCACGTCCGTTCTCCCGGGGAAAAAATACGGAGGACCCAAACAATAAAAAAAAGGAAAAAAAAAACTTGTTTCGTAATTTGTAAGTTCGAAATTGCCGGGAGGAACCGGGCGAGAAAGTGGCGGGATAGAGAATGTCTGCCCTTCGCAGATATATTGGTCCTCCGGCTCAAGTCACGTTTCGAATTAGAGCAGATGGTTCGGCCTCCTCAGTCTCCGGGGCCCAACATAAATAAAATACGGCCTATGACTGGAACTGGGGAAGGAGGGAGTGTCCCGCTGATTTACTGCTCAGTTTGTTTCCTTTTTTCGGATGAAAAAAAAAAAAAAAAAAAATGTTTGTACCGGAGGAAAGTAGTGGTCAGTATGTTGGGGACATCCAGCGTGGAGAAGGATACCTACGAAGAACTGAGTGGATGGACGATGCATGTCCTGAACAAAAACAACAAACTCGTGGTTTTAGAAGTTTGTAGTTACCTTATCGAAAGGAAATACCAATCGCAGGCTGTATCTAGTACGAAGTGTATCAGTCAATCTTAGTAGCGTTTGGTCTTGCCTCGCAATTCAAGCAGGACAATTTTTGCTGTACTCTATAAACTAATGAAGAGAAGAACTTCGTTAGTATCACCAGCTGTGTATTGATCTGCAGTCATATGAAGACGCATTTTGTAAATATTTCCCCATGTCCATGTTAAGTTTTGAGGAACTGCATAAAGTCAAGGCTCAGCTAGATCTAAATGAGCAAACGTTTAGTACTATACGAATCCACCAGAGGAAGTTTAAATGTCCAAAATGAAGTAAAAACCACTAGATTTTCTATAAAGTTGGAGTTTGCTTATCAAATCAGAAACTGAATGATGAGGAATATGCCAATTACCAAACCTATGGGTTCACCCTTCTGGTGATTCCTTAATTTCTTCTGGACATATGACGCTTTCGGTGTGGAACCCGATTTCCAAAAAGCTCAATATGTGGAATCATCGAGCGAAAGATTTCGAGATTTTCCAATACTTTTCAGGATAATAAGGGAAAAGAGTCACTAGTCAGTCGTGGTATCTTGCCGGTTGGTTATTTTGTGACCCAACTTTCAAGAAGGGACTGCATTGTGGTCAATCGGGTAGGTACTGGCTATAAACATCTTATGTACTTGGATTCTGCTTAGTGCAGTAGCTTGTGATATGTGTGGGAGATCTGGGGATGACTTAACCATTCGCCGCTCTTAGGAGGGTCGCTCATCCCGTTCGAATCTTTGAGTCCTGGACAGAACAACCCCTTTATTGGGTTGTTCTGTCTGGGCCGGAAAAGGTACAGTGCTTGCTAACATACCTGAAACCCAAGGCCTCTAGTACGAACTTTCATATTTCCAATCCGTCATATATTTGTTCCACCTAGTCACAGCTTTATCCTACTCAGATGCAATGTAAGCCTAATAATCTAGTCTTACTTTAGTTCACTAGCTGTAGTTTTAACACTTTGTTGTTACTTCCATCATCCTGTTGTTGACCCCAAATGGTGTCATCCCCTCATACCGTAAAAAACTTTCTGGCGTACAATTTGACAAAGGTAAGGGCCATTCAAGCTTCCGTCCGCACATAAAGTGCTAAATCGTGCCCTCTTCAGCGTCTCTGTATTGAGTACTTTAAGAGGTACACATCCTAGTCGAAACGATGGTGATTGTGTATTACCTGGCAGTTTGAATGTTGCACAAGAACAATTCAGAACTACTTCAATTTCGTAATCAACTGCGCTCCTGACCCTAGTTTTGGCGAAGTTCTGAAAAATGTGACACAACACCAGCTAAATTACTTCCCATTCTTTGAGGAGTTGGGAAGGTAAAAAAAAATAAAAATTGACGAAAAATATTTCGTCTGAACCTCAACCTCGTTCAACTCGTTCGACTAAAAGCTCTTGAAAACTTCGATGGCATCTCAGATTACAAAAGCCCATTGCGTGATTTAATTGTGCCAACCCCGCAAACCCCCTCTGATTTATACGGTCAACTGTGAATACAGTTATTTTCCGTCAAATAAATCCCTCAATCTTGGCACTCTATTAACCCCGCTCCTCGCCTCTCGTCTAGTCCTTAACTGCTTGTTAGGGTCAGTGGATTTACTACGGTGTTTATGAGATTACGGATTTTTTCTACGGTTTTTTTTTCCTTCCCGTTGTGTAGGGTAGTTTGAGTCGTACAGCGAGATCATACTAGCGACTTTTCATATATTTCTGGTATGACCTCGTTAAACAGTTCATACACTATTAACCATTCATTTTGTAGTAAAGATACGACCGACCATGAAGATCTATATATCGAAAGTAGCTGAGTACGGAACTAATATGCACACCAACATCACTGTTGTGAACTTCTTATAATTTTTTTTTCAATTAATTTCGGACCTCAAGTAGATTGAGATCGGTCCCAGACCCAATAATCAAAAGTCCAAAGGACCAAGAGTAAAGTTTCTGGGTTATTTCTAAGCACAAAAGTCCACTCTTGTTTCGTGGTTATTTGCTATGACAATCCATACAAATAAGAGTAATGAGATGTGGGGTTAGAGTTGAGTTATTGAAAGGATTCACCAGTGCTTTAATCGAATTCAAAGGGATGCAAAGGGTAGTAAGTGTTGGACTCTTGGCTGCAGATGCCGCCTAGGTATGTACCACCAAATGGGGATACGCATTGAAAATCTGTTATTAATTCAATTAAATATTACAAAAATTAGGTTTACATTCGAATTGTAAGAACTTGTTTGCAAAAGTTAACCAGAGGAGGCAGTATCTGTGAGAATGCATTGCTTTACCTCAATCTTCTGTAGCTCCTTACATTCTTCTTTTAAGAAGCCTCCGATGGGGCTCCAGCGTTCAATTCAGCGAGAAAAATCACGTGAAATCCCGCCCAAGACTCCAATCAACCTGCAAACAAAGAGAAAGTCACTTAGTCTTGCTGATAACCTGGATTTCGATAAATCAATTCACCTTCCTCCCTGCGAAACACGTTACTCACAGCCTATACAAAAATTTCGGAATTTATGGACCAACTTTTCGGCCAGTTTGAGAAAAGAACCCATACGATTCAACTTGGCTAACAAACCAAAGAAAAGCTGGAAAATGTTCAACATTTTACACATTTTTATGTTTGAACCGATTTTTTCACATTTAACCTTTCTAATAATCACTGATTTCGCTCTAATAAGATTTCTGTATGTAATAATAATATTATTCATCATATTATGATCTCTATGAGATTGTTATGTGGAGTCGAAAACATGAAAAATATCTTGAAAGTAAAAGTAGGCAGATATTACTACTTTCGTTAACCAAACACAGTAATGATGTTTCCGAGAAAAAAAAAACAATCCCTTCCATCAGAAAAAACTCGCTTAAAAATGACAAATTTTGTTTATTGATTCAAAAACAATTGCTGGCCCCCCGCTTGCCCTCCTATCCTCCCACCATCGTTCTGGTTTTTTGTTTTGATGCCTCCAGATTTTCAATTATGAAAGCAGTAGGGAGGTCTGCTCGGAATGAATATATGACTTCCTGGCCGTGAAAAGGAAGGAGGGTGATTTGATTTATGTATAATCTTGGGGCATACTAAATTAATTTGTTGGAATGGGGAAGGCGAGGGAACCTCGGCAAGTAGGAACAGTAATGTTTCCTGTAGTTGCTCCCTTGAGGTAGCGTTTATGGGTTCAATCACATTTATTCTGTAAACTACATCATTCGTAGTGTTTATTTGTGAGTAATAAACTCAGTTCCAGAATTAAGTATGAAGCCTCTGCTGCCCTTTACGCAATACTCTCAAAAACATTTTTTTCCAGAGTTTTATTTATAAAACAACTAGTTGCATTAAAGTTTATTTCGTTAGTAACTATCTACCTATTTAGTTTCCACAAATTCACTTTTCCATTATGGTATCAGTCCAGTGACCACAACAGATCTTGCAGTTCAGCTCCGAAGCTGGATATCAGCATCCTCTTCAAACGCCAAGCTTGCTGTGAGTTATCCATCAGCAGGAGAGGCTCTTGATTCGTATGCTCAAGCTGGCTTCACTTATTGCTTGTGGCAAACTCTTTAATTATCTCATCCCCCAACTGAAAATCAATTATCATTTCTCACGTACCACGGACAATTACCGATGGCCCGAAGTACTTTATGCTGGAAGGTTTAGATCATTTTAATGTATGGTTTTGCAGTGCACCCCACACAATTTGTGTACCACAGGCCCATAAAGGCAATACCTCTGTCCTATGCAGCAGCACTTTGTTCTGGGTATTCAATCACCAGTATCAACCCATCAACCAATACATTTTTCTGAACTTTACAGTGAGTTCTCCCCTTTTCTTCTTCACATCTAAGCTAATCTTGGCCCCCAAAGCCATCCCCAGGTATTTGAACCGATTGATTAGTATTTCTGGATTTAAGGATGCAAGACCCAATAAATAAATACACAAATATTCCATTCCATTTCCTGACAAGTGAAAACATAATGAAATCATTCAGTAGCCTGAATCGATTCCTAGATTCCATTTTTTGTTTGTTTCTTTGTCACCATCCAACTCAAAAACTATTCAACATATTTTGAAATTTTGTTCACCATCAGAAAACTGCATCTTTACTGAGTAACATAGGCTATTTTATATTCTCAAACAAATTTAAGATCGCTACCTAAAATAGAACAATATAGTCCAAGATGTCAAAATGCTGCCTATGAAAGTCAGTATTTAACATGAACTGCGAAGACTATTGATGGTATAATTAATTTTATATTATAAAGTAGTATTCTATGTATGCATAGAATCACTATTTTTCAATAAAACATCTGCGGTGCACCGTTTCCCACGTAATTTCACACTTTCATCATTCTGAATATAATCTTTGTTCGAACACTTCAGACAGTAGGATGGCAAAAGTACCAAATATCAAATTGCTACTAATTGGATGACTTTTGATGTTATCTTGAGAACTTGCAACCATATTTCCAATCGAACCTCCGCATTATTACTTCTTCTACTCGTCAAGAATGGTGAGTCACGTATCGAAACAAGTTTTGAACTCTCTTTTGCCGGGAGCACAGTTGTATATGTGAAACCCATGATTTTACGCTTCTCGATCTTTTCATATGGGCTGAAAACGACTTGCAATATGCGGTTGTTGTGTCTTCATCGGTCCACAGCAGATGGAGTTTCTGCCCCACCCTTTATACCCTGTAATAAAATACCAAACAATTTCTCCACCTTTCCATCCGGTTCAGTCGCGCACTCTTGATTATCACGTTGCTCGCCTTCGATCGTCGTGTGTTATGTTTTGAAAACAGATTTTTCTTCGTTAGACTCGTTATTCTTCACTTTGTTGAGTAACGTCGTACCGCCTCACAGCCTGGAGTGATTGTGTCTACCTTCGTTCGGCAGGTGACAGTAGTCTTATCGGCAGTTACTTTTTACCTTTGTACGGGAAAATGGCTTTTGTAACTATGTTTCTTACATCTTGAAGCACGTTCAAAACTTTTTCATGTCCTTGAAAAACAGCCTTACTACCTCTAACAAATCAAGGAGACGTACTGACTTCTCCACAACAAAAATCAGATCAAAGTAACCACCGACATAAAGTACACTTTCCTATAAATCAACTGGAAAGTTTACTGTTTTTTTTCCCATTAGTTTTCAATTACGAAACCCTGAATATGATACATAATCTGAAATTAAAAAACGGCTGGGAGTATAAAAAAAACTTATCTAAGTGACTTATGACCACTTTTGATCTTCAGTTTTTCTTGAAATATCTCTGGATATGTTTGAATATTAACATCGCTTGAACATCTCAATTGAAGAAAACTGTGTTTTTTTTTCTAATCAGAAAAAATACCATAAAATTACTGGGAATATGGAGCTGAATGGGTGTTTAGCCAACTTGCGGCTTGCAGTCGTAAAAATGAAACATCAATTTTTACAAGTTTTGAACTTTTCAAGAGTCGATTTCCGATAGTTTATATTGGTACTCTCATTTCGTTCATCTATCATTCAAAGTAGCTTACAACCGTAATTGATTTGTGATTGATTTATAATAACTCATAATTATGTTAGTTGATGTCAAGTAACAAGTCTTGATAGATACTTCAATTGCCAATCGTGTAAATTTTAAAGTCGGTACAAAATCTTGATACAGAATAGTGATTTGGGTCTATACATGGTAAAGTGGACTTTTCTAGGTTATGCTCATAGGAAGGACCCGTAAGTTTTTTATTTGGGAAATTCAGTTAATGAAATCATTGAAAGATGTATAATCCGTGTTTCGCACGACGCATAATATCCTGTCCAAGGCTTCTCCAGGAAGTCACGATTTTCTTCCGTAATAAACTGCCTGTTGGAAACTGTAATAATAAAAGTTATAAAGGAACAAACTTCGAGTTTTATACGTAAGGATTCACAAACATTCGGAAGTAGAGTAATTCAGAGTAGCACAGTGTTGGAAAAAAAGCAACTCTTAACTTGTAAGGTAACGGTCCAAGCTCTAAGTGATCCAACTAAGCCCTCCTCATTCCAAATGCCCGGTTAGTTCAGCAAGGTGGACATCTCTCCTTTAATTGGTCAACGAAGATTGAAGTTGAGTCGGATGGGTTTCCCTCGTCCAATAGGATCGGCACTTAGCCTTTTGACTCCGAAGGCTCAGAAGCAAACTAATCAGATAAGTAGCGGCCAGGGGTGATAGGTGGAAGGACTAATTAATTTGCCTGCCGTGTTGGAGGTGAAGCCGCCCCACTCTGTCCGCGAGGCCCTTCTACCAACTCTTGCCAATTCCATCCACTTCCAATCCTCCCAAGAGGAGCTTCCCAGGGCGAGGTGAGGCCAGAATTGGAAAGGACTCGAAATTGTGTTTGGCTTGAGTGAGAGGAGCCGAGCACTGCGAAGAGAGTTGGTTTGAATGGGGGTTTAGTCAGGTTTCCATCTGATGCCAATGTCCAAGTTGTTGTTACAGGAAATTTCCAGCCCCCGCAACGCCCCCGGCGAGTCTTTACCTCCTGAAAGCTCATCTTCTTTTTTTTTTCTTTCTTCTTTCCCCTTTCTCTGGATAGGTGTTGGAAATGACTCGTTCGTTGCAGGCCGATTGCTCGCGGGCTATTCGGTCCGATTGCCTCGAGGCTCGAAGTGCGTTTCAGCCAGCTGTGGCCATCTTCGGAATATCCTTCATTAACTAATTCTATACATCATCTACAAACAAGATATGAGTTGAACTAATATAAAATCAATCATATTATTACTAATATAATATCATCAATATAATGCATCATTATAATGAGCTGATTGACTAGTGGTGTAACGAACCACCCGAGCGCGGGTCCGCAATTGAGTTTGCGGAGGTGATTTGAGGTACGGAGTTTTCTTTCTTCTTGCCACTGATAGGTTATAATGAATTTAGCTTTTGTTCGATTCTCTGTTGGAAGAATATACATTGAGGCATGAATTCCTTCTAACCAAGATGTTGGTTGCAAGGTCTATTCACCAATTTGATTTGATATGGCGGCATATAATAGTTTCAATTTACCCGTCTGTGATAAAATGTACCGAGATATGTGAAAGATTGTACCGTAATAATTATACGGGATTAGAAATTTTTAAGTAAATTAATTTCCATCAACAAACATTGTTTCTTTCTCTGGTTTGTAATTAATCAGTGGCTTGTACGGTAATTTCAAGGATGAAAAATGTATACAAAAATAGATTTTCTAGCTTGAAGTGTCACAGCGGTGTTGAATGAAGATCACAGCGTTTTGTTGAGGGCGCCGAGGTGAACTGAGAACTATCAAGCTCCTCTGAAGCGTCGTTTATTGTGGATCTACACGACAGAGCCATAACTGATGCTTTTGTGGCTGGTGATTTGAAATGGACATGTCGTGTGACAAAAGAGCTTGAAACCCCTTTCCGTGCTCCTACAACAATAGGCTCTGACACAATGTTGCCGTTATCGGGCATTATTTAACCTCCTTCTTACACACCAGAAACCCATTCTCTCCCAGTGAAAAACCCTCCTTTTGAGTCGGAACTGTGGAACTGAAAATAGAAAATTACAATTACCATCTTGAAAATTCGCAGAGACGCAAACGGCGAGCGAGGGGTTTTAATTCGTTCCGCAGTCTGGAGATCTCTCCTCTTCCATGCCTTCTTAAGAAAAGGGCGGGAGAATGGTGATAATGAATCAGAGAAGAGATGGCCGGACGGGGTATGGAGGGGTATTAGCAATTGTTTCATGTAATTAGACATGCAGACTGCGGAGTTGAATTGCCGCGTTGCATCTGGTAGCTTGATGGTATCTCACTTCGGGGAAAGGGGCGTAAAAAGGACTCCCCAGACGCCAGTCCGGGCCATGGGCTGAGGGGTTATCCTTGGGATCTTATTTTCACAGAAGGCTATCACATAAATGTTAACGCCTAAACCCTCTTGTTCGGAATTAAAACGGGGCCTAGAGCCCTCTGCAGAGGGGGCCTCTTTGCTTTACAAGATCCTTGCTTGTGCTTCTGATGGTCCTCCCCCTTTTTCCGGCACCTATAAGGATAATTACATCAGGCGTTGACTCGGTACCGGGAAGGGAAAACTGCTTGCTGACTCACCCACTCTCCATCGGAGTCTTCGGCACTTTTACTCCGTTTAAAGATACGAGTGGAGTTTCCTGGGATGGGCCAATTTGTAAATGGAAGTCCGGTGGGAAACACACCAGACCCAATAGGGTTCGCCTCCATCCTCGATAGTTACGGAGTGAATTGTGTCGAAAAGGGGACAAGAGAAGACAATTGGATAGCTCTAGATGAAGATATATATTCTTCAACTTGCAATACAAGAACAAACAAGTATCAGAACAATAAATTAACCTTCTAACATGCACTCATTAATAGAACCGAAACTCAAAAAACCTTATTTGTTTTATACACTACTTGTGTACTCTGGTGTTGTTTCGTGAGCTGTCAATGATTTTTCATGAAATTTAATAAATTTGTTTTCCAAATGAGGTTCTAATTTTTCAAAAAAGTCGTACCTACAACTACCAGTTATAGGGCAAATAATGATATTTCTCTCCCGTGGAACCCGAATAGTTAGTCGTATTCTGCGTTTGATAATTCAGTTTATAGGTTGAAAACCATTAAAATCAGACAGAATAACTCCTTTCCTGAGTGTTTCCTTAAATTTCAACCACATTGAACTCCTAAATTTTGTGTATTTATTTAAATTATGAACCTTTTTAATCGACCAATATTACTAGTTGATTGTAAATAATGTAACGAGATTTTTGGCACATCCTCGGCTGCCCTGTAATTTTGGAGACAAATATTGTAAAATGTGGTAATCCAGTTTTGAATAAAAGCTTTTGCAATGTGATTGGTTCACGGATTTTCATTTTATTATTATTTTGGTATGAATGAACAATGGATTTTGGTGGGAATGAACAATGTGTTTACGGTATATGTATTTTCATCCATTATGGAGGTTCATATTATAAAATAATCAACCACAAGTTATCATAGTAAGTGCAAGAAATATGATGGGGGTGAAAATGAAGGTGTTTATTCGTTGAATTTCATTCTCTTCAGTTGTTTAGATATTAATTTCTATTCGATTTATGGAAAATATCACCTGCTACTGATAACTTCGTCATAACGAGTTTTCATAACATGCGGGTCTTTTCACAGAATATTCGGTTGGAAAATATAGCAAACTCTTTAACGTCCCATAAGGCCCATCATGTGGTTCACTGAACTAACTCTCAAATTCAGAAAATCGTCCTGGTTGATGTATAGGTGATCAAATTGTCTGTTCAAAACAAACTATTCTTTTATCCTAAAGTAACAATTCTTTAGTATTCTTTTATCCTAAACAAACTATTCTTTTAGTCCTAAAGTCTGTATGGACTTATGGATCTCAGCTGTTGGGCTGCACTGTTCAGAGCAATCGGAAGGTTACCCATGCTTTTCAAAATGGTGTACTCAGGAACATAACTAAAGACACCCTGGTACATTTTGAATGATAGACCTCACCATCATGTAGAGGTGAACACTATTAATGAAACTGTCAAGAAAATACCATTGCTCACCAACAGCGACTACAAGGTCATGTTAACATTGAAAATGTCCAGTTGTTTGTTCTAAGCGACCTACGGAGAAGATTGAAGAGAAGAAGAGACATTTGCTAACACAGTGATTGTGAAATCATGAAATAACAGCTCATTAGCAACCAAGCGTTGTCAAAACATACTGAAAAGAACGTTGTCAAAGAACATTTGTGTCTTTTTTATGGCATGCATGGTAAATCAGATCAAAATCAAGTTGATGTAACAAAAATGTTCAAAACAAAAAGTGGATAACTGAAACTAACATGCGAGATTTTTCCGTATATCACAGTAATTTTTCCCACTTCTAACCTCGGACTCCGTGCGTTCTTTTGATGCCTGTCCCCGATCCCTATCTAACTCGGCAGTGGGAAAGGAGTTCAAGGTGCCTCCCTCCTGGAAACTGGAGATGGCTGTTGACTCGGCAAACACCGAAAAACGAATAGAAGGCAGCTGTCCCAGCCCCGGATGAAAGAATTATCGTTATCTTTGATTGTAGCTTCCTTCCTTTTTTTCGCCCTTCTTACTTTTGCTTCACAGGTCCAGAATTGCCTTATTCCAACGCTGCCACCCATTTCCCCGACTGTTTACAAATTTTCTGGCGGGTTATCGCAGTTGTCGCTCCAACCGTCCCGGCAATTTATCAGGCGAAACGTAGACGGAGGGAGGAAGGGCTTTGAGCGGAAGATTTAATGTAATTACTTCTTTCTCTTTCTCCTCTTCTTTGCTCCGGCAAAAGGAAAAGAGTCCTTCCCGGGGAGCTTGGGAAACGGGAAAGAAAGTTCACATGGGAGTAGGAGGAAAAGAGTGACTGATTTATGTGATAGCAGGAATCATGGCTGCAGTTGGAGAGAGGGCTTGGGTAGAGCCTGGGAGGTTTTCCAGTGGAAGGTGGTGGGGGTATATTTATTTTATACATCTGTTCACTTGGGAGACATAATGTCCTCCGATATATCCCTCTGCATGCTTTTAGAGTTGACAGACAAGACCTTTCTACCCTCCATCCGCGAAGGCATCAGCGGAGGGGTTATCCACGTTTCAACTCGCAATGGACTGGTGGCTATCACCTTCGTCATAATGGAGGGTCATTGAAGGCATCTTCCACCTAGAAACCCTCTGAGACCTCATTTCTGTCTCCCTCTCCCGCCTTCCTTTCATGTCCTCAGATCAATATTGCTGACGGAACTCGACCTATTTTTCTTCGGAGACCATCATTCCTAAAATGGCCCCGTAATTTGTCTCAGAGGGGCTCTGTTTCTACCATTCTAGAATAGAAATGGGATGTTTTTAATAACAGAAACTATTCACATGATGTAATGTTGTATGATATCAACCATACAATAATAATAATACTGTTAGTGATTCCAAAATATTCTTTATAAGTTATTCGAACCTATTAACAAGAACTATCATTTTGATACCCAATTTATTAATTTACGCTCATTTACTAGTCCACATCCGATTGGAGTTTTCTAATTAAACAAAGTTTGTTAAAGCTTTTTGATCACCATCTAAAACTGACAAATGCGAGCACACAAGAGCAATACAACAAAGTGGAACCAAATCTTAGGTAGGTCTTATTTCACTTTTCTAAACGAATTCTCGTTAATTCTCTTTTCTTTTTTGTCATATGTTTTCATTGTGCTGGTAAATATCAGCGTGGTATCCGGATTTCTATAATATCCGAGTGCTGCTAGAATTAGGAATTTAACCAATATAGTGCCATACAATACGATCGATTACAGAGAAACCCTCCTAAAGCTTGGTAATTCTTTTCATGTTGGTCACCAGTAATCTCCACGATCTAATCTCCTTCCACTTCGGAAGAAATTTTCAGGAATGGATAGAGTTAAGCTCAATATAGCTCCTTACGAGTTTTTGATACAATATTTCTGTTGTTTGTTATGAATAATTATTATGAATTTTCAGTATATGTTTAGGTATTTTGAAATAACTCCCTTCTCTATATTACTGATTATCATTATTGCTTTCTCTCTGTTTCAGGTAAGTTACGGTAACGATTCCAGTTGAAATGTTTGAGCAAACAATTTTCGAACCATCCTATAAAAGGTTAGTCCGGCTTTTTCATTATATTATTACAATTATGTTCAAATTGATGATTGATTGATGTTCAATTGATTGATTGATTGAAGTTGAGTTCATGTTTCAACTGCCAGCCCATAGTCAGGAAACGGAAAACGAGAACACAGGGTATAGCACTGTGGGTTGGAATTCTCAGGCCTGCAGTATGCTGTCTACTTGAACTTCGATTGCTAAAAATCAAACTCTTTCAACATGATTTAGCCTCAGAAGTTAGCTCGCCTGGGTTCAAGCGGCAAGATTTCCAAACTTCAGTATCTTGTGTTAAATAGGTGTCCAATTATAACAGATGTGTAAAATACTGTAAGAAGTTTAAGGATGATTTAATTTTAAGCAAAGACAAAGACGGGTTAGGAGATTAAGAAGTAGATGAAGTGCTCTTCAACGAGAAGTGAACATCTTCGCTAAGTCCAAACTGAATAAATCTATCTAGGTGGAACAATTATTGTTGTTTGCCGCCACATCTTCGCTGAGTAGGGTTTGGTGAAGGAAAGACCGAATTGGCTTCTGATTTGGTTCTGTACGTACAGCTGCTTGCTGAGTACTTTTGCATTTACTAGGCTATATCAGAGTTGTTACTTGTATTTGTAGTTTTTGACACAAGATTCCATCCTTTGATCTTTTACCTTTCATTATTGTTTTGGTGGTTTTATGTTTGCGAATTTTGTTCAAATGAAACGTTGGACATGTTGAGCCTCCCATACTTGCACTTTTCTCAAATTCAACAAAATTGCTACCACTGTAACAATGGAAGATAACCACAAGTTCTAATCGTAGTAAACACGAAAGTCCTAAGAGAGCAATTGTAGAATACATAATTGTTGTATATAATATATAAAACTAAAGGAGAGGTTCATTTCGTCTTTTGTTCACTAAGCCCTTCCAAGATGTTAGAAATAGGTTGGTCCATTTGTTGGTCCAAAACTTGAATGTCAAAGTTGAAACATGTTAAATGTTGAAACAGTCGTACTTCATGGTGAGACCAGTATAGAACAAAACCGTTTTGCAAATTTTGATTACCTAGAAATGAATATTGGCTAATATTTGTTGAAGGGACAAGTGGGGTGCTCTGAGTGTGTGTAGTGGGAGAGGGGAATCTTTTATACATTTTTGACGCGGTAGGAGTGACTGAAGGAAGTATTTTCTTGGAATCCATCGAAGGTAAAACGTGACAGACCCAGTTCAGACTCGTCCAGGAACGCTGGAATTATTACGCTTTCATTATGACATCCGTCACTTCTGAGTTTGGTCGAAAAAAAAAAAAAAAAAAAACTTTTCCATCTGACCTCATCCGAGAATAGGAAGATGGCGGGGGAGAGAAGGGAAGTTTATTGTCTTTTGGCGGAATGACCCCGTCAACTGTCAGACCAATCACTCGCAGTGACAAGGCGCGACAAGTTAACAAAATAGCAGAAAACCGTTCGTTCCCTTTTTCGAAAGATGGAATCGGGGTATCCCTCCTCCTCCGCCCCACCCATTCTCGCTGTCTCGAGAAGATGAGAGACGAGAGCTTTTGAGAGACAAATACGGGTTGACACCTTCAGCTCGGGCTCGTCTGGACAATGACAGCCAACTCCCACCTTCGCCCATTCCAAGGAAAACCCTTCACCATTTTCTAATAAGACTCCCTTCTCCCGGTACCCCCACTGGAAAGTGGACCCTGTCAGTCGTAGTGACGCCTCCCAAATGTCACAACTTTTCCCAAATCTTGTTAGCGAACGCCCCGGGGGCGGTGCCCCTCGTCGCGCTCCTTTTCTTGTCTGTCACACGCACGCGAGGTCCCCAAAAACCTGGAGCTCCCTTTATCCCCCTCTCCACCGTCTTTTACACCTACCGGCGTTTCGGGAGGTTAACTAGACTCAACAAAACAACTTTATATTTCTCCTTCCTAAGGATACTTCCTATCCCAGGGCCAGACAAGGGGGCAAAGTCGGAAAAAATCGACGGTAATATTATTTGTGTCTGTCAATACCAGATAGTCAACTTCCTAGTCTGACGTGAAGGCTATTTTCATCATTTTCCTATTACATCCGCCAGGAAAAGGAAAACAATATCTTCAACTCATAAATAACGAAACACTTCTGTTAAGTATTCATGATCACTTTTATACAAAATGCAAAATAACAGCATTTCTTAAAAAAAAAAAAAAATGAACCAATAACCAGAGAATAAGCAAAACCAGGGAAATCAGAACGCTTGACCATAGTAGAAGTGATAATTTTGTATAAGCCTCATAATCACTTGTCCAGGCCGTTACCGGCTTTTTATGGTGCTACCGGCTCATGGTTCGTTACAAAGTCAAAACGCTCTTCTTTTCCTTCACCCTCATTCAAGAGAGTACGCCAGACGAGAAACCCTGTTGGGAAACAAGTACGTTAGATTCGCCTAGATGAAAAGTTTCAAATCGGCAAAGGTTTCGTTCCCTAACCAAGTTCTTCCTTTCATCTTGTTGGAAGGTTATCAAAACTAAACCGTCTCCTTACGGCAGATTCGTCTTCAATAAAAGGCATCTTTCAGAAATCACCTCCGTACTGCTAGCATAGATTAAAAGAACGAGTTAAAGATTGAAAAACGGGCAACAACATGAATTTACGGAACCTTGATGAAGCGAATTGGATTATATGGAAGCTTTGATAGTTTTCAAACATTTTCCTGGTCTCTGCTTTTTTAACTTCACCCTTACCGCTAAAAATGACCATGGACACGAGTTATTCGCAAATCAGAAAAACAAATGTCAAGGCCATCAATTTCTCAGTAACACTTTCAAATATCCCAATCAAACGCCCAAAATGCCTTTTGTCTGTTAAACATATCTTCGCAGCACAGCTGTATGTCTTAAAGATAGTGGTATTAGACTCACAAGATTGTCTCATTTTCAACAGATCACAGCTAACTTCCTCAAAATCCCACCACACTTGGTGTAAGGTCCTCTCTGGGGGGGGGAATGAGCTGTTTACCGATAGCTTCTGCCCCTGTCATCTTTGAGAGCTCAAAGTCGGTACCTAGCCATACCAAGGAGAGAGATTATGAGGAGATAAGCTGGGTGAGCGATAGAGCTAAATGATTCTCTCCAGTTAACTCAATGTTGCTGAAATAAGGCAAATGAGGATCCCTCTACCGATTTTGATCTGGCTAATTCCCTTGTGACTTGGTTTGAGTCTTTTTGTGCCTCAAACATTCTAGGAAAACTTCCATTCTTTTCATTTTAGATCACTGAGATTTGGTACTCAGCTTCTTGTGTTGCACAGTATTTACATCAGGTTTTTTGGACTGCTGGAAACAGCTTAATGAAGTCGTTCATAATTTATTCAATAAATTCCTACTAATTTTTGTTTTGATAGAGCATCAATTATTTACGTGACTAGTGCAATCGATATACAAGTTGAGCAGATATATGAATCCGTACGGTAAGATTTTCATGAGAATCAAAGGGTGTTGAATGTGCAAGGGGAACAACCGTTGCCACTGTCATCGCCAATGATTTAGTTCATTTCTCACAATTAATCAAACATTCAGACCGAGTTGCCGAGTTCACAGGCGGTTTAAGTGTTCCGCGGGATCAGTCTTAACCGATTCACAAAGACCTTGGGCTTTCGAGGAATTAAGCCTCCGTCAAGTTCCTCGACATCTTCAAGGATGAGGAAAGCGAGCTTCTCTAAGAGCGGTAGGTTGTTAGTTTGGCTAACTACTTAGGGAAACGGTATCCAGGGCTCTCGGATTACGCGGATACCCCAGATCCCGTCGTTTCTGCAATTACGAACGTCTCACGTTTGCGGCTGAGTGAAGACTATAAAATATTCATGATAGCAAGTCGTCTCTTGTTTCTCTCTCCCGAACGGCAAGAAGCGGTTGCTTTGTTGTTGTCAACTTGTTTTCGTAGACATTTCCTCAAGCTTTCTTGTCCCAGACAAGTCGGTTGCTGCATGGGAGAAATTGCGTTGTTCCCATTTTAGTCTTAGCTCACCTGTACATGGTTCTTACAATTTGTTTTACTCGAAATTTTTCTGGCAATAATAAAAAATCATCGTGAGTCAATAAGTAAGATGTTGAATATAAGCAAAGAATAGTAAGCACTCTATACAAGAAAGCTTAGTTGAATTGAATTTAAAGCTATGTTGAAGCAGTATTTTTATTCTTTCGCAATGTGTATTAAGACTTTCACGATGAAGTTTCAAGAATTCTGCGCACATAACGGAAAAACATTTTAAAGAGGTAATGCCAGTAGCCACACGAAGAAAATAGAAGCTGTCAAAGTTTTCCAAGTTTAAAATATTTTTCTGGGGTACGACAAAAAGAAGTAATTTTTCTTTTAGCATACGGTTTGATTATTGATGACGGAAAATTTTAGTTCCAATGCCATTAATAGCTTTTGGTTTCCTGATTCACTTGGCCAGCGTGAAGAAAAGCGTGCATTTTTAGAAACTTCTGCTTAAGCTTCTCAAGTTGAAGATTTCATCAAAGAGTGCCTTTCAAGTAGGTCGAAGAACTAAAAACTAGTACATTCAGTTGATTGTTTACTATGGTGACTGAAAATAACTGAATTTGCTATGTATTTGAAAAAAAAATGCCTTGTTGTTCAATAAGTGTTATAAAAATCCACGACCAATTTATTTTGAGTTTTTTTTTTCCAATTGAGACGGTCTATCCGTCGAAATTTTTGCCTTGGAATGTCTTTGAATTGTTCAACTGACTAAAAATCGAAATAGGAGAGGTCACGCCATAACAAGTATACTTCTATTTAGGTAAACAACAAATAAAATCTGATATTTTGTTCTCTTGAAAGTGAGAATGAAAAAAAATTGTAATTTCCATAGCTTCTAGCGATAACGCAACATTAATGCTGTTGAGGTAGGTTATGGAAGCAACATTAGCATCTCGTACCGGGATGAGATTTTCTGTTTCAAACAGAGGAAGCAGAGTAACTTTGAGATACAGTTGATCAATAATTGATCAATTATTGATAAATCACATTATCCAGGTTTTTCTCTCTGGTGTTTCTCATGGCAATTTTCCCTGAAATTCAAAAAGATCTAGTTACTATGCAAGATTGGGCAGTTAATTGTGCAATATTTCAGTTCCCTACTGATTACAGAACACCAAAAGTATTGAACCAACGTGATCAAATGATTTCACAGTTATTTGTGTTCCAAGAAACCACGTTATTGTGTATTTAGAAGTATATGTTGCACCAACTTTTCATCTTCTCCTAATAAAAATAAAAATAAAACGCTACCTACGGATAAATATATCTGTATACCTTGCTTCACAATTTTCACGCGGAGAAGATATGTGAAGTACTATAAAATTACGATTACGATAAATCATGTAAAGAACTGCCGTTGTTGACGGAGCTTGAAGATGCACTTTCGTTCAAAGGTGTACTTAGTCTTGCTTCTGGAAATTTATTGTTGTTTTCTGTTCTTATATGTCTGAGAAAATATTCTGACCAAGACCAATCCTAAACAAATTAGTGAAAATCTTGAATTTTTACGATCCAGATTGGGAGAAACGACCACTGTTTGACGGTTTGGGGCGCATCTACAGATCATCTGTAGATCATCTACACATCTCCTAGATTCACACGCAGAGTTCTAAATGACTATACGAATGCAGCCATCGACAGGTCCATTCCCATGTTAAGAAGGGCAAACGACAACTTGGGGCTGGAAAGTTCCGAAGGACGAGGCAGATTTCGAGGGGTGAATTTCGCCTTTAGTATGCCGCCCCCGTTTTGCGGCTTCTGGGCAGACAGATTCCACGAGGAGCTCATATTAACCCTCGCTGTCCCCTACAGCTTTTCAAGAAGGGGAGGGCCACCTATTTATGATTCGGACCTTCCTGGCTTACACAAGAACGACATCATATTAAAAATATAATGGACATCTTCCATTCATACGAAATAAACTTTCTTACCGACTAAATTGAGTATTCCTCGGGAAACTCAGGCCGCACGGGGAAAGAATACCGCTAATGCTTTTTCGCAATATGACTCATGGATTCTCATATTGTTGAATTCTTCGTAGTGCCTCATGAATGTTATGACGCGGAACTTGATGGCCTTCATACTGTCCTGTCTAGACTAAACTGCGATGTAAAAGGTTGACTTCACTGAAGCGACCGCTGGTTTTATATCTGCCCTCGCAATAATATCGATGTTTAAATAAACCATACTTCAATGCATCAAACTTCAAAAGCATTCCACTAAGTGAAACATCAATCCCTCCGTCCTCGCCGAGTAGGAGAATTTACTAACAAGCAGCAGCCGTATTTTTATGTTTAGAACTCACTGAAACTGCTTCGTAGGGACCATCGCGGCCGTTATTCTTCCTTTGCCTTTCGATTCCTAAAGAACTGATCGATATCAGTTGTAGACTTTATTCCTTTGTTATAATGTCTTGAACTTGTGGAATTGTTCCGATGTACCTATTAGGTTTACTACACACTACTAGCGTTTTGTATTTCTGCATTTTCAGTCATAGGGGTCTTATAATCAGACCTTTTAAATACTACCACCCTATAAATTTTCGTGCAATCTTTTTATGTTGGTAATAATATTTAGTTACATATATCTACTTTAATTCTATCATTCAAAAATACCTTTCTTTAATCCAATTTGGACTCACATACACTTCCTCTCGTTTCACAAATACTGAGTTTACATTGAACCATAAGTCAAATCGAAAAACTAGTCACATCCTGTAAAATGAACACCAGAAAAGTATAATCAGTCTCTGCTGGCATTCCCATAGAAAACCCTATCACCCATTACACATGCTCTGTTAAATTCAAGAATTTACCAGAAATCACGTTTTTCACAATTTAATTTGTACAATTTTTGAGGCATCAAAAATAACGCATCAAAAGTTTTTAATTTTTAGGAAATCAGTTGAAAACACCAAAACTTTAAATTTGATTCTCCCTGGTTTGAGCTTTAGAATTCGCACCAATTTTGTTGAAAATTAAAATTGCAGAAACTGATAATGGATGATATACAATGATTACTGATTGGAATGAATTAATTATTGAAATTCATACTCAGTCGTCATACTCAGCCAGACAATTGGTACATGTTTTATTGTTATGATTTCATACTTTTTTGGAAGATCTTTTTGGTGTGGTTGATTTTAATTTCAACCAAATTTAAATCAAATTGTTCAGGCCAATCAAATTGTGTGGTCTGAGCTTCGAACCTTAAAAAAAATACACCGACACCCTGTATCATGGTGGTGTGTGGAACGTAAGCCCGCAAGAAACGCCTAATTTATGTGAGGTGTCATTCCGGTGTTTTGAACTTTCCTCGTCTACAACATCGAGGTTGTCAGCCGAGAAGACAGATATCACCCAGATATTGAACCCAGATATTCATAACTCAAATGCTCGGTTAAGGAACAAGAAACAACCTACAGACTTGTGGTGATGCCATCGTCACGTTGTGTCACTTGACACGCGCCTCTGTCGTGACCTCAGGGTTGTCACGCTGTTTCGTTTTATTACTTGAAAGGCATCAAATAACCCAACTTCATCACAAACTTTGCTAGATGTGCACTCCCCCATCAGTGACAAAGTTGAAGCTGTGAATAACGACGGTAATTAATAAAAATGAAGATTATTGCAAGATTTTCAATAAATTTCCCAGGAAGTCGTTTCAAAATCTTTCTAAATTTTGCGGGACAGGAATCCCATATTGACGCCATTAATCGCATTCCGATCACATGAACCTTTTCGTAAATTTTATTAACTCATTCAATTAAACACATTAAATATGAGAAATTTTGATATTTTCACGATGAAGTTGGTATTGTCAAAATTGAACTTTTTCACACAGAATCACACAACCACTTAGTCAACCTTAAACAGACGTGAAGTTGTACAAGAATTTTACATTATTGTTCAGCAAAATCCATTATTTATTTATAATTTATATATTATGGCCTTTACAGCGCCATATCGAGTTAATTATCAAACTGCATGTCCACCCTGGTATATCTAAGATCTTTCCAGTCATGGGAAGCCTTTTACTTTATTTACCACCTGCATATTCAGGAAAAGACCTTGATTTATACTGAATAACAATTATTATTGGTTGGATTTGTCCAAATGTTTGTGAATCATCGTAGGAAACGACATGAAAACCCATTATTTGATTGGGAACATGTTTCAAACGCTCGGTTAGAAGAAAAAGTAGTACAGAAGGGTACTGAGTATTTTTTCTCCTCGTCTCCATTCAAGAAGGAAGGAGCAGAGAAGGGTGATTTATTCATTGTTGACGGTAGCTTGTTGTTGGATGGACGGGCAGCTATTGAGTTAGGGGGTTGAACTAATGATTGGGTTAGGTGGCAATCTGTCCTGGCTGACAATGCCCTATTAAGGAAGGGGCCCAACAGGTTGGGAAGCTCGAAGACTTATCGAGACCCAAGGAAAAGTCCTTCAACGGGGAACGAGGGCTATTGATGACCTTTACGGAAGAAGATGGGGGTGTGGGGGTTAAACCCTTTTTTTCATGGGGGCACTGCCCCTCGCGTTCGCCCCGCTCGCGATGAGTAATGGAGTTCTGGAGTCTTGACTGATCCTCAACTAATTGTAGCCCGAAGTCCCCCACACCACCGTAACGTTTGACATCTGTATTTGTTGTCTAATGGTGCAAAAACTCTTTGGCGGGGGCTCAGGGGCTTGTTAGAGCTGAACTTTGATTTTCCGACAGAGACGGGAAAAGCGTGGTAGATGACAAATCTGAGGGTATATACCAATACTTCTAGAGCGCTAATGACGTTTTGCCCTACATGGCAGAAGTTTGGAATGACTGGCGCGAGGAAAAAAGTGGATTTTTCGCGAAGGGTTTGAACAGTTTTCAAAAGTAGCTAGATTACCCCTTCCTGACCAAAGAAACAGCCCGATAATCTTGCGAGTTATAGCCTACACACAAGTCGAGTTTCGTAAGGGGGGAATCAAACTTGGAGGATTAGTGGTAAATCCGTTATCGTTGTAAAAGAAAAGGGAACAGCTTCTAATGTCTGTTTAGGAGCAAACTGAAGTCATTCACTTCTAGAAAGTCAAAGACAGGTAACTAATTCATATGGTCATATGAGTACTAATTTATCGAATTAGTTAGATAATGAAAATTTGTAAGACGTCAAAGAAAACGTCGACTTTCATTATCAATTTGGCCAGTAAAAACATTCCTGTGGCTCCTCAGGCTTTTCATTCGCCCGACTTGAATCCTTGTGACTTTTTTCTCTTCCCAAAGTTGAAAAATTTCCTCAAGGGAATTCATTTTAGGACAGTCGGACAAATTCAAACTGCTGTAACCGACCAGCTGAAGGTTATTTCGGTGTCCGAGTTCCAGCACCACTGTAAGGAGTGGAAGAATCGTCTCCAGCGCTGTGTGGCCTCAAAAGGAAGTTATTTTGAAGGTGACAATATTGAATTGTGATTCTTTTTGTATTAAAAATTTTACGCAATCAGTCTTATTGTTTAATTTACACACCTCGTATTTCGGTGAAAATGATCATTGGCCAAACGATTCAACTGGTTTTCATGTTGGAAGATAGATGATCGGTTGTTGGAATTTCCCAACAGAAGGTATGTTTTAATAAGACAGAATATTTACCCAGCGGCAAATGTGTTTACTCGAGTTTCTGTCGCATGTTGTATAGTCTGATTATGCGTATTAGTCATGGTACAGAAATATTCAAGGAGCTAAAGAGGGTCAATCCGAGAAATAAGTCTTCAACATTGCTTTCAGTCTTAGTCGACGCTTTGATACGAACGCGACGTGAGAGTTTTTCGAGCTGATATTTTTGTAAATCGAAAAACGATGTTTCTCTCCGAGACTTGTCACAACTAGACTGATAAAAAGGGGAAGGAATAAAAGACTTGAGAGCGGCGGCAACCCTTTTGATCGTGGAGCTCAAAGCTCAAGGAGAATGTGGATTGAGTGGACCCCGTCCGTCCATCTAAATTTGGACAGACCCATAAAACATATGACTTTACTACCTGGCCGAAGCCCTATCACGGAGGGAAAATTGTAGGAACGGTAATTATCTTTTGAGGAGCGCAGGCGCACAAGACAAAAACTTTTGATAAGGCCACGTCAAGGAGGCCGGGAGAGCACGATGGTGCGGGCCAGGGGGACCCCCTTCTGACAGATTTATAGCGGCATCAAAGCCATTATCGTAAACCAATCTGAGATATCGAAACAATTTACTTGGAACCCTCATCCCGACTCTTTAGAGTTCATAAAGGTAAAAATCATATATCATAAAATAGACGCCGTCCTTCGGACTCCGATGATAATGTTATGCGAGCGTTTGTAGATAGGGATCGTTGCAGTATATCATTGTCTCCCAACGTGTAAACCTGGAAAAAAAAGTTGCATAATGGACGCCTCCCCTTTTCACTAGTGGTGGGGTCGAAATTTGCGTACAAAGGTTCCAACTGGCGCGTAGCTGCCTCACGCTGGAAGAAATGCAATTTGCATAGTTGACATATCAGCACGAAGTCTTCTCGTTCGCGGGCGCTGGTTTCGCTTAAATGCCCCAGAATTAATTCACATCGCTCTACTCTGCTGTATATTCTACACTGAACTCTATTGATACGTGCTAGGTTGGGAAAATGCAACCTTATCATGATACTACTTAAAACAGTCAGCATTACATGAGAATTGTTATACCGAGGCTATTCTATTATTTGTTTTTGTAGGATACTGTGAAACTAAGCAGGTTGTTTGTGGTGCAAGGATAGAATGGTTGTAAGGATCGAAACATAGCCCAATAAATATCGTGTACTGGGAATGTTATGTTTTCAAGTCGTTTTCAAATAGGTGAGACCTAAAAAGTCAAACGACGGTTATTGTGATCAATAACCAGGATTGTTGGTTGAGAGCCATTGGACCTGGATTTGAATTTGACCTGCTGAAGAACTAGATACCTTCATACATGATACAATGATACAAGACTTTTGACGCTTGAGTATCTTGTCCTGTTGAGGCTACAGGTGCTCCGTTTTCCAATAGTACATAGAAGTCGTATTGGGTTTGTGCAGTTCTGGAATAGCAACTTATTGGTTATCCTAATATGGTAGTTCTTGAATATTACTGCTTCATCCTACCACGTCGGAATAAACGGGCCAAAGGGGATTGAGCTACTGGAATTTTGATTCAATCTTGAGGCTGCTTCTCCATTCCGCTAATGCCATGACATTCTAGCCATCGATTATCTTGGACATTATACCATCTGATGATTTTCCCCAAATACATTCTCATGATTACAACATACATTAATCTCAAAAACTTGGAAAAAATGTATTAATGACTGTATTTAGAGTGCCCTGTTTATTCTGCCAAGTCCTATCTTCTATATTTTTTTCTTACATCGCTCTTGTGAACGTGGCTTTTTTGATGGTTACAAATTGCAACCGATTCGTATCTAGTGAGTATTAGTTCATCAAAATCGTCCATCACTCCTTGGAAAGATGTATAGGCATTCCCAAATCTAAAGCTAAGAAAATATCAGCCTCTGGATCCCACATCCAGCAATATGTTGAAAAATGAATTGTTTGCTTACGTAGGATCAAGGACATTATTTTTCCAGGCAAGTCGATGATCTGAAGTAATGGTTTAGGAGCGATGACAACTTGATGTCCTGGGGAATCATCCCCGGTCACTCCTCTGTAACCGAACACAGGAGTATGTCCGATTCCAATCTTCGAGTAAGAAGCCTAGGCTTCCCTGTTGAATCCTGTATTTCCAAATACATTTCTGCTCAATATAGACTCGATATGGGATATAAAAGATACGGTTCTCAAGCTTTGTTACTAGCTTTGTTCTTAGCTTTGTTGTATTGCATTGTTATTCGTATTTTATTGGAAAGGTTAATCCGAATCCTATGTCCTAATGAATCCAGGGTGTGTTCATCAAAATACCAAGGCTAAGTGAACGTTGACAGGTGTGTAATAAACGGCATCAAGCTGCGGCGATAACGCCGTGCACCCCGTAGCGTTTCTTCCATTATCTTGCAAGTGGACGCAAAAGTGAGGACTTCAAAATCGTTTTACTCCGCTCTGTAGCGGCCCCATAACAATTTATCATCCATTTGCACTTATTGAAAATAAGGACGGAACGTATAATAAAGATTTTCACGCGATTCATGTTGCAGAGGAGTGTCAAGTTTTGAGCGAAACTTAACGCGTCCTTGGGATCAAGAATATATATAGTGTGGGGGCTTGGGAATGATTTGTGGCATGGAGGGGCTCCCCTGCTGATCCCCGGTTGACGTGGAAAACAAAGCTATAAACCACATCTGGGCCTTCGCGAGAGGTCTTCTTACAGGCCACCTTTTGTCGAATCGCTGACGTCATCCAACACCTAATGGTCGACCGCCTGATGTCGTCCTTTTGGGATCTACGGAAAGACAGTTTGCGTTAGCGATCATGTCAGGGATTAATCCTCTCAGATTTAGACAAAGCAATTCAAAATATGCTGCTTGCTTTACCTCTCTTCTCATGGCTCGATGTCACTTGCGATTACATTATGGCATCATGAAATGGAGACGGTACATTCGGGTAATGTAACATTCATATATCGTTTTTCTTATATTTGTCATTTAGGAGAATATGAAAATATTAATTTTCTGGGGACCATCTCGAATATCTATATATGATTTATGACCAACATTAACTTCCAGCCGTTTCACTGATTCCCAAATGCGTCTTAATCGTTGTGGCGAACATTTAACTGTATTCCCGACTCCCACACTCCCGAAAAACCGCTCGCTGATTAAAATAACCATGGCTCACCACAAACTTGATTCATCATACATCCCACTATGACCCATACAAATAATTATACTGTTTCTTGCCATTTTGCAAGCCATGGATTAGCTGAGGATGTAGATGATAACTAAGGATAGAAATCCAAAATAAAATGTTTATTTATGAAAACGAATGTTGAGTGGTTCGTGCTTGAACAGATACTTCATACACCTGAGTCATCCCGAAATACATTGAAATTGTAAACGTTCCATAGAATACAATTTCACTCCACGATATATCAGGTATATATCGCCATTCACAGTCAAAGTTTTAACTACTTCCAGAAGTCGTGAAACATCAATTCCCTTATCGGAATATCAAAGCAATTTTAAATATAATAAGGCAATGATTGATGAATAGTCGCCGTTACTGATTTGTAGATCTGTTCTTAGACTTTCAACCCTAGAAGAAGGTGTCCGATATCTGGTACAGGAATGAGTACTTTCTTTGTAATTAACAGTCAAACATTTTTCTATTTATGATTTAATTCGGACTAGAAAGGAGAATCTAGAAGCAGTTCGATATTTTAAATGTTACCGTCGTTTTCATTTTATTAAATTTAGCAATCGCATCCTTCTCATGAATATCTCTATTTCAAAAAAGAAACAAGCTAGCAACCGATAAGTTAAATTTGTGAATTTCTTTTATTAAACAACATTTTCTAAAAGATTTTATTATTTATTTTTAAATTTTATCATATTTTTTCAATGACGCGTGATTGCTTGAGTCTACAAGGGTTCGGGAGGTCACTTTTAGCTTCAGAGATGTCGATTATTTGCTCAGGTTGAATTTTTATGGATCTGAAACCCATCCCAGTTTATTTTGTAGCCAAAATTAGCAGGAAATGACACCCTACTTTCTTATGTCAGTGAAAACCTCGAAAACAAAAGTCTATGACTCTTAGCAACTGTGCGTGTGAGGCGGTTGGGCTGGCTAGAAATTTCGACCAACTTGTGCGAAAGAGCGGATCAGATCTAACGTCTTTTACAGCCCCTGCAATGGAATATTATTGAAAATAATAAACAAAAATTAAATCGGTCATTAGTTAGGGTTGATAATCTTGCAGAACGACACTGAAGAGTTGATACTTCAGTTTTTGTGTATTAATATTAAAAGAAAATGAACAAGAGAAGACGATTAAAAATTGAATTCTAAAAAGAAGTTATGATGTCTCAGTTGGAAAAGCAGAGGTTGAGTTACCCGCACCATCGTGATTAAGTTTGTTTCAAAAATTATGTTATCGTTAAATGGTTTCCTTTCCCTCCGGAACTCAACATGTAAAGCTCATCGTTAAGTGAGAGTGTACTCTTTTGGCCTGAGACCAAAACCTTCAACATTAATCGCAGTCAAAAATACACCTTCCACCCCTTCTTCCCCCATTCCCGGAGATTGATGCCTTTCCGACCTAATCTTCGAAATTTATTTTCCACTTCATCACCGGATTCCGGAGGAGGGATGGGCGACTGATTGATGGAATCCGGGCCAAGATACCCCCCTCCAACGCCGCCATTCCCACTTTATTTATACGATGATTTTTTTTTTGTAGATGTTTAATCTCTGGAGAGACTGCGATATCAAAAAGCTAATCGTCGTAGATGGTAATATGGCTCAGAAATGGATAGTGTAACGATTTAGAGCTTCTTGTACACTTCAGTTCCATAAGATTTCCTATCTGTGCATTTTAGTCTTATTTTAAATTTTATGAATATGGACAGAAAATATGTGGATTAAAAAAGTTTCATCCTTTTCGCAGTTGTTGCAAAAGACAAACGCTGCGATGTAAACTAGATATATATTGTATGTTTTAAGCTACATGGGGACCATGAGGAAGTCTGTGTGCTGAAGCACTTACCACAGCCCCTTAGCTACCGTCCTATGCTAACTCAAACTTTCAAGCAACCTACGCTGATTAAAACCTCTACAGCACTTATTGTGATAAATTTATTGATAAATTTGTTGTTCCTGTGGGTTTTTTAATGGCGCAAACGGTGACTTAGTCAGACATGAGATTGACTCAACCAATATACATATTTTACGAGGGAGCAGTGATGATGAGCAATGAAAAGTCTCTAAAACCGTTTTATGTAAAAATCACACATATATCATCACAATAATTTTAAATCGGTAAAAATCAGTATCGCACTTCCAAACCTCTAAAGCTGTAATCATCACTTTCATCATTATCCAGTTATCAGTTGGTCGCTCTCTTCATCGCTGGAATCATCTATTTCTCCCAGATCGTGTGGTGTTTCTGAGAACGAAGAACATGATTGCTCTAAGAATAATTAAAAGTAGGTGATGAAATAAATTTATATGAAATCCAGGATAGCTATTTATGACGCCTGGGCTGGTAATACGTTGCTCCCAGTTGCCCCCTTCAACTTACGGCTTCTGAAGGGAAACAGTTCATACAAATTTTGTATAAATAATGATAAATCCATAACTGCGAAACAGAATAATTTTAAAAAATTAATCGGGGTGGTAAATATTTCATTTACCTATACTAGATGAGCTCATCCTGCGGCTATTCTTCTAGGACGTCTGAAATAGCTACAAACGTGACTGAAGTGATGAGGTAAAATACAGGGAAGGGGAAGACAACGTGGAGGTCATGTTCGTGCATCTCACAGTCAGTGAGTTCCAGTTTTTGGGACTTGAACCCGGTTCATTTGGTTCCACTTGTGCGACGATGTAATTAGTTAACGCTCAACCACGATGAAATATACGGCGGAAAGTTTTTTGGTTTTTGGTCTGCTGGATTTGGATTCTGGACCTCTGTGCAACGGCCGGCATACGTAACGAAATGTATATGCTCAAAGTAGCCACACTTCTCTCGTGCGTGGCTTCAGACCAAGGACACACCCACGCATTTTGCCCGGACGTTCACTTGCAGCGTGTGGAGGAACATCATTCGGTCAAGGGCATATAGACACAAGACTGTCATGAGAATCGGCCTCCTTCCCTATGTCCAGTGTCATCAAAGTATCAGGCCTGCCGTCGATTCCCTTCCGCATAACTGATAGATGTGTGGGTGGTATCACCGAACAGTCCGATTAAAGCTGCCAACCATCGTATTGATTGTAGGGCCCACTTCAATCCAAGATTGATAGGTCAAACTGGTCAGACTGCTACATCGGTCTTCATTATCAACACCCCTCTGCATGCAGAATAATCCCAAAACTATGTGAAATCAAAATCTTGGATGAATCCTACATTACACGTACCATGCTCGAATAATGGACCATTTTCAAGTTGTGTTGTAGGTCGTTTTTGTTCACTAATAGATAGTTTTGATATTAATGTATGAAATCGTGAAGATATTTTGAAATTCGGTCACATTTTGTGTATAAAAACATATGTATTACTCCAAATTCGATAGAAATGGAATCCAACTCTAGAGCTGCCATTTTTCATGGGATTCCAAGAAATTAAAACCCCTCTATTCAGTTATAGATCTAACAACATATCGTCAATGTTTTTCTTTGATTCCAGTAAGTCCAAAATTTTCAGGCCACAAACGTGGTTCCTTTCATTGGCGAGTTACTGGAACGTGAAGATAAGATATTGGCAAACTTGGCGAACATGAGGGAAGAGTTCCAGAGAGAACAAAACGTTTAAAGCAGGCAATCTAGTTTTTGAAGATGAACCTGAATAATTCTGGGAGTAATTGAACGAGTTCGCAATCTGTTTCAGACCTTGCGGCATCGCTTTTGTGATGATTTGGTATGGAAATATGAGATTTGATACCTGTCTCTGTCCTGAGTACTCGTTTTGAAATTGTCGTTTCGCGAATTATAGATCTGTACCAGGAGAAACCCCCTTGCCATGCAAAAAGAGCGCAATCCAGCGTAGTCTTTCCAGTCCCTGGAGGCTCCGCTGAAGATACGTCACTCCGTTTTATTTTGTGTCAATCTCCCGACAATCGGGGGAGGGTTTTCGCGCGACAGAAGTGAATGGAACGACACAAAAAACCAACTACAAAACGTGGGTCTGGGTTTGAAAAAAACGAAGGGATTCGCCTGAACGAGTGAGACAGAAGCCGAGCCGGACGGTGTTTTGTCTATGAGGCGTCAGTCAAGGCAGATAACATCCCACTGAGAGGATGGTCTCCAAGATATCGTCCTGTCAACTTGGGGGAGCGCCGAAGTTTTTGTCCCTCGTGAATCGTTGTTGTTGTTGATGATTTCTTTCTCTCTTTTTCGGCCTTGCTCTGAATGGTGCTCGCGAATATGCGAGCAAAGAGGAGGGAGAAGGGCAGCTAACAAGGTTTTCGCATTAGCTCCAGGAGATTGCGAAACAGGAAAATCAAGCGTAATCCCGCGCTTATGTCCTTCATTCGATGCCGCCTAACTTATTTGGTGGTATATCTGAATTCATTGACGAAGGAACGGTTATTGAGTTCCCAAATACTGAAAATTGAAAAACAACTTCACATTTCGAGTCAACCAAGGTTTCAACTCCCTTAGAAGAACAAATTTTGGTCTTTCAAAATCGAAGTGTAATTATAAAGTTTCGACGTTAACTCAATTAACCGGAGATCTAGCTGTTGAAAAAAAAAAAAATGTTCGGTTCAACCAACTCCGGTTCAGATAAATTAACCATCAAACTCTCCAAATCTACGATCAAAATCAACCAACCGAAACTGAGTGGTTATTTTCCAAAACAACGTTTAATATGAGTTTTTATTTCTCCATCTTTGTTTGCAGTCCGAAATTCTGTTTTGCTGCTTTACTGTTCATTGTGCTATTTCTGCCGTTTCATTTTATTGATTATTGCAGGTTTATATTTTGTCTGAGTTCTCCTACCTGTTGGGTTAATCGTATTACAGTTTATTTTGGGTAATGTGTGCTAAAAAAAAATAAGAGCTACAGAGACATCGTTGAAGCAATGGAACTCGAGGATGAGTTTGTCAAAGATGATAGATTTCACTATTCATCATGGATTTGACAGAACGGTGGATTTGGAGCTTGACGATTTTGATTTTTTGGCTAGGTACCGACTTTCAAGAACTATTGCTCTGTCGATTCTCGAACAAATTGGAAGTGTCATCGAATAAGCAATGACCTGTAAGGCCTATTTTCTCCTCTGTCTACTTTTTTTGGGGGTCGATCTTGTTAAACGCCAAAATGTCAAAGAATTCTCGCGTTGGACGACCGGTAGATGTTTCTTTTTCGCAATAATCAAACTCCGGTACACTTGCTCGCTTACGAGAAGCCTCTCCCTATCCATGACCAGACGGTGTATAACAACAATAGTGACTAACGCACCATGAACATAACATATGCTAGATCATGGGAGTTTTTAAGTATAGCAAGCAGCAATCGCAAAAGATGGGAACGAAGCGAAAATAGAAACGGTGGTTGATTATGTTATCACTGGCATCTCGTTTCCACCCTTATTTGGCGGGCAAGTGTCTCCTTGATATCATCTTAATCAACTTCTAACTTTAATTCGACATTACATGAAAACTCGTGGAAATTGTTACTGACTGATGGCGCTGTAATTATTAAATACATTGGTGAAACACGTTTGTTTTGAATCAGCTTTCAAATATCTAGTTCTTTAAAACAAAGATATACTTTAACCATGCTTCGGAATCGTTGGCGAAACAGCATCTGCCTCAAGTTTTATTTGCAAAATGCAAAACACAAAATGGGCCCCATATCCTCAACTGTTTTGGCAAATTTGCGTATACACAAGACGGACTTTCAACGTTGCTCTCTTGTCACCCGCATACTTGTTCAGTACGACGTTGTTTATCCAATACGACCATTCCTTTCAAATGAAAATGGGAAAGTGGTGTCTCTTCTTTGTCTTTAACTAGAAATAGCGGCATCCTTATTGAAATCTGTCAATTCTCTGTATCGGACGAGGAAATGACATAAGGAGGGCATTTTAATTATGAAAGGTACATTTCAAAAAGATCTTATTCACAAATTACCATTGCTAAAATGAAGAGGGAGGCTTGTTCGGTAATGAGGAGAACAATGTGAAATAATTTGGGATTTTTTTTTTCTTACAATTGAGTCGTTCGTAGAGAATCGTCGTTCACCACCCGAAATGTCCGTTTATGCCAAAATCCTACACTGTCAAGTATTTTCGAAAACAAAAACAAATGCTTTATAGTAAACTAATTTGGCATTGACTGCTAGTAACCAAGTGTGGTAATTGGGAATATCATGATCCATAATGTGAAACAATTCCCAGTAAGGGCGAACTGTTTTCTGTTTGCGTCTAATATTGACAGGCCTGTGATGAAATGGACACAACAGGAACAGGTTTTTTAAGAAACCTTACTTTAAACATTTTAAAACGAAAATGTTCAATTAATGTTTTTCTTAGTTTGAAAGCATAAATACATACACAATTGTAAATGGAAGGTACAGGCTAATCTCCTGTTTTTTTTGTAACTTTTCCTCCTTTTCGAATCATAAAGCAAGTTCTATCGAGATTTATTGTCTTAGTTAATAAATCACGGGTGAAATATAGTTTGAAGTCCAACGCTGCAGTGGGAGAGAGATGAACGGATGAAGATTATAAATTAGGGTTTTCCAGTATTTTATTCAATATATCACCACATTACGTTTCTGGACTCCCTTCTCTCCTCCTTTTCAGTTTTCACGCTTTCCATCCTGCGAAAGAAAATGCCACACTTGACAGGACTAAATCATTATGAATTACTATGTTTTTGCTCCGTAGAGAGGGAGAAAGGGCTCATTAGGGGTTGAAGGTAACGTTGGATTAGGGGCGTGAAAACTGGTGCGCTCTCTCGGCCAGAAGGGGAAACCAACGGGGTGGGGGGTTACAGATCTTTTGTTTCAACAGGGGACTTTACATCATCTCCCCATCCCCTATCCCCCATCCGCCTTCCCTTGTCATCCTGTTGTTTTCCCCCCACAAGATGGACAACCTTAATGAAAGAGACACGTCAAGCGGCAGACGGACACCTACCGCCACCTGATAAATTATCCCCCGGCTCTAATGTACTCTGAGTGTTTCAAACTTTGCGGGAATTATTCTTCGCTAATTCAATTTTCATGATTTTACCCCGAGTTTTAACTACCGGGAACGTTGTCTGAATTAAAGGGAAACGTCTCATTTGGGTGTAATGAAACGTGATTGTTCCTTTTGATGACATAAGTCATTATTATTAAATGCGGTTTTCTCAACGAATCCGAAGATGTATTACAACAATCAGTTCGAAAAATATGTGCTGATGTTTTCATAGAAGATGGTCATGAAAATAGCAATCGTAACATTTTGCAAATTCTCCTGCCGCTCGCAACCAGGCCAATTTTACCGTCAATCAACTGATAACCAATATTATATATTTATTTCCCTCAAATATAAAGTTTGTAACACACAACGAAGAATATGTTTACAGTTACCAAAAAGTGGACACTGTCGAAGCTGTCCTAGGATGCAAAAGGAGATATGCAGATGGAGATAATAAACGATGATCTTCTCTTTTTCTCGGCATGCTTGGAACATTGAAAAAATATTAGCAATTGAGTTTTTGGTAAAATTTGCCCCAAAACTGGTCACGATTTTGTTATTTCGAAGTGTATCGGTCACTATTCATTGCAGATTTGGATAGAACACTAAATTTCATGAACGATAAACCTTGCATTTTGATGCCACCAAAACTAACCAATGTGAGCCGATCATTTGAAAAGAAATCAGCAATTTCTTTGCCAGACGAGGAAATATAGAAGCCTTACAAATCGTTGTTCACGCTAGGAAGAACCGACTTTGTTGAAAATGGCGAAAAAATTAAATAGGAAATGTCGACGACATTTTCAAAAATCTTTTCACGTTTCAATGTTATTCAAGTGAAGCGTGTTCTTGATGTGATTTTATTAGATTTAATTCCAACGAATAGAATCAGACATCCTTGGCCGTTCATCAGCGAAAGAAAATAGGGTCACCACCTGTGTGTACAGTAAAATAACGTATTCAATTATGATGATAAGGAGCCGATATAACTGTAAAGGAAGTTTTCTATAAAGCAACCGAGTTTATTACAACTGGTTACCTTTAATGGACAAACTATTATTTAGTAGTTATTTTTGTCAAGAGGACGCGTCGTACCAAAGCGACCGCCGAGCTCGCGGATCGAGTAAACACTTTCGATCAGCTGCCTCAAGCTCGTTTATTGTGATTTGTCCCTGAAGGATATTTTCTCGAATGCTTTGTCGGTCTTATTGATGGGCAAGGCAGCTGATTGCTTCACTTTGATAGTACTGGCTCGACACTAACACGTGACGTTCCTTCCTAATCCAAAAGAGCCGATCATGGCATAAGTCATAAAATCCATGCGGCCAGACTGTACATTTGTCAATAAGCGTATTACCAGAATAGACCAAAGCTAATTCCAAAGTATTGAGCGGTTTTTGAGAATTTTTGTGGAAAATTAGGATGTTTCAATGTCACCAACAATTTTCAAATCTACTGTCAAGTATAATTCTGCTGGCAGTGTTGATTTGTGGACAGGAAAGGAAAGGGTGGTGTAAAGGATGGTATCCCAAATTGATTGAATCATAATAAACAATAAAATACATTATTTTTTATGGACGATTAAATAAATTTTATATTAAAACTTGATGTATTAGTTCAAGAGTTGTATGTTGTCGCAGATTGATCTGATTCCAACATTCCCCGGCATGCAAATGATGTTTGAAGTCGAAAAACCTCTCTTGTTACGATTTGGTAAATTATTCATCCATCAACTCCACATCAATTTACGCCTTACAAGATCCCCATTGGGTGCCAGATCGTTTTCGGATATCTCAAGCCACATTGCTTATGTATTTACAAGGGGGAGCTCGCCGCGTGTTGAACTACGGCGTTTATTTACTAAACGGGGGACGTCGCGTGATTGGCACGAATCAGAATATAAAAAACAAGTACTTGTTAAAAACCCTCTCGGAAAGGCTGATGGAAAAACGGGCAAACTGAGGGAATGACCAAGATTTATGATATTTTTGAAGCGGAGTTCATCACGTTTTACGAGCCACCGATGCAAATGAAGTCAACTGGTGGAGGCAAGCCGGCTCTGGGGCTCGAAGTAATTACGCCTCATCAAGATAAAAACTTGGATTCTGCCCGTTTGAAATATCGACGGTTGAGTTTAATACGGACGGGAGAAATAAAGTTCATCGCGAAATTCCATGTCTAATAAGTGATTATTGAAAAACAATGAAAATAATAAAATATTGCTGCACTGGTTTTACGGAGGAAGGTCGAGAACATTGTGATGCATCCACCTTTCAAATTGATCATCCTCGTCCTGTAGTCTTGTGATAGTGTTGAGGAAAAATCGATGTATTTGGGATCTTACCGGTTATTCTTTAGTGTTATCCTACGTTTAATATAAAAACTCCTGTATATTGTTTTCATTAGACTGTTTGGTTCGCGAATGTGCCACTAGAGTGGGTTGGAGTTGGCACTTCTATCATTGCGCGACAGAAATCCAATTTAACAACAAGAGGAACAAGAAGAGACCGGGAACATGGACAGTTAACAAAGTACGTCAAACTTGTACAAGGTTAGCTCGAGATACTTGAATTTCCCTGCATATTCGCATCCAGCGGGAATACGGTATTTTCAGCAATATAGGGAATGAGAGAATCGATTTTTAAACACCTAGAACAATCATAAGAGAACATAAGTGGTTGTTTACTGCGACAGGCAGCTCATACAAAATGTTTGTGAAAAACAAACACATTTTTCAGCGGAGCTTATTCGCTCTATTTGGGGATCATGGAGGACTACGAACTAATTGGAGTTATCACATGATGCGCATGGTGACGCCACACAGTACTGGTGTTAATATACCATTTTGGATAACTTAATGCCGCTTTTTTCATATCAATTGGTGCAACTCGAATGTTATTGGAACCTTGCAAATCTTTATCTTGTCTTTCGTGCTCTGACTTTTTTTCAATTTATGCAGCCCTAAATATCCAACTTACACATGCATATTCATCGTGAAACTTTCCTTTCTGGTTATAGACAACCTCTTCTTATGAATGATAACCATCCAAAACAAATCGTTTTACCAAACTCCAGCAGAATTGGACAATAAGTTTAAGGTGATTGTGGTTTAGTTAAATTCAACATTAATTGGTTAAGATAGTTGTAAACCTTATTTATTGGGAAAAACGTAGGAAAATCTACAGTGCAACTAAATGACTTTAACCGCTCCACATTTCAGTTATTTCATTTTTGAACTTCCATATAAAAGACAGCAAATGCAATGTACTTGAGTAAATGTATTAATTTTTACTTTCAAATTTACCGTTTTTTCAAATACTGTTTTGCTTGTAGACGTTACTGATAGGACTGTGTCAGACAGAATCGTGGGTTTTATTCGGTTTAAAATTTAATAAGCCTTTCTTTAAATTGATCACAATTTAATGTATGAAGTTTACTAACCACCCAATCCTTAACAACACGGTATACCGTGTTTATACATAAAACTGAACATTTATTATTCCGTACATTCAGTCGAGTAATCTTTATAAAACAGTAGATCTCGTAGTCGAAGGGTCGAAAGGAATAAAATCAACCGCACCGGAGCTGATGGAGCGTCGAAGTAATTAGGATGCATCAAGATAAACACTACACCAACCGTTTGAATTGCCGAGTTTATTTTGCGGGTTCGGACGGATAAATTCCAGCCCTGAACGAAAAACCCCCAAAGTGCTGCAGGGAATGGGAACGTGTAACCGAACGCCCGTGTATCAGTGTGCGTATTTCGAATTTATATGTTTGTCCGCAGGAGTACGATTGGTACTTTATACAACTATTTCCGTTTCAAGTTTATATTGAAAAATCCTCGAGGGCGTCGACAGTACAAACAAATCGGTTCATGTTCTGAAGACAAAATATACGAAACATACAATTTCGGTAGATTGGTTGTTTTCCGCGAAAACACAAATATTACATAGGATATCAAGGTTTTGAAGTGATTGTGGAATTTTATGATGGATGGATAGGTGACAGTTGAAGAACATGAGGATGTCGAAGATGCTTTTTTATCCTCGACTAGTTCTTAACACAAATGTAGCTTCCAAATAATAGGGAATATCAATGTAAGCACCAAATCCCCCACAAGCTATACCAGGTAAATGTACAAAACTGAAATTTCGTCATGGTCACCATAAAAAGATAGAATGTATTGAACCGTAATCAGTAACTAGCCAGTGCTAGCAGTAACAATACATCTCACTTCACAATTATAAAAAATGTATACATACAGCTAATCCCAAAGTATTGTAAACGCTATAGTAAGTAACAAAGTTATGAAAATAAATAAATTGGAACCAAATATGAGGCTGACATATACAGATATAAACTAATAGTCGTATATAAAATGTACAAACTGTGTTCCATCCCAATTCATTCACTATAACACATGGAGCTAAGAGTTTTAGCTACTAGTAGGTCCCGATGTACTTCTCATCTAGTAGTTAGTTTACAGATCACTTGTATACCGGCTTGATCATTTATCTGGGCATACTTTAAGAGCTGTTATACCTACGATGACCATAATTTTGAAAAAGAAAAGGAGGACCATATAAGAAGTGTAACACAAATTTTATCAACCCGTATTAAATGTTGGTAAATGAATGTTATTCAGAAAAAAATAAATATGTGTTTGAAATAGGTGCTTTCAAACTAAATTATGCACATAATATTAATATTACTCTCACAGCTTCTGAATCAGGTACGTAACTCAGGTAAATATCATTGTTACACAAATAAACGTCATAATGGCAACAAGTTGAACAAATTGTGAAAATAATATGAAACCAGAGTCGTCATTTTTTAAACCAATCATATTTTTCAGAACCGTGGATGGCTTTAAGCCGATCCTCGTGGTTCTTCAAAAAATCAAACATTTGTAAGCAACTTTCATCAAAATTGTGGTAAATTTGCATTACCTCCTTCAGAGTGTTTTTTTCAGCACTCCAATAGTTATTAATTACTGAAAATAAGCGTTCAATGGGTGCACTTGTTGCTCGTAAGCTAAATACAAATTCACACACTATCTTTGTGTTGGGCAGAAACACATGGTTGGAGCGCATGTGATTGAAAATTTCACTCCAACGCGTTTCTGAGGCTGCTTTAAGCTCGTTCCATTTGCCAATATTCTCCTCCGATATGCAGTTTTTAACAAGGGATATCTCGTCAAACATTATCTATGTTAATTTTAGCAGATGATCGGGCAAAGATGTCAGAAAAAGCTTCACATGACGCTCATTCCATGAAAATGTTTATTTGAGCAGAATCCATGAAAATAGGGCAAGATCCTGAATATTTGCGTTCCACTTCCGTAGGTTTCACAAAAAGACGTTGTGCATGAACCAGCCACACTTCCCCACAGTTTACCCACAACCTCTTAAAGTAGAACCTAGGGAGTACCATTTCAAAAAAGAGGACCTTACCTTCCTTTTCATGGGTTCAAAAATATGGGAGGACACAAACACAAAAAGTAGGACCTGTACTCCCAGAAGGAGTACCTATGGTCACCGTAGTTATACCTAATCATCGAATGAAAAATTTGTTTAAAATAACAATTCAAAAATTCAAATTTATCCGTTGTATTTTCCCCTCTATCAGTTTAGTTATCTTATT
Organism: Creontiades dilutus; assembly: GCA_031894815.1. Taxonomy (NCBI): domain Eukaryota; kingdom Metazoa; phylum Arthropoda; class Insecta; order Hemiptera; family Miridae; genus Creontiades; species Creontiades dilutus. Next base: position 853,195 of record JAVIWC010006603.1, on the reverse strand, counting down.
TAGACCATTTACATCCCTTTCATATTTCATGGCTTTTGTCAATATTAACAAAAAAAAAAAACTTTGTAACGTGTATTTTGTCACACAGTTCTATTGCAAAAAGAATATCTTTCCAATATCATTCTTCTCTATTACGTTCATAGGCACAAAGATCTTCCCTGATCCGTGTAATATCCTTTATACCAATACCCAACCAAAATGTTAGCAGTATTCATTATTCTTTTCCTATACTAAAAGTTCCAATGTACATATTTTCCTGTAACGTAAGATAGGTCAACTGTTTATGGATGTTCATACGTATTGATGTAAATAGCTAAGATGTATCCATCTAATATCCTTGTTTTTAGTCTTGTTCAACACCACCAGAAATTCTTGCTAGAAGAAAACAACATTAAACATGGCTGTTTTCAAGTCATTTCTGAGACGCAAACACCTTCACCAATGGATTACTAACAAAACCATAAGGAAAAGCTCTTTTTAACCACACATTAATTTAAAACCAGTTTAAAATGTGGTGTAATGGAAGGGTTTCTGAACTAGGGATTTCCAACGGTTCCCATGAAGTATGATTCCAAAATTTGGAATTTAATTAGTTCAAACCCAAACTGGTTTGTTTCTGCTTCTCCGGATAAACCAGTTGTCAGTCTATTTCGCGTATCTTCGTCGCGGCACTGACACGTGACGTGTTTCTTTATGAAGACAGCGGTTCATCCTGAGAAATTCCTTCCTTTTGAAGAACCGTCACTCGGAAAGCTCGCAAAAATTGAAACGACTCAACAAGTCAAGCGACGAGAGGGGCGAGGAAAAAAAAGGGCGTCAGCGCTCATGCCCCCCCGTCCTTCGCAAAAAGGATCGATCCCCTTGATTTATAGCCGTGAATATGAGGCGAAGTGACCGTCAATAACGCGAACTTATTGAAGTAGCGCTTATTGGCATCCGAAGAAGCACTTATTGACAAGGGATGGTGCTACTTGGGGTTCTCCCTTCTTTTATGCCTTTTTTTTCTCGTCCCCTCCCTTCCCTCGTCAACCGGACACACGTCAATTTATGTAAGCGGGCGAGACGTCGGACGGGAGAGTCAGCGAGGACGGGGAGAGGTCTTAAAATTTTATTACGTCCTCGGCTAATGGCACGACGAGGACGAAGTGAGGTCAAAAGACAAACCTCGTGGATATGGCTTGCCAGGGTTGGATCGTCCGTTGAAATATGGATAAGCCGATGGCTACTTGGGGTCCTTCTCTTGCGACACTAAAAGAATATTGATGTTTTTTCCCAGGGCGCAGTTACGGTACAAAGATGTTTTTCTCCTCTTCTGAAAATCCATTTGACGTAATAGCTGGGATACCATTACCAAGAGAGCGAGCTTTATGGCAAATTCTAAAGAGATCCTCAAGTTTACGTTGGGAAATAAACAGAGTAGTGGTGTTCAAGGTCATTCTGGAATGTTGAGATTACAATAACTATCGATTGGTAACATCGACACAAAGTAACATGGAAAGTATTGATCTTAACCAACGGTTTATTTCTGTAATAAATTGGTTCAACGTTGTGTTCAAGACAATTCAAACACATTGTGCACGGTACCTAGGAGAGTAAAAATCATCATGAGAAACTAAACAATTTTTAGGTAGAAAGCCGTCTTCGTTGATCGAAAATTGAATAGTTGTCAATGTTTCGAAGAACGAGACAGAAATGTTGAATTTTATAATAAACCACAATCTTTTCTCGTCTTAAAATTCTCGTAATTATAGGATGGAGAAGATTTGAAAATAATCTCCTATAAAGGGATTATTAAGTACATCTATCTAATTAATTGATATTCGACATTCATATAAATGTTGGTTTGGTGAATTTAGCAACAATTAGCTGTCTGGCATCTGCCATCGAGATGTCTGCTCCCTGTCCACCTACAGACCTCCGGTTTTCTTTAAATGGATGTGGAAAAGGTAGTATTTTCGTAAATTATCACAAACTAGTGGGATCGCTGGCCACCACCCGAAATATTAATAATGATTTTGGCAAAATCGTGTTTTTCATTTTTCTGTAATGCTGTTCACCCTTGGGCGTTGAAAAGTGATTGTGAGCTTTCCTGAAACAACAGGAGATGAATGAAACGATGTAGTTCATCCTGTTCAACTGAGTGTGCTAAAATCTCTGTTGGCCAATCTAGGGCTGGTTGGTTACCCGACAACAGCCATTTAATTTGTTTTATATTAATTCTTTTGCGTTTACTCAATTTACCTTTTCTCATTGGATACAATACCAATCAACAACTAAATCAACAAACTGTCATATGTATGTATGCTTGTACATGCAAAAATGCTCTAATCTTTTTACTTGTTAAACCTCTGGCAGACCTTGGCAGATCCTTTTAATATATCTGACAGTTTTGGGATACTAAAATTTGAGGAATATCTAAAATGTCGTTTTGAGATTCCGTTGAATGTGAAACCGTAACTTCCTAATAGACGCATGAGAAATTACTGAAAATACACATTTTAATGTAGTTTTACCTATTAATTAGCCCAAACTTTTGTCCTTATGCAACTTGAAACAATGCATGATTAGATGACATCTTTATGCGTGATCTGATGTTTGTTCAGTGAGCAAAATACAATTAGAAACTAATAACTTACGAGTACATCAGAAACTAGAGGTAATACTGTGAATGTTTTCGAACGATCTTCAAAATGGGAAGCTAAGGATTTGAATCGTAATTGTGCAGTCAGTTACTTGAATATTAAATATACAATATACAAATACAAATACAATATACAAATTTTGTATATTGTACATTATGTATTAGGTAATCAAGTAAATATTCTGTATGAGCGTCATGGTAGATTTCACGTAGTTATTCTTAGGTAGTTAGCTAGATCGAAAACGACGCTGAAAAAATCAGCTGTTCCCAGGATGGATGTTGGGAGACACATCGGCCAATATGGACGCGATGGTCTCTCTTTGTTCATTTATAAAGTAAAGTGGAGATAAAAAAAATAAGGTTCCCGAAACCCTCTGTAGCCACCCCTTCGGAGCTTCTCCCTCATCTGAGTTGTTGCTCACGTTCAAAAGAATACCCGGGACAATGATTGGCATGTGGGAAAGTATTGAAAAGTGTATAAAGGAGAAGGCATGACAGGAATGCTTCAAGAAGGGCCTGTAATGCCCGGACTGGAGGAGCGGGGGCGGGCCGAAAAGACCGGTGGGCACATGAAACAAAATAGGAAGGGGGTTGCTTCCTTGGGGGACCCCGGAGATAACCCGGAAGGGAAGGTTTCAAACTTGCCAGTTCTGGGTCATTTCTGCTCCTCCTTCTTTCAGGGTTGAAGATGCGGTGAGGATATATATATATATATATTGCTAGCTCGCTCTCCTGGATGAAGAGGAGAGTATTCTTTTCGAGTTCGAGAAGCAGTTCGTATTAATGTATGCGGTGTGCGAGGCGGGACACCAGGCGGTGCTTGGGGAGGCGCTCCCCAGAAAAAAAGTGAAGGCGACACTAAAAGAAGGAAAAAAAAACAAGATGAAAAAAGAAAGAAAACCTTTATTACGTATCATAACTATGAAATAGTGAAACCTCGGGTTGTGTGGGGCAGAAGGGGGCATGACCTGCAGTATATTAGGTAGATCCTTCTCAGAGCTTTCTCTGTTTTATTCGGGACACCCATCCAGTTCACTTCCTTTTTTTTTTCGTCTTGGAAAATGGGAATAAAAAGGCGGGAAAAAAACTGGAGGCGAGAGGGGTGGAAACGTTTTTGTTTTTATGGAAACTGCTCCGTCTGAGAATGGGTCGGGAGAGAAAAAAAAAGGTGCCCGAGGGTTATGAAAAGGCATTCGCGTAGATTTCCCCGACGTCCTATAGCGTAGCGGGGGGCTGTATCGGATGGGAAAACCTCTACCCTAACATATCCAGACCATCAACACGTACGGGGATGGAGTTTCTCCCTTTCTTGATATAAGCAACTGTTGAAGCGAAGGGAAAGGAAGGACCTGGGAAACGTCTGGGAGAGCTGTAAAATTCAACTGCCGAATAGTTGAGGTGCGGAAAAGTGTGGTATACTCGCGTTGGCGAAGATTGTTCTCGTAGCTTTCGATTTGCACGTGAGAATCCTTCAGAAACGGTGACCCACATTCGAAGATGGTGACTGACTCTGAAATGTATCGAACTTTACTGATTTACTCATTTAAATTACCATCAATTGTTACCATCAGTACTTCTAGCTAGAAGAATACCTATGACCGCTAGTTAAAAACTGAATTTCGATTCTTCGATTCTATTGTATGATTATTAATGATGTATTCATTTGAGTCTGGTAGTGCCATGTAAGCTCCATTCTTGTATTCACGTGTATATAAGAAATGCTTATGCTTGTGCTTTAAACTGTTTTCCAGAGAGAAATATTCATTTGTCCTTATTTTGTCATTTTTATGGATTTGAGAAATTGTTGAATTGTACCTGCCTACTGTAACGGTCATTAACACTTCTGAATTGGGATCTATGTCGACACGACAAAGTCATTGAAGCTCAAGACATTGCCTTGTCTTTTTTGGATTTCTTTTTTGAGTGATTTCACGGCTTTGTCAGATCCTGTGATTCCAATGGGTATATTAAGCTTGCAGGACTTATTGATGATAACAAAGCTATTGCAGTGACCTCTCCACTTCTTCGTTAGCAGAGGCTTTCGAGGAATCCACATTTACCAAATTCTGGTTACCCGGTTCACGCCGTTTGCAGTTCAAATGAAGTTTTGGCCTAGTCAGCCAACTCGCTCTTGGAATCAACCCTTGCAGCTAAAGGTGTGAAGCTTGAATTTCGTTTGTGGCCACCAAAAATATCCGTTGTACCTACGACCCCAGGAACCTGTGATGCCAAGAGAATTCTGTTTTCCCATGAACTACGTTTCTGTCAGTCCGGTCTCCAGAAGTCGATACCACCATCCATGCTAATCACATTCCTCTAATAAACCATAAATGTTGTGATTCATCCCTAGTACTTCTAAAAGCATTTCCGACGTAATACGTATATTATATTTCACACTACATTTTTGGATTTATGCCAATGCATACTTCTCATAGATAGGAAACAATTACGTTTAGGCAGTTCTTCATTACTCAGAATATTCTCTATTGAATTCTCTATTATCTTTCCCGTCAAATTCATTCTCATTCTGAAAGGTAAGACCATAGGACAGACCCTTATACTCAGCGTTTCCTTCTACTTCTGGACAAATGAGCTCCTTTATTCTGTGTGCAATCACTTCTTCAAACACATGAAGTAATACTTGACTTTTTCTTTTCGCTGTGTTCCAATTTGGCAGGTTGTTGGATCGGTAGAACCGATTTCTCTACCTAATGGCTGCTAATTTCCAAACTTGACTCAAAACCTTGAAATATGTGATTTTAATCAGGTGTCCTCACATGTGAATTCTTCAATTTTGAATGCATTGTATACGGAGAGTTATGGTGTCATACCGATAACGTGTTAACGACAGATAAAGCGCATTCCATTTGAATTTACGATACGTGCCTACTTCGTACCACATAGAATTAGTTAGACGAGTCGTTAAGTCAATCCAACCTTGATAAGTCGTGAATACCTCGTACCAACAAACGACATCCTTCGGAGCAAATAACGTTTAGATGTTTACATATAAATGACGCTTTGTTTTTTTCAACGGTTCGCCTGACAATGCGGGTCATTGCGTATTACGGATAAGGGGGAGGACACTACGGCGACTTTCACACCTACCGGAGCCCGCACCTTCTTAACTAACGTTCGACGGCCGCTTCTCTGAAGGGGACGCTGGGGCCGACGTTCTAGATTTGCTATCAGATTAGGAGACGATGGGCGGTAACTCACGCGGCTATCTGTTCCGAGCTGAATCTTCTTGGAGTCTTATTAAGGGGAACGTTCCATAATAGGATGTCGCCTTTTCTTCGGGAGTTCTTTTGGTTCGGGTTCTGTTCCTGAAGGAACACTATTATCTGGAGCATCCTTTCTAATGACAATCCTTTAGAAGGAAGTGCCGCTCCTGCAACCCCACCAGTGTGGGGAAAGTGAGAATTTTGTGCCTTTCAACTACGGCGAGGTTATATCGCATGTGTACAATGAAAGGGGCACATCACGAAAATCGCATCTTTTGGAAATGCCTCTATCAAATGCGCCATTGCATGCTTTGCAAGCTGAGCTGACGATCTTTCTTCTAAAGCAAAAACTCGAGCCTAAAGAGCAAAATATGTCTTTATTTCTCAGCCCCTTGGAGTGAAGACATTTCACCAAACGCTACGTTAGATTACATTATCGTCAACTTAAATTTGGTTTATTTTTTTCTATAATCATTTTCTGTAGTTGTACAGCAAACATTTGTTATCTTCATCACCTTGCCCGTAAAAGTGACTTTGATGCCACAGGGAGTGTTGGGGTCAAGTCTTGTAGAAACCAAATACGAAACAGAAACTATTTCTACCCAGCCAGTACCGTGGAGGATTGCATATTTGTGCTAATTAGAGACAAACACACATTCGGAAAAAGTGACAGACAAACAGATAATGTAGCTGTCACATGAAATATTAGGTGTATCTACGTATATATTTTTAAATTCATCGACTCTTTCAGTGTAGTGATGTTTGAATTATTTTGTATGGACAAACACTGATATTTCCCCTACCTTATGGAATGTTGGATAGAAAAATCCATAAAAGGGAATTTCTTGTTAAATTCAAGGTTCGAGTTACTGTAGTCGAACGAAGTAGAATGATGCTAAGAAGATTCTATCCTAAGATAGAATTAAATGATGCTAAGATAGATAGTATCATTCCAGTATTTGTTCATTCTGCTGTCAAATTTGGCAGTAAAATTACAGAATATTCGAATCAACGACTATTATTTTTTTCTGCTGATTTGGGGACCTAAAATGTTCGAAAGGGGAATTGGAGAAAAGAAATTCAAGGCACGAAATGAGATTGGTGAGTTGGACGGAGAAGGGAGCGAAGTTTGCTTTGGAATATAATGGGATGTTTGCAGTGCTGAAAAATACCGTTCGCCATACATTTTTGTATCAACGACTTCAAAGCGACTTAGGAGTGAAATTAGAATTGTAAGTTACCCGCGTTTAATTTGTATTTGTTTCTACTGTCGGGCGAGGAGTGGTGGGGGGAAAAGGTAACATAAATGAAACAATAGGGAGTGGTAGGGGTTTTCATTTAGGTTGGAGGGCGTTCATTCTCTTTTTGAAAGTTAAATTCTGTCTGATAAAGGAGTACAATCGTTATTTGCAGTGCTATTCTTTCTTTGCCCAGTGGAGAGAGAAAGAAATGCAAAAAAAAAAAAAAAAAAAATCTTATATAATTAAGTAGGAAAGGTTACGGGGGATGGTGTTTTGTTGGAATGTACAACTCTTTGCTCGCGCAATAGCAAATTATTTTCATTTTTCCCCCTCTACTCCGCTCGGCCTTTTCATTAAGAGGGGCCGTAACTCGAGAGCTGTTTTATCCCCGCTAGAGGAAACTGAGATATGAAAATATGAAAAGGTGCGAAAAAGATTAAGAAAAGAATAACACCTTCAGGGCGCTAAGGAACTAAAGAATAGGGGACGGAAAATAAAAAAGATTCAGATTTTATTTTCTATTCAACCTAAGAAGATTGTGAGGTAAGGAATACTAACTTTTTTGGCAGAAAACGAATGTTTTGTGGTCATTTCATGGTATTATCGTCAGTAGTCGACCAGGAATCAAAATTGAACATCCCCATAACGTTTCCAGGTTCGTTTTCTAAAAGGTGGCTGGTTTTGTGGAAATTGTGAGTTACTGAAATACCAAAAATGTTAGAAATTCTACTTTTAAAATTTTGAACCCCAGATTTTTTTGTTTAATGTAATCTATTTAGAATTCACACAATGGTCACACTGGTACTTTTACGTCGGTATGGCTTAAGTACAACAGGAATAATGTTGATACTTCTTCGAAGTAGCCATACACCTGGCATACGCTGGAAAATTATTCCTCGATATGGGCTACTGCCCGCGGTATGGGAAGAGTCAGTACCGACTACAGGAATCGATATGACTGATAACAGGATTGAAGAAGATTGCGCTATAAATTGAAAAAAAATAAAAATAAGAAAATAAAAAAAATAAAATGTAAATGATGCAATTTTCGTTCTGTATCACGTTCGTTATTATGGTCCTTTAATAATTTGAATTCAAAAATTTTATTATTAGAAGATCTTAACAGTTGAGCTTGTAAATCAGAGGAGAAAGTATTAATTTTATTTATCTATCGATAAATAGAGAAGTTTTGCGCATATGTGCGGTACCTCGGAATTGACAAAGTGCTGGTTTGTCAAATACGAGTATAAAACTAATGGCTAGTAATTTCTTAAATACAGTTTAACTGATCTCATTTTAAACAGGAGACTTAGCGGTAGGATACAATTTCTGAAATGTAGGCCCTGTATGGGCAAGATAGTGAGATTTTGAATTTGATCGAATTAGGGCTTTTTATATAGTTTGTACTCTGCCAAATACGTTCTTGCACTTCCTCATTACATCAAGTGGTAGTTACATCATAGTCTTGGTAAAAACATAAATCAATTAATTTGGACGCTGGACTGGATATATGGATTTCCAACATGTCTATGAGGACATTTTTCAAGCATCACTTGCTTGAAGGTGATTATTTTCAATATTAAACCTTAGTCGACAAGTTTAACCACAACTCAAAATTTATGTAACAAGTGGTATAGAATTTGAACACCAAAGTTTATGAAACTTCACGTACAATCAACATCTGTCAGTTGTTCATTTATTTATTGATACGAGCAAACCTGATACACAGAAATGAACATATTTATTGATGAAAATGCAAAATGTTATGTACATCATAGGTGATACTATAAAAAGTGTAGTTGAAGCTATTAACAGTCTCGAGGAGGAAGTATTATTAACAAGGTGCAATTTTTAACAAACTATTAAGGTTTCATTAACGAATTTCATTATTATTTTCGGATTTGTGCGCGTAGTTAGGGTAACTTGTAATACTTATGGTTGGAGTTCAGAGCTGTCATGCAATGATGGAATCGATATGTCCTTTCTGGTCGTCTACGAGCGTAATTATTAGTTGACATTTACTGGTAACGATCATACTCCTAGTCAAGAGCAAATTGATATTTGACCTCGGCGGCTTCGCTGTCTACCTCCTTGAAATTAATCGCGTTTATAGCCGGCACAAAACGACTACCTTTCCTCGATTAATATGCGGTCGGTTTGAAACGATATAACCAACGTTTGGACTCCTTCAACTTCCCCTAATGGCAAGTGTGGGATCACGCAAAGCCCTCGGTTATAATTGGAGCAAAGAACCCTTCAACCTCTGCGGTTACCGATATGAAAATCAGTCTAATTCCTCATGAGCATGCAGAATGGCGATCCGCGACCTTAAAAGAGGAAAAGGTATCTGTTGAATAGGGTCGGAGCACGATTTCGTGAAGGCGTCGAGAGTGTGCAAACAATCGGAAGGTCTCCCACTGGTTTCTACTCTCTCTCTTTTCATTTCCATTATTCTTCGGACTGGATTGTTCAGTCAATCACGGGTTTAGTTGCGGTGCTCCCTGGCGCCTTTTAGTTTAGCAACGGCTTGTCCCAACTGGCTTGGCGAAGGGCATTAAACAAGAGGTCAACCCTGCCGGATCTGAGACTTTGCCAAAGAAGTTACAACGACGGAGTGCGGGACATCAGGTTTAATTTAATTGATCACTGATAGACTAAATCAATCTATATTTAGTTGCCCACCTAGTAAAGATCCATCCTGGGATTCAGACATCTCCTTGCAAGTTACATTGACAATAATTAACTTTACCTATTCTTATTCTGTTGGCTGATCTCATGGAGAGTTTTTCAAAAAAGCTCAATATGAAGTGTATTGGATGATGGGAAGTGAGAAACTGAATGTATAAAGAAGGTTATTGTGGCTTCCGAAAGACTCCACTCAAGGGTAACACCTCTAGATACACAAAACTTTATCAGTTTCGGGAAACGAAAGTTTTTGTTTTCAAAATCAAAATTTCACACTCACATCTTATGCTTTTGACTATTCTGACCCACTTTCGTCCTGCGACAGTCTGTAAGTCTGTTGTGTGGCCACAAATCCTTGTGATAATGTCAATACAAGATATCCAAGATGATAATTGCAGTTTACAAACAATTTTTCCAAATTGGCAGGCAATGAGTGGGTTAGGCCGTAAATTACCATATTTTATTCGATACTACAAAAACCACTAAATCGTTTTGCGCATGCGCAAGGGTCCGACTTTTTTCATATTAGGAGAGTAGTTAGGAAAAGGAGAGTTGATTATCACTTATAAATTTCGACAGAATTAGCGCTGGGGACCTTCAATGCACCTACTTGAAGGCGTGTATGTCTGAAGGAACCTATCCTGTGACGATATTGTATTGCAAATCCATGTTACTAATACGAGGAAGCTGTAAGCTACATCCGACTTGAATGCCGCTTTTGTTCATTATTTTCAATAATGGGACTTGGTGGTTGCCCAACAAAAATATGAACACCCCCGCCCCCCTCCGCCCCAAAAAAGCTGTTCATTTACGTTTAAGATTACGTGTTACGTAGATTTCAAAAATAAAATAAACCATCCGTCGTCGCACGGCGTCCGCAGTTCGATACTTTTCACTAAAACTACTGGACCAATGCTTAATAAATGTGTCTCAAAAACCCTATGATCCAGGATTCGCCAGTGATCAAGACGTGATGATCAATCAACCCTAAGCGATAGTACTTAACGATAATCCCCGTATGCTTTTGCTTTGAGCCTTTAGCTAAGTTTTAAGAAAAGTGGAACAGTGGTTTTGAGTCTATTCAACCAGGTTTTACAGGTACCGTGGATTCCATTGCGTAGAAACTGTGCTAACCAAATACATGAATACATATTCGCTAAATCGATTATGGTTCTTACCGCGAATGTAGTTTATAGTTCGGTTAACTTAGAGATATATCTCAGCTTCTTCCAAATTCACAGTGGTTTCGGCTATAAAGTGAGGCCTTCAAACGATTTGTGAACGATTTTTGTATGATCACAAATGGCGAAGATAAAATTCTTTAGCATCGACTTGGGCATGTTCGTTGTAAGTGGAAATTCGTCGGTTTCATTGTGTTTTCTCCCGTGTTTTTAGGAGGCTTTGCTTCTTGCTGTAAAGTAGTCCAGCTCTTGTAGTCCGGTGTTCCGTGTAGGACGATTATGTCGTAATTTTTCGTGTCCTTTATTCCGCCACTCTTATAGCTATTAGTTTCCACTGTTGAGTAGGCTAGAAAACCACGATCCTCGGTGCATTGGTTTTTTCGTGGTTTCGCACATTTTCCCACCGAAACCTTAAAGAGGAAAACGCTTTGCATCGCGTCGCCTCTGACTCTGACGTGACTTCGCCCTTTTCCGGGGTGGAACGTCAGAGTGAAGAGCGAGGTCGGATGAGCGAGACAGTTGAAGACTCCTTGAAGAGGGACCCCAGGCTGAAAGTGTAATGCGGTGTAAGACCCCCGCACCGAGTAGAAGTTGCCACTGTGTAAAACATTGTTTATGCGCCTGCCGGGGACAACCGACTTGGCACACCTCCGTCACTGACAGCCTCCACAGCGCAGCCAACTGGAGCGCGCCGCTTTCTTAGTTCCTCTTCTCGTTTTCCTAGACTTGTGTTCGTTTTTTCCCCTCGTGGATTTTTGAGTCTTGAACTTGCATGTTGGGAGCTAGTTTATGAAGAGTTGTCTTGTCCTTTGTGGCTTGTCTAAACGTTTCTGTCTCGTAACTCTCAAGGCTTGTTGGCTTTACAACGTTATTCAGTGGATGGAACCTCATTAATTTTCACAACACTGAAACGGAACAGACATTTCCATCAACTACATTGAATCCACTGAACATCCTCTTCGAAAAACATCAATTACGTCATAAATCTTCCTACACTTTTGTTCTGATATTCCTTTACTACTTTGCTGAAGAATTTCGATTTGTATTTCTATTCTCCGGACATACGTATGATTTGGATGAAACTTCGGAAAACTATAGGAGTAACATTCTAACCAGTTTCCTCAAATCAGTATTGAGAAGTACCTACCTACTTTGTATGACGTATGATGTTGAGTGGAGATGAAACGTGTTTGAGATGTGAAAAGTTTTGTGATGAAGAGCTTATTATATGATATTAAGGCAAAATGGATAAATAAATGATGGCAGGAAATGGAAAAAAGGACTTATGGCTCTCTGCGCGGAATCCCTATGCTGGGAGGCCTCCCATTATATCTCCTTTCGCGATACATAGTGGTTGCTTAAACCAAGTTTGGCATATGGAATATTTTTACTGGAAGTTCTGATCGATGAGAAAACCTATGTCTTTCATGGTAATTCAAAAAGGTAATGTGAAGATAAGGAGGTAATTGAAGTGGTACACGTAGCAGGACTGAAGGGGGAGAAGTAAAGGATTATAGAGGAACTGACTTGTTTTGCTTGGTACATCCAATACACATACATATATTCCATCCCAAACAATACCTATTTCCATTCTTCGTTTGATTCGGCATTTGTGCTGCCGTTACCCCTGCAATTGGCCGGATGCGGTAAGTTTATGATCCATCAGTTAGTTGGTTCAACCTTCGCCACTCAGATAAGAATTGGTTCATCACAAGAAAGTACCATCAGTGTCGAACTATCTTGGGTAAAATCGGCTTTCGCGTCGGAATCATGAAAGAAATATTTTCGTAACTGTAGATACTCTCTTTGGATTGAATAAATTTCGTTATTTTCTTCTTTCAAATCGGATTTGTACCATCAATTCATTGTTTGCTTAAGATGCTTCCCACTGTATTATCACGAGACAGAAAAATGATACAACCACCATGTAACATGTGGATTAAGCCGGCCCTCACTGACAGCACAACAAGACCATCTGTATGTGTTGCAAAGACAGGTTGAGATTTAGATGTAGCAATAATCCTTCGACTCTCTAATGGGATTCGAAAAACCCAAGCGCGGGAGTTGATCATGAGATACACGTACGTTTTTATTGCAAGCCCCCGCCTTTGATTTGTGGCTTCACGGCTGATCCGAAACCTTCATCTTACAAAACAGGAAAAGCAAAGAAGGCGCTCTGAAAGGAATCGGGGGAGGAGCAGTCATAAAAGCACCTGAAATATGTTAAGGTTTCCACTATATATACCCCTCCTCTTCATTGCCTGCCTTAATTAAATAGACGTCAAATAAAGTATGTTCCCCTCCCGGGGACCGGCGTTCCAGCAGGGTTGGGCCCGGCAGATCCGCCGGGTGGGTTTTGATGGATATTTTATGATGGCGGTTCAGGTTCTTATCACATGAGTTATTGTCCGAGTGTGAGTGGCTTCGCTTCGTGAGAAGACTTCGGTCACTCTTCTAAATCATGTCCCTTCTCTTCCTTTCTGCTTTACGGGTGTGATGCCGTTTCTCAGCGATCATAGTTTTTTTTCTCTCCATCTTCTTTCTTCCTTCTTCGTCTTTTTCATGCCTAAGACGGCTGGGTCAAATTCCCACAATGATCCTGTACTAAAAGACTCAATTACAACTTCCATGTTTGATTCTGTTGTGTGGATTAATATCCCCATTATATCCAAGTTTGCAAACAGAGCCCATATTTGATGCTGGAATCACAAATTCCAAGGGTATTTATATAAGGCCATCTTATACAGGGTGTAACGGATCGTGTCCGACAAGTCTCTATGTTCTATAACTCATTTTCCTCTTCAAAATTTTTTTTAGATGTTTGGTTTCCAAGATATCCTCTTTTAAACATTCTTACGTGTTTTCGACCTTACTTCAGTAACTTTATCGTAACTCTAAGTCGATCTAACAAATCGTGTTTGAATGTACCGTTAGGAAGACGTAATATTTCCTGTCTTCTGAATCCGTGACGAAAACTACAGGCATTTTCTCTGCCTGATAGGCCTAAATCACAGAACACTCAAGTTCTGATTCATGAAAATGATCAACTGTTGATTCAGCCCCGAAAAAGTTGTATTTGTTGAGATAGGAGGCTCTGGAGAGTCACAGTTGGGTGAATGATTTTACAATACAAATCCCCGATATTCCTCATTCTAACATCATTTCCTTTATGAAATTCAATTGCAGTAAAAAAGGGATATTATATTAGGCAACTACCCTTTTGGAGCAGTATTTAGGAGACCTGCACATTCATACTACAAAAACTAATACGATCTCAGAGCGTTGGAGAGATAATTAACATTGCAATTATGTTTTTTTTAAATATGAGATGGGTGGAACCTCTGGTCACTGAGACCACTGTGATCTATTGCGACACTTTCACTTCAGAATCTTTTTAATGGCCACTTCATTCACAAAGGTGGCAAGTTCCTTGGCAATATCGGTGGGTGTTAGGGCACCCTTTCCGAAATGCCGGAATCTTATCGATGCAATAGAAGGATAGTCGCAGAGTACGTGTTCGGCTGTCTCCGCTTCTTCGCAACAGAGCCGGCATTCTATTGTCCTGGCCTTATCCATTTTGTTAGGATGGTACCTTAGAGGACTGCGGCCATTGAGGAGTCCCACAAGTTTGCGAAGGTCTGTACGCCTCAGTAACAATAAGGAGCGTGCGCCTTTCTTTGAGATTATAAGAAACCGCTTGACTTGTATCCGCTTAGGAAGATCTTGCCAATATGTTGTTCGAGTCTTGACCTCCCATTTCTGGACCTGTTGAGTTATATAAATGTTGGTAACCCCTAGTTGAGGTTCAGGTCCAATTGGGCTGGAATGTGATCGCTTTTAAGCTAGTCGATCAGCCTTCCATTCCTTCATTACCTGGTACCCAAAGCAACGTTAATTTGTTGCCGAGGGCTGCAGCCTTGAGTGAGGTGAGGCAACTCCAGGTCAGCTTTGATGTTATTGAGAAGGCAGAAATAAGTTACATTTTGAACTCCATTTTCACGCACCAATTCGGTTCCAAAACGTTTCGTTAGATATTCAAGAAACATTTGACGCTCTTTCCGACGATGTCCTCAAACTGTAATTTTTCGAGCAAAGTTAAATGGAGCTGTGGCAGTGAGAGTAAAGTAAGGGCAAAAACTAGGAAAAAATCTTGAATTTAAATTACTCCGAAACATGGTCCCTAAAAAAATCTGTAAGAGGAACTTTTGTTCGGACACGACTCGTGGTATACCCTGTATCGACAATCTTGGAGTGTTTAAAAAGTATTTAGCTACTTGAAACATCTACATCTCTGTCATCGATGTCCGTAAATTCCAAAATCTTTGTTCTAAACGATTGCCTCGTGTATTTTTACAGGAATAAATTCTCGCGCATATGAGAGCTATAGGAACAATTACTTGCTATTGGTAAACTTGGGTGTGCAGTAGGCCACACAATAGGGTTATTCGAAAAGTGAAATGTTTGACTATTGAAGCGGCAAAAACAAATGTACAATTTAAATATTCAAACCGAAAGATTCCGTATAGTATAATAGGTCTAGTCTAATAAGTATAATATAGTATAATAAGTCTAGTAGCATATTTGTTCATGAAGGTTTGTTGCAGATATTAAATTATGAAAGTCTTATGGGGCAATCACATCAGTCGACACCTTCTAAATGTGAGGAAAATCTATTAAATACGCAGAGAGAAAATGACGTTTGGCTGTTCTCGCATCCATAGAGTGGAGCATTATTTTGTAAGGAATGAAAGTGATACTGGACCAGCTACAGCCAAACCAGCATGATCCATTACCTTTTAATCTAAATCTCAAGAAAAACCTAAATAGTAATTTAGCAAACTCAGTTTTTGATCTCCCGAAAATGGAAGCAACATTCCGTATAGGAAAACTGGGAAGGAATATCAGGATTTGACCGGGCCCTCGTCTGTAGCCAATGACAAGCTAATCAGCTTTTATTATTTACTTTTTTCGAGCTATAAAAAGTCGGTGCGGCGTTTAGTAATGACAGGAATCGGCAGGCAATGACGGACGGTCTTAAGAACGGCAAGTTACTTTTGACGTACGGAGAAAAAGTCGTTTGATTTAAAACCACCTTGCAATGGCAGGATAACTCATGGGGAATATTATCAATGCAAATTGACAAGGGAGTTCTTCAAGTTTTGAAATGAGTACTGGATATTTTTCCTTCGCAAGTCGACAGATGCAATTGGGGTGCGTTTTTTTCCAACCTGATACCTAATTGGAGCAACAAGCGGGAGGGCCTTTCACTTCCAATATCCGCTCCGGCGGTGTAGCATGTGGATGCGATGTAGGTCTTCTGGATGAAGTGGCAGCGTCTCATCTGTCATATGGAGTTTTGAAAAGAAAAAATATTCTTGAATGAACAACAAGAACAAACCCGTACGGGTGAAACAATCTTTTCTATCATAGAAGTTAGTTAAAAAGTTATAGGACATCAAGGTACTGAAACCCATTTCGAGCGGAAAAGGGATTTTTTATTAGTATGTTCTGACTCCTGACGATCAAGATATAGGGTATTGTGTGTGTTCCTGCAAAGAGTTACAAATGTGCTTCGCCTACAAAATGAAAACGTTTATTTGCTTTCTGTATTTCAGTTTGCTTAACAATTTTGGTTTCGATTGTGTGTGTCTTTGGTAAATCCCTGTAACACTGAAAACTATTCCATGTATTAATCCGATTTTGAAGACTACTCCGAGGAATATGCGGGTTAGGTACTAGATGATACCCTAGTATTTAATTTCTATGAATATTGATATATCCATTCCACTATTTGGTCGCGTACTTTGTTTTTATGCTAATTCTACAATTCGATTTTACCAAAAATGATGAAGTTATACTGCTCACCCATCTCGTCAGTCGCTTTCGGTTTCATATACGATTAGTACAGTAGATCTTTGCACATTGTGTTGGGGGATAGAGTGGAATACAGCGAGGGAGATCACTTTTTGAAGGAAGAACTTCAAAACGATTCTATGTAATTTTGTGAATAACCTCTTCTGACTTGCCAATTAAGTGAAAATGTTGAATATTTTAATAAATATGATTCCAATAAAACCAAATCCGTATTACTTCACTGTATAACTACATAAAACGAATTATTGGGCTCAAGGTCACCTAAAACAAACACTTTGAAAAAAATGGGAGTATGCAGAATTTTTCTGGAGGGCTTCTCTTAGGTAATTCCGTTCTAAAGGATACGAGGATTGCTCAAGGTTGGACAAAGATTTAAACCTTTGGGATCACCACCGCTACTTTCTGTTTGGGACGATTGATCGCTCGAACAGGCTTTTCAGTTCGGATGGAACACTTAATCTTCTATTCCCTCACTTGGTGGTTCCGAAACGTTTTCTAACTCGTAGAACTCATGGATGAACAATCTTGTCAACATATTTTCTTTGAGCACATAATAGTCTTGCCTCAAAACTTGTAGGTGGTTAGTTGCCCAGAAATCTTCCCTAATAGTTTACATTGATGATTTGTTATTGTATTTTGATGAACGCGTTGCTCCAATGAATTGAGTAAGACCATTCAAGATCCATTGACTTTCGTCCGTTCGCTCCCTTAAATCTCCCTTAAGTCGTATTTGTACTGGACCTGAAGTTGAAAAGTACTTATCATTCGCAAAGCATGGCTAGTTTCGCTGCATCTCATTCGGGCAACCGGTGTTTGATTCTTCACACGATTGCTGAAATATGTCAGTTCCTCTAAGATCATATTATATGTTCATTTTCATCAATACTACAGCGAGCAGTGATGATATTTATAAATTAAATTTGATTAGTTTCCTCTCGGTAGATGCATACGTTTATGTATTTATAAACCTCTACCTAATAACCTTCCCTATATTTATAAGCCTAAAGAACTCCTTAGACCTTGTAGGTATAACATTAATTGGTCAGCGATCTGCGGAGAAGAGCTATCCATTACGGAATAGCAAACCTTTGTTTAATTGTTATTTTTCACGGATTACGCTAGTTTAAGGTGATTTGAATGGTACCATCAGAGCTTGCATACTTGATGATTGATCTTTGAAGTAGGAGTGTGTTGGAACAGCTGTACCGGAACTGTGGAACCTATTCCCACCGCAAAACGGTTCCAAGCGTTGAGAACAATTCATCCCTTCCCTATAGTTCTCTGCATATTTCCATGGACCGGGAAGTTCTGTTCCAAGCTGTCACTGACCAGAGTCCTATTCGGTTCGTTACAGCTCCAAGGACCGAAAATATGCGGCTGTTAAAGTTAGCCATAAATGGGAAGGAGTATACTACTGTTTGGTAACTACTTATGTCCCTCATGAGCAGCTCTTTCAAAAAGTAAGAGTGATTTTGTCAGACAGAAGGAGCTCACATATACCAAAGAAAAACAACTCTTATATTTTTGAACCATTACAAACAAAAATTTCACAATCTTGAAATTTCACCAACAATTGAGTTTCAAGGTACCCAAGAGGTTCATTAAACGATTAATTTGTAACACTCACTCCAATTATCACCTATTGCATGGCAGGTTTGGACCCTGAGACGTAGAGATTATTTTGCATACTGAGTCTCATTAGAGAAGGGGAGGGGGTTGGACTATTGTACCAATATGGGAACTGTACTGGCATTACGGAACGGTTACTTTTATGTCACTGTAACCATAACAACCGTTCCTGAGAATGCTGGACCGACCCGCCCCTTTGAACACCACCTTATGATTCATTATCGAAAATAGTTATCCCACTAACAGACACCGACGTCGGCGTGCGGACTTTATTTGATGCAGCTCAAGTTACCGGACACCATTCATAACGTCTGACAGTTCACCTTCAATCGATCCCGCGGGTGACTCACTGGTCGTCACGGTCGATCGGGAAGTGAAGGATGGTCGACAGATCGGTGACTAAACCCGGGTGATTCACGATTCTCCCGAGACTTTCGTTCCTCGACAACGTCGTAAAATTCGAGAATGGTATTGCCACATCATGGACCACTGTGACAACAGTAAAGAGCATATGAGAGTGTTGAAACCAACTCATTCAAGCAACAAACAACCTAAGATTAAGGCTTACTGACATCAGGAACAAAATCCTAAAGATAATTCAGGAGCATCATCAACCTAAACTGCCACCAAAATTTAAGTGGGCGAGGTGGCCGCCAGTTTTGGACATAAGCGAACTAATTTAATATCTCACTAATTTTATATTTAATCACTATATAAATCAGATTTTAGCTATTTCCCTTTAATCACAGACATGTTACCTCTTAGATAGGCCTGATCACAGCCTTGGCAATCTTTGTCTTATACCTTTAGCAGATTTTTCACCCATGTCAGATGGTAGTAGTGAAACAACCTCAAAACATTTGGAAAACCACATCAAATCGTAGCAAAACTGAATATAAATAACAACTAGCGGAAATGAGATGAGTTATAAGAGCCTTGCATTTACTCCAGAAACAATGCCAAGAACCAATCAATTATGTCTCAAAGAACAATCTGATATGTATTGTTAGCTTAAACTGGATTACTAGACTTTCTCTAGGAATAAAATAACAAAAGACGATTCAAGAAGAACAAAATTGAACAGTGAACAAAATAAATAACTATTAAATTTCTCCTTCACATGAACAATCTCGAGCTTCCTAGAAACGTGCAATATTGAAGGCAGGAGATGATTAAAAGTCACCGAAACACCCGTGTAAAGCTAGCTGCAGTACGTTATGTGGAACTACAAATTTTTCTATTTTTACAGCTTTTACATTCTTGAAATGAAATTTTAGTTGTTATTCAGCACAATTTCAGGCCTGAATTACCTACTTGATTTTCCAGTTCAGAGTTTATACACCTTTTTTTTGTAATATCCAAAAAGTTTTTTGAAAATTTTTAAATGTAACGTTTTTTTTTTTTCAAGGAAATTCTGTTTACGGTTGAAAAGTTTGTGCCAAAAAGTCGTGCCAGATCAACCATTTCTTTTAGAGTCCTTGACCTTTTGGCTAAAGAGCAAAATTGTTCGCTGAACGAAAAAACCTTAAAATTCAGAAAAAGTATTTTTATGAAGTGCATTTCAGAAAATTTTTATTTTTCAGATGGAATGAAACACTGCATGATAACTTCATTTTCCTTTACGTAATTATTCTTTTAAAAAAATAAATAAAAATAAGGGTTTGTAGAAGAAACGCAATCGATTTCCAAAAAAAATTAAAAGATTTACAACGTTAAATCGATTTTTTTGGTTAGGTCATCATCAGTAAAGAACAATAACTGAATGAGAAAATCATAAATATTTGAGAAAACAGTGGTTATACGGTAACAGGTGAAGGGGAGCCTCAATCCCATTGGTCAAGCGGTGTGGGAGGGAACATCCAATCAGGGAAATGCCAAGGAGGTGGAAGGTGGGTCGAACAATATAGGGGTAAAACAGATAGAGATAATACAACAAACCTGAGAAAAATATAAGAAATGAAACAATGAAACGGCAAAGCCTATTCAGAAATGAACATATTAATGGGAATTAATCGGGGAATGTACTCTTGTTTTTCTTGACATGGGTTTATAACGCTTTTTTTTCTCGATATGGGTTCCCACAATGTCGTTGTGAATGATTTAGTGCGTATTTCTAAATCTTAAATCAGACCTGTTTCACTAATCTGTTTACCAACCTTGTCAAATTCGGTTCCATTCGTCTGTACAATAATTGAAAGACCAACTTAACTGCCAGTCACAGAACAAATACAATGCAAGCTAGAAGCGTTATGTTTTTGTTTCTTTTTTTTACTGAAGCAATGATTGTTCGTGTGAAGCAAATTTGATTCGGCCGATAGGTGGACAGGGAGAAGCGTTCGGTCGGAATTGGTTTTCCAATCAATCTAAAAGTGATCAATGCTAACCGAACGAGATGAAACTGTACATTGATGATTATTTCTTCCAAACCTTGGGTCGGGTCGCTGATTGAAAATAATCTGTATATAGTCCGGGAAGATGGGAAGTTTTAGATAAATTCAAACGTACAGGGTAAACGCTCGGATATTTGCGTAGCGGTTCGACGTTTCGTTTTGAAAACCCTCGAGGGGCTTTTGGCACGTTCATCGATAAACCAATTCGACCCCTAACCTCGAGCTGTCACGTCATTTAGCGTAATAAAATGCGTGCGATAGACAACTAAATCATTTTCGTATCATCAGTGAATTACTACGAGTGTTGCTGAAAATTGATTATGTGCACTGCTTGGCAAAAAAAGTTACTAATTGCTACGTAAAGGTTCATTATTGCTGTATCGATGTATATGTGTTAGACGTAGAGGGTGGTACATTGTCTAACCTCGGAACCTCCACAGTTTGTAATCGCGTTCAAGATTAAAATACTTGGGCTATCGCCTGCCACGCGATTCACCCAAGACCTCCTGACAAACAGGCTCTGCAGCCCAACTACTTGCCCAATCCATTTTCATCACCGAAATATAAGTGAAACGGATGTCGTAGATTAGTTTTTAATTACAACAAATCGGTCATATGAAATATGTATATGAAGCTCCAATATCTTGAATAGTAAGACATAATCTTCCGTCCGTTTTGCTAGTTTTTTTTTTTTTTTTTACGATCTATCGTAGTAATGGAAGCTTTCAACGATCAACGGAAATAATGACGTGAATTCGGGAGTACTTCATTTAAAAACAAAATCGTAAATTATGTCCTAATATTTATTTTATGAATAAGTTCCTGATGAAATACAAATAAGATAATATACATTTCATGTGCGTTCAAAACTGATTTGTGTCTCGTCTCGGTTGTGTGATAAATGTTGTTCATTTCACTAAATCATGGAATGAAGACTTTATTCAAAATGCCCGAAAAAAAGAACGGTTGATGATGAACTAATACAGC
Organism: Creontiades dilutus; assembly: GCA_031894815.1. Lineage (NCBI taxonomy): Eukaryota > Metazoa > Arthropoda > Insecta > Hemiptera > Miridae > Creontiades > Creontiades dilutus. The sequence continues at coordinate 831,343 of JAVIWC010006603.1, read as the reverse complement.
GTTTTAATAACCAGTGGTTAGGAAACCCCTGGCGTTGATAGAATCTCAAAACGACGCATAATGACGGTCAAGCCTATCTTTCAACCTTCGGAGGATCGATGGGTTTAATTTTCAAAGGATGTAGAAAAAAAGGACGAAAGAATCGACAGAGACGCTTCCTACAAATCGATCAAGGCGTGACCCGGGATAATCGATCCTCGCTGTTGAAGTGTTTTTGAATTTAATGTTGGGAAAACGGAATGATTCAACCAATCAGAATACTTGTGCTTCCATCACGGATGTGAATATTTATAGTCATTTAATGAAGCAGTGATATCCAAGTTGTTGCGCTTACTATGATTTCTTTCGTTCCTCTTTCTTTATCTTGGTGTTTTCCTGGGAAAAATGTACGTCACGGTTAACAAGTAATGTATGTATTTTAGTATTACCCTATTCTCAGGCAAGCAGGTTTTATCCGGACAGTTTGCCAAGATCACTCATAAACCTGGACACCGAGTTCATCTGCCAGAAGGATTTGTAATGCGTGGACACATTGGTAGCGTCGCAACGGCTGGACGAACGACAGGCTTTGGCATTCCATATTCTGTCAGTTTTGCTGACGATATTAGTCAGTTAATCTGAAGGTTGCAGATTGCAGTTCGTGTGGACTGAAATTGTGTGGGCCGGGCAGGAGTAGATTGGACGAAAGATCAGCGACAGGTAATGGGCATGTCGAATGGTGAGCTCAGGTACGTCCCCCCCCCCTCCTCTTGCCAAACATTGTCAGTTGGTCTGCAGGTGTGTGATCTGCTGTCTCATTTTCTCCCCAGTTTTCATCAGTTTTGGTTGAGTTTTCATTCACGAGCCAAAAGTGCACTGACGAGGAGAGATGGACGGAGAAGCTAGCAGGCACCTGACGCGTAGTATGGACAATCTTGTGAGGGTGATGGAATGGTATAGTTGCCCCTTCCGAGGAGGTGGATGCATTATTATGCTCCGCCACGCTCAGAGGATGACCCAGACGCTTGCAGGCGTCCGATTCATCTCCCAATGCGACAGATTCTAAAATCGGGAAGGGGCCAACTAACCATATCCATCACAATCTCCAAGCTATCATCTCCACTTCAGTGATGCTCCATGCAAGCGCCAGTAGGGAATCCAGGTCCAATAACTATCCTGAGGTAGCTTGCTTCTCAGACCATAGCCTCCCCTTTGGCAGATTGTCAGTCTATCCAGCCTGACGTCGGCTGCCTTCTGAAGAGATAAGAGTAAAGATGATATCACATGTAAAACCATGCAGCCATCGTCTATTGTATCTCCCATGATCCAATTCCTTGAGTTAGGGAGAGCCTCAGGCTACTGGAACATCTGCAACAGCTACAAGCCTGCCCCTAGATAATGTAGGGTAGGCAGTGGCTGAAGGCACCTCAGCCCACGGAATTGGCCCACTATACTCAGGGGAAGAGAGCATCACTGGGGACTTGCAACCCAATAATGTACCAAAATGAAAAAACACTTTATTTTCAAGTTAGATTTGTTTGTTTTGTTTTTGTGTAGTAGTAGTAGTTTGTCATTAAATCCAAATCAATATATTTATGTGAATTAGGTCAACAATGTACGTGTGTGTTTCCTTGTTTCATGAATAAAGCATGTTTTCTCTCTTTCTCTCAATAAAACCTTGTGTATTGCTGCATTTTTGTTGTCGTTTCAAAATCCTACAACATTGTTTATTGCACTGTTGTTTGTAACAAAATTCATCCACATAGAGGTGAATAATTAATAATTGCTAATAATTGTTTAAGCTCTAGTAAAGGCGGATGGCACACAGCCCACCCAACCTGGCCGTTTTGGTGTCGTACCCTACAGTTTAGTTACTTCCTTTTTTCTTTTATATTTGTGATTGCTATGTCAACTGCCCGCGTGCCTTTTCCGCAGGAATCTAACGAGTTTTTGTTCTCCCTATGTTGCAGGTAAGTGTGAAGGAAGTGTCCGACTATGGTATCAGAGGATGGGGCAAGAAAACGCGCTCAGAGAACTCAACGGTAGGACACATAAATCGAACATTGTCGGCCATGTGTTGGTTACAAGCCACCTAATGGTCTCTTGATATGTTTATTGTTGATCGCGTTGGCAGAGGCCCGTTGTCGTTAGGCCTCCTCTTCTCTCCTTTCGAAGCCTTTACCACCTTCTTCTTTACTCTTGCCTTGTCTTCGTCTCCTCTCTCCTCCGCCCTTCTTCTTGCCACGTCCGTTTTTATCAACTTCTTTATTACCTCTATCCCTCTTAACGCCGTACAGGGCGTCTATGTCTTTTAAAGGTTTTTCCCCTAAATCTAACCTATACGCATTACCCCGAATGCACTAAACCTCACGTCGCATTCCTACATACTAAGCAAATAGTCTGTGAGTCCGCAGCGAATAAATCGGCTGATCGTATTTGGGAAGTCAAGTTCATCCTTCATGGAAAGATCATTTGCTCCCGTCTTATATATATTGAACACAAAATGGCGGCCTCACAAAGATGGCAACCATCGAACATTTTGTAGAGCATGAAAACATACATCGATTTCATTTAATAAACCGGATAAGTTTATTTTAAACGTATAAGTCTTGGGTATGTTGATTGTCTGTAACCGCTAGGCACTCAATATGATGCCCACTGTGGCTTGAACAATATATGAAATTGATTCTAACGAAGGATTCTGCCATTCCTTAAATTCCACTCTTGATATTGAAAAGTGTTAAACATCCTAATCAAACATTTCCCAGTTGATTTGTTAATATTAACATCCCCTTTCTCTCCGCTTCATTCTCTACTGAACGCAATTTTTTCCACCACAGTTATGTATATTGCATGTACTTATGTATTAAATTAGAATTTAAACATTATCTTAGAAGCTACAATCATTATTTAAAATGCCTAGTGAATTTGTGAACTAACTAGCAGTAATCCGTTGATTGATCGTTTTAGTGATTACATAGAATGGCGGATTTCACACATTGATTACAACTTGTTCATAGTTTTAAATTTTGGATTTTATGTAGCGTGAGGGATCGCTGGGGGAACGGCAAACCAGATGTGAGGACCAGGGAAGCTCAGGACGGTTGGACCTGAGTTGAATGTCTAATCGACACAAAATGCGAAGAGGGTGGTCCCCTCAACCTCCTCTGTCGTACGTAAGAATTCGCTTTTCATAATAATTATTTTAGTGGGAGGGACAGGTAATTAATTCTTCGGGCAACGGGCGGAATATCAATTTGCCATCAATCAATCGCTGGAAACCACCTTGCCTCAGACAGGGAGAACTCCGGTCAGACAAGACTCGATACCTGGTATTTTTCAAGCATGGTACATCGATACTGATTTCTTGCGTCGATAAAACTCTCACTCAGTAACGGGAGATACTTCACGTTAACCAAATTCTACCTTCACCCAGTTCTAAATCACAGAAGATTACATTTTGTACATTCATACACGTTACTTCCCTACTTGGTTTACATGTGAAAACAGTTAAGACCCGTTGAAACATTCTGTCATTAATTCTGTCTTTATGAACTGTGTTCTTATGGTCATTTTAATCGACAACTACGAAACATATTTTTAGAAATATTGCTTTATATAAAAGACGGAGTCTACTCAATATTTGGTGTTCACATTAAGAATTTAGAATACAGAATACTACAGTGATCTTCTTTCATAAATATTTTTAATCCCCTCTCGTGGATCTCATGTGTTTATCCTATAAAAACATCTGATTTGGTTTGTTTTGAATGTTAGTTTTTGGTAACAGTTGTGAATTGTTAAATGTTCTGTTGTTGTCGTATACAATGTACATTAATCCTATTGAGGGGTTTTAATGCAACATTTATAGGTTATGGGCCCAGCACGCTTTCTCTGCATTTATAACACCCTCGTATGGAAAATATTATTCTTAATCAGCCTTTTCACTTAATGCAATGGGATAAGAACATTGGAGACATCCACGGCCGTGATGAGCGTGGGATGGCTCCTGATTGTAAAGGTCTGCCTTCATCGATGAGATGATATTCCTCCATGATTCTACCAAAATCCCCAGATGCGCTATTATTTGACACTTCCTTGTATTTACTCTTTGCTTTGTGTCCCCCTTTTATTGGTCTCCGTTCCTGACAGTGTCGTCATTCTTAGCGACTGGACGCCACCCAATCCCTAGCCCAAAGGAGAAAGTATAGTGAACTTTGAATAATTATTCTAAGTTCACTATACATTGTTTGAGGTGTATAGTTACATCCAGGTGCAAAAGACAATTCAAAGCTTTACCAGTCAACTCACCAGCCAATACATCCTTGAAAGTTTGACCAAAATCTGATGATAATTAGGGGTTTTACAGTTGTGCTACAGTACTAACTGTTTGACATTGTTAATATTCATCATAGCCACCGATTATCTGAAATTCGTAATTCACCATTGTAAGCACATAAAACTGATTTTTCTTAGAAACTCAATTTTTTCCATGCAAAATTAATGTATTGTTTTAAAAGGAAATATCTCATATTAATGTTAACGGATCTATTCGTTGGAAATTTGTCAAAAAATGAATGGGAATCGTGAGTTCTGGTGATTAAGCTGGAGACACAGATCAGAAAACCAATAGGCAGACGTGTTGATGGATTCTAGATTCGTCACGATGGTCTTAAACTTGGAATGCTGGTCGAAATCTGGTTTTGAAGTAAATAAAACTCAACCAACAAGCCAATGTATGGCTATAAGTACACCAACAAATATATGTGCTTATACTGAACTCATTTAGGTATTTCGTATCTGAGTCAAATTTCTGTACAATCCTAGATTAATTTTCTTCTAGGGTATAGTCAAGTGCCTCTCAAGTCTCCACTTCAAGGATCGTTGTACATTAAAAACCAGCTCAAACTATTACCATTAGCATAATAAAATGTCCATTATATTCCATTAAAAAGGTATTTTTTCATCCATTCTACCAATCGCATTTAAATAAAAATATTACTCACGTTATGAACTTCCCAATCATCAACGAAATGAAACATGACTTGCAATCGTACACCGTTCTGGTCCGTAAAGTTAATTCACGTGCCTCCAAACGTTGGGCAAATTGAATGTGTGATTGACTGCCTGTATTCTTTAGATACATTTCCGTGTCCACTCATTCGATATAGATCGCATCTCATTAAAATAATAAACCCATTCTATCTCAAGTTATGAATAACATTGAATGCATTAGAATAAATAAGTTACGTCGTATTTTTTCAAGAATTACCTCCCTCGCTATCTTCTTGATAATTATAGGTCTAGTGACAATGATTTATGAGATTCTCCTAACGAATATTTCATCAAAACTAATTGCAACTGCTAAATACCATTGCAAACATGTATTTACGAGTTCATTTTAATGTTGGTGTTTACAATAACTCTATTATACAGGCTTATTTCGGTTACATGTAACAAGTGGTCTTGGCAACAATAAATCGATGTCGGGGAATGGATGTATTGTTTACATTGGATGCAAATTTCATTGAAATGGTATATTTAGTATCAATTGTATGAAAAGTTAAGGGTTCGTGATGAACTATACAATTTCTAGCGCTTTAAGTAATTAGACATAATTATTCTGTAGACAGATGATGCTAAGTTTTGTTGAAATGTTGTTTTTTCACACGAGTTCACACCGTATTCAAAAAAGAGGATTACAATATGCATGTTTCGAATTCAATATGAAAAACAAGAAGATATCAACATTTAGCCAAGTGGAGACAGCAAAATGAATCATTTAAGGCGCAGTAAACCTTTATTTACCAGATTATGTGAAACAGTTTGCAGGTATTCTACAAATTTCTCCAATTCTCTCTTATCATTACGCTGTAGGAATGAGTTAAAGGTTTCATTGTAGATGACTGCATCAAAATTTTTACTTGCTTCTAAGTATGTACAAACAAGAAGGGGTCAGGTGGTATAAACGATGGACCTGTCAAAACTAATTACTATGCCATCTGAATTCGTTTGGAAGAACTCGTTTAAGATTGTGGTGCAATAAAATGATGCCACCTTAATCAATCCAGTAAAGTTGAACAGTTTACACTGAAGGTGCTCGAGAAATCCCTCTTTTTCTTTGGAGGCCATGGAATCTGTTTGCATCCTGTAAGATATCCACTGTTGCACGAATGGTTCAGAAGAAACAATATCTACTGATTTTGTAGATATGTTTTGACTACATAGTTTTGACTCTTCATTGTTTTATACATGCATATCATTGCTGAAAAAATCTGGTGGTTTGTAGACTGGATATGAGAAGCTACAAATACGATTTCCATTAGAATCCTATTTGGACGGTATATAAGGTGTTCTGGGTGGTTGGGAGGACGTCCAGTAAAAACGAGACTGGGAAGGGAAACAAACCCCAGTCGTAATGGGTCCGTATATTTTTTTAATTAAGGCTCAGTATTTTTTATTATCTTCAGTTTTAATGTGTCAGCCCCTCACGGGCGGGTAAAAGATATATTACAAAGTTGGCGTGAAATGTAATATAAGCGAGTTTCCCCGAGGTGGACAGGGGGAAGGCAGGTCTTACTGGACAAGGCATTTCGGTTAGAATTAATCCGAATGAAGAGGGGGTGGTAGAGTGGGGTGAAAGTGTAGGTTTGGCGTTATTTATAGGCTTGAGTCATCAGTGTAACTACCCCCTGAGAACCATTGTTTCCAACGACCCTCCCTTCTTTACCATAGCAAAACTCTCGGGATGAGAAAAGCATCAAAGAAAATTATTTATGTCCCAGTTTTAATGCCATGTCACCATTAAATCACTCTGATGGCCCTACCGGGGCGGGGGTGACGTTTTTAATTCTTAAGGGATGCCGAGATGGGGATCCAAACGGCGCGTGCCGAATTTGTGATGTACGGCTTTCACTACTTGAGACGAACCCTTTTAGTAGTTGGTTTGGCCGCCCTTCCTGGTTCCTTTAATAAAGGCATTTGTATTCCGCATTATCCTTTATTAACGCTGTAAATCTTCATCCCTGCAACGCCTGGGGGTAGATAACGAAGATATGGATGAAGATGGGTTAGCAACTGGGCAAAGACAATGCCTTGCCCCGACTCACCGCAGGATCTCAGGTTTGGGAGGTGGTATATCGTATCTGTGAGGGCAATATTCTGTCAGGGATTGCGGTTTCTTGATTTCTCGCCATTGGCGGACGGTTGGAGGAAAGGACTTTTAGGTGTCTGGCACGTACTTCCCAACGAATTTATGACGCAGTTGCGGTCACTTGCAGTCCATTCCTTGCGCGGGACGAAATAATGTTCGGGGCCTGTCATCACATCCAGTTCCCCATCCTCCTATCAGAATGAGTTACGGCCAATGATCGAAGTGCAGCGTGGTTTTGCGCATCATGGCGAGTTCAGTGTGAGAGATCTGCGTCATTTAATCCTCACGTTTTAAGGTATCATTTCCGGATTCTGGACTGCAATTTGATCACGTCTAACACTTTTTTTCGTTAACTTTATCAACAGGTAATGGATAAATACAACGTTGCTTCCTCCAGTTGCTTATGGTTGATGGTAACTCATACATTTTGCATACCCAATCTCCTAATAGATCATAATGTTCGAATTGAATTCCAGTGATCTAGAATTGCATGCAATTGCATGCATGCTGGATAGTCTTTCTGCTACCATTGTCATATAAATTGTAAATAACCATCGTACATCTTCAACAACCCAGCAATACATCTTCAGCAACTTCTACATCTTCTGGTCAACGTTTTCCAGTGCTTTGTAGTTCTTGGTCTGCGTAAGCAGGGAAGTCAAAGCCCTCGAAATGTCTAAGATATTCTTTCTGATCAGTCGTTGAATAAAATGGTAACTATCTTCCCATTATCTGAATTTAGGTACATTAGTTAGCTTTTCCTGTTACGGCACTTCACCAATCAGCCTCAAATATTGTTCAATATTGTTCTAACGTTCTGATTGCTAATTTGTAACTCTGATTCCAATTCTCGCAAGTTGAAATTAAAATGGTAATGATTAATGATCAGTAGATGCAATAGCTCATAACGATTTCGGCCACGTTGAAACTTTTTGACACGTCGTCTTTTACTACAGCTATGGATAATTTTGTTGATTACATATTCAACAGTAATTTTACAATACTGTTCAAGTGTTATAGTTGTGCTTTTTGTCTCACTTGATGGTAAGTTCATGTGATGGTTTTGTTGTAACTGTAGTTTGAAAGGTTTTCCTGTGCAGCCTATGTTAAGGTGATTACGATCAGATAATACGAGATAGGAGAGGGTGCATTTCACGTTATTATTTCTCCAAAAACTCAATTACCAAATGATTGTTGAATTGCATTTACGCGAACATTGCATGTTAGTAGGTCTCGTCCCGGGGTTTCTGCAATCATATTCAGTGTATACGCTATCAACTCTTCAACTACCCAACCGGCGTTGTAATGGATCAATTCTCCCCCGGAACGGCCTTAGAATATTCGATTAACTACCCTGCATCTTGTGGCAGAACCTTCGTGATCCGGAGCAGTCACGACCCCCTCCTCCGCCCTGCGAAACCTCCACGGCCTTATCTCGGAGAGAAAACCCAGTGTTAACTGACAACAAGGCCATAACACAAGACGATAGACCCCGAAGGGTTATGACGGCAAGTGATCCTCCATCCCGCGTCGCATATTCCGAGACCGAGAAAATCGAGATTAGACGTATCGATTGTCCATGTAAGAGACCCCTTTAGACGTTTCTGCTTGTCCCTCTCCCCTCTCTCGTGTCCTTTCGGACGAACGTATCTTCCGTTGGAGGGTTCCATAGCTGAAACGGCAGGCGTGGGTGGGGTTACGAACACCGGAATGGCGGACATGCAAGAGAACTGTTGGATAAGCAAGCACATAAAACTTTATAGTTACTCCCGCCTCCCCGTCTCTTTCGCGCTATTGCCAATACATAACCTTCCCCCTTTTCTCAGGCATGGACCAATATTCTCCCTTTTGAGCGTCCCGTTGGCCATCCTTCTGTATAAATCGAGCATCTACTGCCCGGGTCCCTCTCCGGCATTTGATACTTAATTTGAAGTCCGGATCAAAAAAGCTTTCGTCGCGTTTGAAAATCCTCCCCTATAGAAAAAAAGCTCATCCCATGACATTACTAGAACCTAACTGACATCTTTATTCCTTTATACATACACCAACATGGGTTTTATTTTCTAGTTCTCATCCACATTCAATGTGAGAGTGTTTTTCTTTGTACAATATTACGATGTATTGCAGCTAGACACCTCTGATAGTTAGAAAATGTATGAGACTCTAATCATACTTCAGAATACTATCCATGGTTCAATAGCCATAAGTTGTAAGCTGTCGAACTACATAATAACATGTCGTCTACGAATATAGTGCAGACTATGTCATTACAGTCGTGCTGATCCTAATCTGTTCATGTATGCGCGTGCACAACTGTGTCTATTTCACCTGTACTGGTTCAATAGTTCTGAATTTATCACATCTCATTCATACACCGACTTTGAGTTATAAACAAAATATTGATTTGTATCTACAAATTCCAGATTACTATCCATAAAGACGATCAAATGGCTCATATGCATCCTGTTAGTATTGTCCAACTCGTTAGAACATCATACGCGAAAATATTGACGCTGAGGAATGCGTCACTGCTCCTTCGATGACGTAAAATCCATAAATCTTCACTTTTTTGCTTCCTATCTGACTCACATAATGAGGGCAATTGAGAAGTGACAATTTGATCCCCCCATATGAGTATTATAAGCGCTACACGTAGGATGTATATTTGAGTTATTTAGATGACTGAACAAAACGGATTTTCAAAATACAGTATTATCCAAACACTTGAATTACAGATTGGTTAACATTTGGGAACTGGATGGTAAATAAGTGGTAATACAAGACTGATTCTGCTGAGGTCAGAGCTTGAATTTGTGAGGCCTAAATTGATGATTTTTCAATATGAATCAACTCAATGGATATTGTTGTACCTTATAGGAGCCAAAAAATATTATTACCGCTTTAAAAAATTCAGCGTCGTATCTAAAGAAAGAATTTGCACGTCACATAAATTCTAGATGACTGACAAACGTCAGATGCAACTGAAATATTTCAAATCTTCTTTTTTCGTAGAAGTTCGTCTCTTTTTTTGTGTGTAAGAAAGAGTGGCCAACTGTCGTCGAAAAGTTGACGGAACAGACTGAAAGCTGCGTCAAATTTGTCACGGGGACCTCATCAGCCAGCTCTACCGCGGAGAGGAGTCGTTTGTATTCCGCGCCTCATTTGAAAAATAAATCCAGTCAGGGGAGAGAGGAGACTTCCCTGGTCGGACTGTTAATTTGATTTGTTGGTGAAGGGGGATGGCGCAGGGAGGGAGAGAGAGGTTGCGGTAATGATGCGGAGAAGTTTTATACCAACAGAAACCAGGCGATTGGAATGATAAGTTTTAGACAGAAAACTCATGAGAGAGCTTAGATGGATTTTTTAGTGCGTTACATACGAATGGATTGATAATTTACGAATATTAACCATTTTCTGTTCTTGTAAATACATATGCAATAGCTGCATTCTATATAAATTAATACAATTTTTCGAGACCCTCAGCAAATACGGATACCGAAAAAGGAATTCCAAGAAGCGCCTTAGGTTGTCCTATCGACATGCATTATCCATTGGAAACATTCTGACCCATAAACAATCGGATTAGCAGAACTCTCAAGAGGACATCATCCTTGTGGTCCTCAATGCAGAGCAGGGTTTGTCTATTGGCTGTAAAAGAGTAGCACTTCAGGTCTGCAAATAGCGCCCCACTCATTCGGATCCAAACGTTCTCCAGATTGCCAAACGTGCTTATGAGTTGGTGTACAAACAGTTTCGCTGCCTTTCGTTGTTGGGAAAGTAGATGCGGCAGTCAATTTGAAGGTCCATCAATGCCCAGGAAAAACAAAAATGTGTCCGCAACCTTCTAGGTGCGGTGCCTCGTCGCATGCACGTAGATTCCAGAATATGTTTAATGCGAGCTGCAGGCTTTTCTCTTGTTTTTTTCTGCGTACTTGACGTTTATACCTGTTACTGTTTCAGTAAAAGTGTCTACTTCTACATATTTAGATGTTATGCACTTCGTTCAATGTAATTATCGGATAAACGGAGAAGGTGGCAGAGATAGTAAATCTTTTTTTTTTTTTTTTTCTAAACAATTTGCCACGCACTTCTCATTTGTTCTATAGCGATGAAATAAAAAACTTGAAGGATGTAGGATACACAGAGAGGACCATTCAGCAAGCAAAACCTCCAATAGTTGGACGACCCTATGAAAGACGAATGATTGAACAGAAAATTTATTCCGAAACAGTATAGACCTAATACTTTACTACAAATCCTAACTTTATTAGCAAATATTTCAATCCAACAGCTTGGGTGTAGGAACTGTGTAGTTCTGATTTCAGCTACTACAATCTGAAGATCGTGATGGATCGTTCATTTTTAAAGTCGTAAGTTTTTAAAGGTGATTTGACAATATTTCTCAGCACGTTGTTTTGGAATCTTTGGATGGTATCTCGGTCCGACTGAACTGCATACCTGCTCAGCTGAGCTCCGATAGTCAAACTTGAGATTTAAGGATTTGCTTAGAAAGTGTGACCTTATTCTGGATTGACAGCTGTCCTACTATTAGCCAATACGTTTTTCTGAGTTGAAGAAAGGCATTTGTTCTTCCTTCTTTTTCATGACATAGGCTACACACAAAGACAAACCTTTCGGTCTGTTCTAATTCGTTACCGAGCAATGAACTGTACAACTAGGAGGAGCTAAAAAAACAGGAGAGGATCCTTCAGCTAATAAAACCCCCACAATGGTGGGGAAGAGGACCCTCATGAAAGATTGACTGACTCGTTCCCCTTCCACTCTCGCCCGGGACCATCACGCCCCGCTCGGTCCGTCCGGTGGAGAGGGCATCTCGGGGCCCCACGTAGTGGGGGCACCCGGGAACCCTCCTAACCCCCTGCAGTAAAGTGGAATATGCAAAGAGGATTGGCTCACTCCCCCACTACACTGTCCAACCCCAAACAATGAGGTGTTTAAATGCAACAACCGTCAAGCCGACTTAGTAGGCATTGCCTTTTCCGTACCCCCTCCCGACCCAGCCGTCCTGTCCTTTTTCCACCCGAGTTTCTTTCCTTTTTTTTTCAAACTCCGTCTCATTTTAACGTTTTTCTGATTACGTTTTATCGGGCGGAAAACGGCAGAAAATGGGTATTTTCTTCTCCGGGTGCCTCCAGCTCTTCCTATTTCACGACTATTGCCCGACCAAGGGGGTTTGACGGCGACCCCTTTGCCATTGACTTTTTTCCCCTCTCCTTTATTTCACGGAAGCTCGTAAAAGTAAATAACTTTTCGGCAGATAAAGAGAAGATATCTGCGTTTTTTTTTTTTCTCTTCCAAAATGGCGGGGGTCTTCTGTTGAAGTTGAAGGGTAGAGGGAGGTATATCCAATATTAATCGGGCGTCAAACCCTTCAAAAAGAGTATTGCGAATGAGCTCACTTGGAAAAAAGGGTTGTTGAAAGTTGAAAATCCTTTTGAACCATACGTAACCGGTCTAGAGGTATCAAGATGTGAACTGCGATTTCCCTAACGCTATTCGAACTATTGATACTTGATATTTACTCTTCACTGTTTCATGATCTTGCTGAATTAAATTTGAAGAATTAAAATATTTCGTAATAATCGCATATGCGATTTGCACCAAGTTCTTCAATTATTTTCAATGATGAACCTTTGTAATGGACCTAGAAAAGAAATTCCTTGATTCCTCCGCATCGGGAGATATACCTTCCAGCTTTCGAGCGTCTGGGACAACATCTGAGTCTTGCGGACAATAACCGTCTCACAGCCGTTTGAAGGGGCAACTAAACCGTTCCATCGACTCCCCAAGTTACAAGATAGAAATTAGTTTCTTGAATTGAATGAAACCACTCGACCTGCTGTGCTATCCGTTCACTCACTATTTAAATAATCGGACGAGTAGATGGTCGGGCTGTAGAGCCATCAGTTTGATGGGAAGTCTGATGTAGACCGCGAGGCTAGCGACAGCTCACCAAATGGGATTACTTTATCCATAACGGCCTTTCCCAAGCCGATACTCACTTAAGGAGAGCAAATTTTTCAAAGAATACCCTCTTTCTTTTATTGCACACTCAGAATCCTCACAAAGTTTCAAGGAAAACTGACCCATCCCTCAAATTTGAGAGTGCACGATTCCATTCCCAGGTTGTGTAACGTCAAAAATATGAGACTCCCGGTATCGAATGATTTAAAGTATAGGTATACAATATACTAACTAGGTCCTTTTTAACTTCTTTACTTGCTTAAAAAAAAGAAATAACTAACATGCTACTAAAGAAACTGATAATGTACACTAAAAAGAGTTACATGAAATCATTAGAACTTTTACGATTTATTAAACATCATATAGTATCATACCATACTGCCAGTTGGCCATTGTCCTCTGCCTGTCATGTTTATGAGGACATTATTTTTTCTTGTAGTCATGATTAGACCATTCAAAGTATGACGTGATTAATTGAACTATTTACGTTATCTCCATTTCATTACTATTGGAGCACGACAAAATTACAAACGAAATCACGAGTCCCGGATGGTGCATATAATTCAAACCATCCTTTATAAAAGTAGTTTGAACCTTATGCCATTAAAAATGTGTGTTGTATGATACTGCGTTGGAACCTTTGTTGTGCCGAAAATTCACTGTAGAGATTGATTGGTAGTACAATCCGCTCGGATGTGATTATGAACTGAATGTTTGAATCAGGGTTTGGAGTGGAAATATGAATAGGAATAGGGGCAATTCACACCGTGATTAATTAAATGCCACCGAACCCTGCCTGCACCATCTTCAAACTCTCATAAGATTCAGATCACAAACATAGCACTAGATGATCAGATATCACTCTTTGATATTCAAAATTACTTTCCATATTGCTTAAATTTAATGAATTAGGCAAGTCCGATAGCCGATACTGACAACAAGTGAAAAACTGAGCTGTTTCCGCAGTTTTTGATTTATCGAATGCAAGGAATCGACGGGTAAATGAAAACCATCCCATAAAGCCGTCAGGGACATAATTGGCTGTGATAAACTTCTTGCTAATTCAGTGCTGATGGTGCTCGGAGCTCAGCTCAGCAGACTGGGGCCGGCACTGCACTTAATTGGGTCCTTCACTCGACCATCCCCAGGCTCCCCAAGTCTCGCCTTTTAGCCCTTGAACGCTCCTTCCTGAGCCGCCCTATCTCGATCACGCCCCCGCCGTATTGTGGCAGATATTAATTTATACCCCCTTCCCTCCGGCTCCTTTCCATAATCACCTTCGGGAATTTACTATAAACTTGGTATAGCTGGACGTTTAGCTCCGCCGGTTACCGCAATTTATGGGCTTATCAATCAATACTGACCTCCCCTGATCAACTATTTATTCCATTTAGAGGGTTATACATTATGAAACCGCCGCTGAACCCTCGACATCCGACGAACGCGTTTCAATGAGGGATCGTTGTTTGGCTCTGGGTGGAAACTGATAATTCCAATATCTTTGATTGCTTCAACTCCCCAAGGCCCTTTTCCATAATGTATACATGCTAGTTGTGACAAGTATGACTGCTACCTAATCAAAACCCAACGGAAACTAGATGGGTGCAATTTCAACAACTATCGATAAAGTACATCAACCCATTTGAACAGACAATGCAAAAGATAATCCATAACTATCCCCATAAAGAGACCTTTCAAAAGACTCACAATGCTTACATTTTAGAGAGAAATAATGTATTGGTGAGGTAGAACATGGCTGTCTTTCAATTAATGAAAACAAACATGATCTGTTGACTATTTGCTTTAATATAGCAATCACACTTGAGTGCATTGATTATTTCCCCAGTACCTCGATCTGGACTTTGTGGACATGAATAGCTTCAATCGTCAGCTTGCTGGAATCTATTAGTTTTGTACAAATAACATTCTGGTATACGAGGAAGAACGATTGCTAGTTACAGTAGAATAGTTATTCAACAAATATCTGCGTTCTTATACATATGGAAAGTGTTTCTAGATTACTAAGCTTTCTAAGCTCACTCGTCCGAACTAGGTGATGCTGTTTCTCGACATTAGGTACGTTTTCTTTGATTTTTCTGGCTACTTGGAACTCTCTTGAAATTCACTTGAAAGGCATTGGAATCGAGCACTCAATGGATTCGTGAAACTTCAGCACAGTTGCAACAGAAATTTGAGTCCAATCAAGATTCTACTGGAGAATTTTTGGAAACTTGCTAGTGGCTATAAAAGCTGCAGCTGGATTAGGCATTTTGTGCTGCCAGTGATTCGCTCCTTTGACCACTCGGAATGACCAAGTATGAGCAAGCAAGGCAACACGCAGGCTGCAATTTTTGCAGGTAGCAAGCAAGGAAACATGTTATTCTCCTCTGCTGCTTTCGCTTTTCACGTTTTATATAACTCAGAACAAATTTCGTTTATTAGTGTTCACCTGTGTAGTGTTCAAATATTTGCAACCAGCTCAATACCTGCAGATTTCATCCGGATTTGTTGAAAATCGTCAGCGAAAGCTTGGCTGTAGATTGTACTAGGATCTTAGCTCAAAAATCAATATTTTACTTTGCACATGAGCTAACTTGAAATCCATCAAACCTTGATAATTCAAGGTCTAATCGTCCAATATCGCTCAAATTTTGACGACAATCGAGTAGCTGTTGTCTTACAATGTGAAATCCTTGTAACAATCTCAATTTCTTCAATTTGTACCCAAAAGTTGGTTCCCCAACCAATTCCGTATCTGAAAAGTAATATGTTCTCCCCAGGGGTGCACATACTTAAAATTCTGAGGTTCCAGCTTCAATCATACCTTCAATATTATAAAAATGAATAGGATATTTGAGTTTGTTGTGGTAAAAAATTGGAGATGCGCCAGATGTTTTTCATTTTGAATGCCATCATCCTCGACCGTAAATTCGTAGTGTTTCTTCTCAACATTACGAGAATAATGCCCTATTATATCTTATATCGTTTGATATTATCCTCGTTCAAGCTTCTACCCGAGTTTTATTATATCGTCGAAGAAATCCATAAAAACAGCTGCCACCGTATAAAACACCCCGCGTCGACTCCCCCAGAATACCAGGTTCCCATTCGGTCATCCATTTTTCTTTTTCCCTTGACGACGTGATCGTTAACGACGCCCGCCATGTTTGGCTGATGATAATAATCGCTATTACAAATGCAGTGGCTGACGAACGGCTCCCCATCAAGAGTGACGCGTGCGGCCATTGCGAGGAGCGTAATGGCCTAGCTGTCGCTTACGAGCAGATGAATCTGTTTCTATTTATAAATAAAACCCTCAATGTGAAGAAGGAGAAAAACACTCTCCGCTGTCCATCAACCGCGTTCATTGTTTTATGGCCCTCCTTAACGATGATTAGAAGAAGAAACTCTAGAAGAAAGTGTTTATGAGTAAGAACTAAAATTGCTGTCTTCGATGTTCAATAAAATGTAAAGAACATGTACAGAATGATTGAATTACCCTTCTGCGGATAGTTCGGACTGCAATTAAATTAAGTACTATAACTGCTTCCAATAACCAAATAGGTAAGTAACCGTGCAATGCAATGCTAAAACTAATAAGAATGGGTTCTTCATCTCTCTTGAAGGCTTGAAAGTGCTGCTTAATGCGATCATGTTCTTTCCCTTATTTGAAATTTGAATTTTTCATACTGTTTGACATTTTCAACTGATGATTCAGTCCTTCTGACTAAGCCTGAAGGTCCCAAATCTGTTGGGTAAGGAGACCCGGAGGGTCACTATTCAATTCCGCGAAAAAAATGATATTTTTTTTCAAAACATTTCATGTAAAAAATGTTTGTTGCTTATACCACTGGAAAGCTGAGGTTCTCGGTAGTTGAAGTTATAAAGTTTTATTATGAGGAAGATAAAACATGGAAAAAAGCCTTATTTTCATAGTTCCTTAAAATTTTGAATCTTATGACTAATTTGTCACTACACTAATTAATGCGAGTGTTTTCTTACTGTGCTCTAAAGATGCAGAAAACGTGACGGTAATCACAATGGTGCCCTCAAAATTGATTTAAGACACTAGTTTGAAGGAGTCATATCCATTTTAATGAGTTTGAGAATGATGAAAGTTTGAATATTTGGCGCTTGAACGTAAATTTAAAATACTAGTACATGAAATCGACACCATCCGATCCGCAGTGTTCGTCCTAGGGATTTTGGGCGTCCAAATGGCTGGTTGGGTGTAGAACCTTCATGTGCAGTACCGCACTGATATAAAAGGCGGAATTTTTACCATAGTTGTCACCTCCCTGCTAGGCACTCCTCTCACAAACCCAAGTTTCAGTCGCAAATGAGTTGCCCTGATTCCCAACTGTTCATTATCCCCATATTTAATTCATAATAGTACTAGTACAATTAACAATTTCTTTACAATTGGGGTTTATTGAATTTCGATTTTTCGACGAATTATGTCATCACTGATCATTTACACAGATTTTGGTACATTCATTTCGTGTTAATTCATTGTAAAATGGAATTTCTTAGCAGGTGCAACGCGGATAACAATGGTCGACGGGGATGGTAGGGCGCGGAACCGTAAACAATGTTGCGGTAGGGTAGTGATGTAAAAGGCGGAATTTTTACCGCGGGAGTCACCCCCCGCTCCGCAGCCCTGCAGGCGCAACCCCTCTGAAACGCCGTAAGTGGGCGAGTCATCCCGCGGCGGCCTCAACCCCTCAGGCGCCTCCTCATCCACCCCCGAACCGAGCTACCCCGAGTTCCCTTCCGCCGTGCGGGGGAGTACGTTCCATTCACAAGTGTAATTTGAGCAACAGGAAATTCCTGAATGAAAACCCCCTCTCCCTCCTATTGCCCGGGAAGCGCCTGGAGTACTACGGTTTCAGACTTTATCCGTGTCTTTTTATATTAACCATTGAGAAAGATCATTAATCTTTCCCATCACTACAATATGACTCTACTTTTCCCTCACTTGAACCTTCAATTCACTTGTATACAGCAATTCACCCTCTCTACACATTACGTGCCAGTAGATTGACTTTTCTGTACACTACGATGTTACAATAAACTCTTAAAGAACGATTTTCGATCAAGTCCTCCCAGGCTTGAAACTCTCAAAGTAGTGGCTGTGTTGTCTTCACTCATGAGAAACAATTAATATTAACCCATCATTTCATGTGTTACCCTACCATTCTCCTATCACATTGCATGCAGATTGGTTGGATTGCCCAGCCCTTTTATTCTCTCGTCCAATAGGATCCACCTTTCACCGCCTTGCTTGCAGCGCTCTATGTAGAACTTAAGTTGTGTTCACTCGTGACGATGAATATATACTACACAATCCCTTTAATTCCATATAGTAAGCTACACCACAATCCTCCTTTCACTTTGTGTGTACTAGATTTTTTTATCGCCCATCTCTCTAGACCAGGGGTCTCCAAACTATTTGCCCCAAGGGCCGTATCATAATGTTAAGGTGGTGGGGTGGGCCAACAGAGGGGTCTGATGGGCTAGTCCCCCAGTACAAGGGGGGACCGCCCCCACCTCCTCCCCTCCGGAAAATTTTGGAAGTCAGACACTTGAAAACAGTGTTTTTTAAGCACTCCTAGACTTTTGACAAATTCAAAATTAGGCATAATATAGGAACCAAAACTTGGTTTATTGTGATTAAATATATTCATTTATTTAGAATTATTACATTCAAAGAAGTATTTTTTGGAAAAACAATCTAATGTTATGTGTGTAATTGTTTTTTGCTTACAATGTCTTTCCACTTAAGATCAAAGTTTGTTGTTCCAATCATAAGCAAATTTTTTAAAGTGTTCTTCTGAAAGCACCGCTCGATATTTGGATTTGACATGTGTTATTTTTGAAAGGGTTTGTTCGCAAACATACGTTGAACCAAAAATTGTTATTTTGTCTGGAAAACTCTTGATTCCCTTGAAGTCATCACGTTCTGGCGGTACCTAATTTTTCCATCCATCCATTTTTTTCCGCGGGCGGCGGGCCGGACCAAATCCTTCCGCGGGCCGTAGTTTGGAGACCCCTGCTCTAGACTTGCCTCACTTGCAACTCTTAACTCTTGCTGCGTAGTGTTCACTCATGACCAACTCCTCTTTTCACTCTGTATATACTCGATTGATTGAATCACTAAGCCTTTCTCTTTCTTGACCAACGAGATTCAAGCTCATTTTCATAATTTTCTATACAAGGTGTCCCGACATGTGTTCACCAAAACTCGAGGGATGATCCTAGAGTTCTTTTCAAAGCTTCATAAAATATTTCCTATCTTCTCATGTCAAAGTAAGAATCATTATCATGTCAATCATCTAATGGTGATCAATGTTTGACAATTTATGAAAAAACTAATTTTTTTCCATTAACAGCTTTTTTAACTCTCATACCAAGAAAAACTTCTCCAGCATTTTTCACATGAAATTAGTTGGAGAAAATGACGTTTGAATATGGTAAAATGCATTTTCACTTGAAATCAACTTGCTTCAGAAAAAAAGAGTTTGATATAAGATTTTGGATTTTATGTTTTTTTTTTTTTTTTTTTTTTTTTTAGAAAAGTGGATTTTCTTCCTGTCCAACAAATAAAGGATTTAAAGAGCCTTTCCGCTGATCGGGTAGAATGAATCATTTTAGTCGAAAATTTAATTTTTTTTGTATATTGAAATCTTATAGGAGAAAGGGCATCGAATCCCTTATTATTGGAGAATGATTGGTGGCTACTTCCGTTGATTCAAGGGACATAATCATACTGGAATTGAATCCATAGTGAGTTGATTCCTGGGAGAAAAATGATGAGGGATTGAAGTGCACACGAAACACTGGTGAAAAACCCAAAGAAACACGATGTCGGACGTGGAATACAGAGAACTTGAGTAAACAAGACGAGAATGCAGGCCCTTGTTCTTAAATTAGGATTGAATAGGGCTATCACTAGATTGCGCTATTAATCAGCCCCCCGAGCGACCTCCGCCATCACGAACCTCTTCATCCCGCTGCACCGAACGACACCACAAAAGAGAGCAGAGTAATCGCTTTTGGCCGACAGACAAAATCTTTAAAGTTAATCCCGTCGCTGGCCTCAAGTCGAAGACAGATTTTCAACTACTAGTCACACTCCAAAGACTCCTCCCACTCTACAAAAAAAATCATTTATACCCGTTCAAACAGTCTGTTTTTCGTGTAAATACGCGATAGTCTCCAAGTGCTTTTTCGTGGGAATTCGGCCAATGAGACCTCGTCCGATACACCTTGTCCTGTCGCTCTATTTTTACTGCGTCGTCGTTTTAACGACTTTTTTCGAATCGCTTCTTTACCGGCATATATTAATCGCTCCCTCATTATAAATGAGCTATTGTTTCGAGTCTTTGATGAGGGCAATGCGTCATTTGATGGCCGCCCCCGCTAAGTTACGCGTTTTATTTTTATTTGACGCGGTTCCCCGTGTGTCTGTATTCGGGTTAAACTGACAAGGGGCCGCGAGACATCCATTTTAATGTCTCGCTCAAATAAGAGAGACGCCGGTAAATCAAATAAAGGTTATTTTTTCCTCCATACCGCCGTTTCATAATGATCATAAATCCGTGATGAATTGTCCGACTGACCTTTGGTTATTTTTAGGGAAGCGTCCATCATTTAAATGGAGTAGGTAAGGGTTTCTAAGATAAACTTCACCAATCTCTTTCAAACTCTCAAATTTATTGATCCATATCAACTTCAAACTGAGAGAAGGCACATCGAAATTTTGTGAAATTTTCACCAAAAGAAATTACTGTTTACTGCAAAAATGACAAGACGTTATAAGATACAAAACATCAATTATCACATGATAACAGTTATCAATTATTATCATGCCAGTGAATATTGCTCAAGATCACCGTTTGGTGATATTTTTAAAATCATCTTTTCATGAATAATGTATAATCATGAATAATGTATAATCTACCATTACGAGTATTATTATAATTAACCATTATAATCCACCATCTACATTATGTTATTATCTGTATTCTTTGTTTTTTCTTAATCTCAAGTTACTCACTAAATATCTTCTCAAGCATTCTTTGGTATGCTGCAGTATTTGTAACAACAACTATTATCGTCCCTCGAAATACTGTTCAAAATTACTTATTAATGATATTTTTGTAATACATAACCTAGAATAATGCACTTAATTACTTTTAGCATGACAGATAATCCACTGTCTGTGTCGAGGCATCCATTTTTTGAATCCTATCACCTTCTTCTTCTGATAGTTACGAAAAACTTCTTGTTTTGGATGCAGTAAGTACATTTTTATTAATAGATTCCAGATACCCAATGTTTTATACAAATGAATTGAACTTGTTCTCTCAACATGTAGATCAATTTTTACAGATCACATATTACACAAATTAAATGGAACACAGCATAGTTTATCCATTTTTGTGTGACTATTTTCAATTCAGCCAATTTTTCAATGAATGAACAATAGTTTTTGCCTTTTGTTTACAGCTTTGATTATGTTTTCAATTTTTTGTTAAATTACGCATTTCTGTAAATGAAGAATCATATACCTATTGCAGAAGAATTAACTGTAGAATCTATGAACAACTAATTTTTAGGAATTTGTAAATATATTTTTTTGGTTCTGAAGTCATGAGCGTACTTTTAGGATGACAGTTCGCTATTTGCACGGTATGCTGTATCACATTATTCTCACGTTATGAACCGTTCACCATTATAGACCACTAGAAATCATATTTCTCATATTTTAATCTGAACTTTCTGTTTGGCTCTGCACTTCTGTGACGTCTACTAATTTCGGTTGTCAATGGAAGATGTCATGTTGTGTGAAGAGCTCTTGGATGAGCTGTGTTCGATTTTTGAGAGATGGTTTCATTGCTTGGAATTAGCAAGTTTCGTCGATTTCTTAGTAAATATTGGTAAACAGAAGTATTGGTTATTGAGTAACGCATAGCTTAACGCTATTTCATAAATTTCTTCCGCTTTTTGAGATTAGGCTTAAAGGAAAAAAACTTGTTCCATGTTCCATTATGAACTAGAAGCAATCGAAACTTCGTTTTGGTTCATCAGTTTTTAATCGCTAAAATCAATGACCCTCAAAATTTTTTGTTTTACATTTCAAGATGTGTAGAATCCGAGAATCGGATAAAAGAACAAATCCTTCCTTCCGGAATATTTTATTTGTATCACCTCCAAAGCGATGATCTTTACTTTTTATTAATAAATGAAAAAATTAATTACCTATATTCGAAAACAATATTCTTGCAATCACGTGATTGCATCCATTTGAACAGTCTGTTACGACTCGTTCCGTTTGTTGTTTTTTCTGATCCGTCCATATTGAGCAGATGACGGAACTTAATTTTGTTTTTAGAAAATTTACGGCGTTGTTATACGGTCGGTAGCTTCACACGGTACGTGCTAAAAGAAGACTCCCAACCGGTACTCACGATATACAAACAAAATCGATAGTTGGGCTCCACTCATTCGATTGTTTGAACTTCCCCGTTATAAAGGACACCGCCGTTTTATCGCCAATTTTTCAGCAGATGCGTCGAGCGTTGCGCGTTATGAATAGAGCGGTAATCGACGCCTACCCCCCTCCACCGCGCCTCCGTGAATAGCCGAAAAAGATCTTTCCTTGAAAAGGGACTCAACTGAACTTGATTTACGTCTGACAGGCTCCCTAAAAGAAATCACCACGCCCATTTTTTCCCTCCTTCCAACAATATATAGTAATGAAACCGACGCGGGCATAAATCAAACGGAATGGTTTTGACGCTTCGGGAAGATGCATAGAGATTATTTTGATGAAGGATCCTGGGTACCCAATAAGTACAAATTTAACAACAATTTTTGGAATGCTTCCTTGCTTTCAAACTTTGTGAACTGCTTAGAAGAAAACATAAAAATTAACCACTATTCCAATTCCTTCAAAAAATGTTGAATTATCTTTTAAGATACTCAGATCTCAAAATCAAAATCAAATCTGTCCGACCACCGTACTCAGTTCGCAGCTTTTCCCAGAAACTGTTGGCCAAAAGTGTACACATTTTGGCTCAAAACTTTAATTTCAACCCTAAAAGCTAATCTTTCGAAATATAACGGTAATTAGTTTGGGTGATTTTTACATCTATCATTATTATAAACGGTTTGGGTGTCTTGAAGGTTGGTCAAATCATGAACCTGTCCTCTAGGCCGAATTTTTTATTTATTTTTATTTCTTCTTCAGGGCTGATAAAAGAGCCGAATTGAAAATATATAGCCCAACTATTCAAAACTTAAAGTTTAGAAATGTGACTCACATGTCAAAAGCTCGACAAACTTACAATTTCAGGAGGGACATAGAAAATGTGAGTAAAGTGTACAAAAATCTCTTACATTTATCTAAACTACACTTTTTCAATGAAACGCCTTGCTATTGCCTAATTTTTCCTTAACTCAGTTAACTTTTACTTTAAGAAATATTTAAATTGTGTATATACCGAATACACATGATAAGTCTCACGGAGTTTATAAATAGCCAAATATGAAAGGCTTTAAAAAAATATTTATCTCATTTTTCCATATCACAAAATATTGTGTAAAGTTATGTATATAGAAATGTCTGAAAAATTGAAAGTGACAAATTGAATAAACTGTGTCCACACACAGTAAATGCCAGGGTAGGTATAGTTGTATAAGCTATAAAACAAAAAAACATGTTATCAGTTACCTCATCATAATAGTTCATCCACATTGGTCCAACTTTTGGTCAAATACTTCTCCAACATTCGCCCTTATTCAGTATAACCATTATAATCCATAATGGCATTGTAGTGAAAGTTATTGCTCCAGTTAAAAAAGGTCAACATTAAATAATTTTCATGTTACCTCCATATTTCCAACGTAAATCAAGTATACATATAGTTATTCATTAATCAGTACTCCTATAAAAACCATAATAATCTGTCTGCCCATATTACCAAGTCCATCTTAGAAAAATATTTTTTCTAATTCACATGTACCTATCTATTCTCTGTTCTCAACCCTGAAGAAGAAATATAAATATTTCGAAACGTCGGCCTAGAAGACAGTTTTTTAATTTGGCCAACCCTCAAGAAACTCGAACTATTATACTTAATTCAGTGGTTGAGAAAAACCATCCTGATTAGTATAAACAAGCACGAAATATCACATTCGCGTCATGGCTTCCGACAATAGTATCAAAAGTTTTGAAAACAAACAAATTTGTTGCGAAGGTTATCGCCATTTGAAGTAGAAGTATGTCTTGGAGGTTCTGACCTAGCCTATGCT
The DNA here is from genome assembly GCA_031894815.1 of Creontiades dilutus. Taxonomy (NCBI): domain Eukaryota; kingdom Metazoa; phylum Arthropoda; class Insecta; order Hemiptera; family Miridae; genus Creontiades; species Creontiades dilutus. Next base: position 806,907 of record JAVIWC010006603.1, on the reverse strand, counting down.
GTCCGCCATAACTCGCTGATCATCTTACCAGCTCTCCCGTCAAAATCAGTACGCCATTTGGGGAACATATATAGAGATAGATATTGAATAAACCCTCAATGGCTTCTCCAGATGTCACGATTTTCTTCCTCTATCAATCCGCCTGTGGCATAATCACAATTGATTCAAAATCGCAAAAAATATGCATACATTCATACACAAAGACAGATACATGCATAAAGCAGATAAAGCTAATGAGTTTCACATGTAACGATTGAACAGGAGCAAAATTGATGTCCGTTGGCCTCATAAGGCTGTACCACGTTAAAGAATCAATTTTAGGTGATGGTGCAATTTCATGAGGGTGTATGAACCTGTTTAAACATTGGATTAGCCACTTCACCAAGTCTTCCACTAACCTTAGTTGTCAGAAAGTAATAACCGGCGAATAAAACTCGTAGTTGGGGGCAACGTGATATAGGACGACCGTTTTCATTATTTCGGTTCTGGAGTTTCGCAACTCGTGCCCCCGCTCCGTATTTGGTTAGGGCCTTGGATCGGACACGCCATTCCCAACGTTAATAGACAATGTCAGGAGTAATGTCATAACCTTTTGAATAGCTCACCCGGTTTTTCCCCTCCCGTCAACTTCTAACAAAGCCCGATCATACGAGAGCTACCGTCGTAAAGGTGACATAAACTTTTATACTTTGCCGCCTCTAAAACGTTGGTAACAATGTATGTAGTGCTACCGTAGGGGCGTTAACGCTTCTCTCATTTATAACGATCCGCCGAACCGAAGTTTTTACGAGCTGTAACCAAACCGTGTCGCTGCTACCCGTGTCAGCGATACCCCTGATCCTTGGTAAGGGTTATATTGCGCATATTCACACGAAAGACGTCCCTGTAACCAATCGGAACTCCTTCAAGGGCACAATGTGTTTGCTTTGTGTCGAATTATAAAAGTAACTGTGTACAATTTACATCATTTGATCATGTGTTTCATCAGTATCATCCACTCACAAACTAAACACAGATACGACTTCTATGGTCGCATCCGATTTTTGACGTTTTCATTACTTCTATAGTTTATCTCTTAAGATTCATTACTTGAAACGTTTCAGTGATTCATAAATTTATTTTATGGCTAGATGGAAGCTACGTGATGTAGGCAACTTGGCATACGTGTGTTTTCAGAGCGTGAAATCTTGTGTTGCTTTGTACATTAACCCGAGCGGTCTCATTCGATTCAGAGAACTAATTTCTATCTGAATCAGACGAAAAACTACCATCTTAAATCTAAAGGTTTTGAAATGTTTGTATATATTAATCCTTGAATGCAATCGTTTAGGGTTGATTGATCAGGATAATCAATCAAATCGTTGTTGGATTTTTTAGCCAAATTTCGTGAACTTTTACCCAGCAGTTCAAAAGCAAAAAACGGCATTTTTTTGAAATTTTGAAATTTCCATGTCTTAAACATAGGCCAACAATTTTTGTGGTGGTCGATTACAAAAGTTTATTATTGAGGATAATAAACCAAAATCTGTACCTTCTGCCGTCAAAAGCACTAACTAGCCTAAAAAGTTCGTAGTTTACGAGAAGACATGAAGTATTCCATTTTAATTCAATATGTTCATGTTCAGCCAAATTTATACTTTTTTCATATTTCATTTCCTAAATCAATTATAACTTTTTGCTTGTCAAATATGGGTTTGAGCGTAGGAATCGATCGCGTACTGGAATCCTTATGAGCGATGAATCAACTAGGTATCTCCCTGACATGAAGGAACCCAACCCTCGATGTGGTGTCCCGGATGGGACGTTCAGTGCAACATTTAACCGGGAGGGAAAGGCAGGTTTTGTCAGTCCTGAAATTCTATCCGCAATTCCGGTTGTAATTCAAACTGTAATCGTTAGCGATGTTAATGGGGAGAAACACGCATAGACAGGCCCCTGGGGGGGAAAAAGACGCCCCGGTATCCCCTTTCACACAAAACGGATTTTAAACAATTAACCGATCGACGATGTCGGTTTCGGAGGAAAACGCGGTCCGGGGGTGGGCGGTGTCAGTGGGTAAAGCGGGCCTGAATATGCAATGAGAAGGGGACGAAACCCTCTCGCCCACTTTCACGTCGGTTGTTGTCGTTTCGGGGGGGTTAAAAGGACCTCCCCGTGACGAGAAGGGGTTGGAAATTCTTGTCCAAATAATCCCTCGGGATATTGGCCTGAGGGGGTTCTAGGGGATGCTGGGGGGCGGAGTGCTTGCGGAAATGAACCGGCCCAAGCTTATCAATCCGCAAACCGACCTTCTCTCTTATCCACTGAGGTCTCCTCCCCATTTAGTGTCCTCTAACCCCATCACAAAGTCTGCAATAGATCTGTTCCGACAACCCTCTACCCTTCCGTCCGCCAGTAATTTGTATTATGAAAATTTATCGCATTATAATCTACATAACTAAATATTAGACAGAATAAAATCGGTATATATTTAACATAATTAATGAGTGTAATAACTAATTAATAATTAATGATAAACCACAATATTAAATAAAAAACTTTTTACGCTCATTTAAAATATTCCCCGAAACCCAGTGAAGGACAAAAATCGGCTCGACAGAGTCGGTGTTCGTCAAGCATCGAGCAGACGCTCCTCTTTTGCTTTTGGTGTGGAAGGACGGTCAGCATTCGCCGAATACCGAATGTCAGTGCTCGGGAATGTCGGTTTTTGCCCGCTTCAAAGCAGAAGAATGTTTGCCAAGTATTTAACTTTATTTTTTCATCAGTTAGTTTTGTACCTGTGCATCCAACGTGTTTCATAATTTGTTGTGTTCTGTTAATGGCAAAGCAATTGAGAGGCCTGACTGGGTTGTACTCAATATCTTGAAGTTTATGAATGGTAGAGCTAATTTGGAATGCCTTATATCAGAATCATAAGAACACGAATGGAATTAATGAGTGGTGGAAGCCGATTGGGGCGTTTTTGGAGGGAAAGTACACGGTTGGAGAACTTTGACTTAGATCAGAAATTGTCTTGTTTGTTTATACTGAAGTCATCCTGCTCCAATTAGCACATACGCAGCAGCAGATGCAATAATACCCTCAAATGTTCTAAACGAGTTGCTAGTTTTTCTCCCGTGGAGTGCACAGCGCGTAATTAATTCCGGATGTGTAGAGATGGGAGCTCCTTTCGCCTAACACCTAGCCAAGTTGCTCGATTCTCGGCAAGCCCCGCATGTTTGGAGAAAGGTTAAGACCAAGCTGCCAGCCCAGCGGTGCTAGGCCAGGTTGTGGATACGTAAGTGTCTAGTCTCCTTCAACTCTGGTAAGTGGTGTTAGCATGGAACATGCATTACCATTGGATGAACAACCCGAGAAGCGTGAGTCCTCACGAACCACCGAAGGGGGCTGGGCAGGGTGAAGCCTCCCAAAAGTATGAAGAGGATTGTATACCCAAGGGGGTATACAGTACAAGGACCCCGCAGGAGAGTGGGCAATCGTTTACTCTAGACAAAAGGTCCAGGCGTCAAGTTTTTTTTTTTTTTTAGATTCGTCACTACACTGAACACCCTTTCGATTAAGTATGGGGGAAGCTTTTAACGTGACTGCAAACTGCAGATGTGATGGTGAACAATATTTGCCCGAAACCAAAATCCTGTGACTATAACACCACATTGGAAGACTGCTTTAGTGCCACATTTGTTGCACGCTCATAAAAAAAGAAGACAGAACTATGATTCTCATAAACCCATTCTTCTCTGAACAAGGCGAAACCAAACACTTTTTCTGAACTATTTGCTCTGGATTTCACACCAGATGTAGGCATGCTCGCTTATGTTCGAGTACTGGCTCGCGAATAAAATTTGAGGGTTTTTGACAAGGGATCGTCTTAACTCATGGGTTCATTTCAAATTTTAGTCCCACAGAAAAAAACGTCACCTTGAACCCGTTTGTCGACATAAGTACATACTCAAGCTGGCAAGGTTGTTCATAAGAATTCGTCTTTGTACATAGTATCTTGTGATTGACAAATAAGGATTGATATTATAATTATGGTTAATTATTGAAGAGCTGTATGCTAATGTGTTTTTTACGTCTGCTATTATTGCAATGTTTCGGTGCTTCAGCAGGTGTTTTGTCCAAAATTATGTCAATTTCAAAACCTGCCAAGCCACTATTATATTCACTGCATAGTAAAATACTTCAATTGAATAGAGCTTTTAGTTTTAGTTTGATATGTAGTTGCTGATGACATAGCAGACACAACATTTCCAAAATGATTTTGTTGGTGATGTTGGTTCTTGCTGTGGTTTATTATATGTAAAGTTACTAGGACGACTTATGTATAGCGAAAAGTAGAGTTTGATCTTGAAGTATCAAGTATTGATTAAAATGAATGACAGTGTAATTATTTGTGAAACATTTTGCTTGCTCTCAATCACAAGAACATAGAATTAGCGAGCAAATTGAATTTTGTGAATGAAGGTTTAAAATTGAATTGTCAGCTACAAATCTCATATTTAATTAACATCAAGTCCGGCGCAGTGGCCGTCTTTGTTTCGCCTTTGAAAATGTAGATTGGAAGGCCAAGATTAGGGTCAAGTCAGGGCGAGGGTCAGTCAGGCTATGAAGGGACGGGGTTGGAACCCAATTAGTGATTAACACTTGGGGGACAAATATCGCTGGAGGGAGATTGAAAGATGCTTTGAAGTCAGTTGCAAGGTTGGAAGTCTCTGGGAAGCCGGAGCTTGCAGCGTCGGACGGGGTCGTCCAAGGGGTGGTAAAAGGCTGATTGCTATCAAGGGCCCGGGCGGCAGGGGAGGTCAAGAGAGTTGTGATTATTAAGAGGGTTTGAGGACTCGGGGCTTTGGAAAGGTCTCTCCCCTTTCTGAAGCAGGTGACGGGGTCTCAGGCTTCTCGGACATTACCAATAAACCGCCTCTCCTGGGGGGAACTCGCCTTCTCGTCATCCCATCTAATTCAAAAGGCCGCCCATTGGCAGGCCTCTGGACTTGCCGGTTCTTGATTAACTCCCGTAATCCTTCACTTTAGTGCTGGGAATCGATGGCGCCGGTTTTCCTAGCTTCTCGGCGATTTGTCGGAGAATGTCGACAAATCAGGGAGGTAATGACTTAATCTAATTATTCCGAAATGCCTTAGTACTTGAGAGAAACCGGCATGTCATGGAGAGATAAGATTGTAGCTCGACCTTACTGTCAAATCTGTCTTGGTAAACCTTCCTGTTAACACGCCAACTTTGATTCTCAATCGACAAGTCTCCATAACCGTGGTTGCGGCACTTCACTACAGTGGAGGAGGTGAGAGTTTCGAACCCAGTAGGTGGCAATAATTTGTTGTTGTGGGCTTACAAAACGTTTTAACATTAATGTAGGTTAGTTTTACCATAATTTCCGATCTATTTGTCCAACTAACGTTACCAGAACGATTGATCTTGAATAAGTATTTTTTATTTTTGAGATGTGAGGCGTTGCGACCATCCAGACCACCAAACATAACACTGACCTCCGTATAAACAGTGGCTTTTAACGTCTGGTAGGTTCATCTGATCTTCACTAAGTACCGCCGATGCTATTGCATAACTTTCTTCCTTCACAGATGCTATTGCATACGATTATCTTCACAGATTGGATAGAAAGGTCGAGCTCCAGACTCTCCTATCAATGATCAACTATCTTCGAGAAATCTAATAGTAGATTTTCAATTGTTAGATGCTGGTACTACTCCTCATTTGGGGATATCGCAAAAGAGAAGAACCTGATCAAATCTTTGTGGGTTTCTCATTTTCAATACACGAGTTGTAACATAGATAGAACTTACGACACAAATAAGCTTGCTGCAGCTCGTGCAGTTTGCTTTTGGTGAATTGTACTGAATTCTTATTATATGTGTTAATTACGTAGTATTTATCGAAACTTTTGACTCTTAAAATGTTGACTTCGAAGATACAGAAGTAGATAGCAGAGCTAAAAACAATCACAGAGCCAAATCAATCCTACATACCTAAATAGGACTGAGCTTTAAGCAAAACACTAATTCGACTAAACGACAAGAAGCATCCCTAGGAATGAGTGTAAAAATAAAGGTGCTCCTTGTCTTGCTTTTCTTGCTCTCTAACTGGTCAATCTCACAGGTCCGCCTCAATTCAAACTGAAAAGCAGCCTTTAGCGAGATCGACCTTAGAACGTTTGCTCCTGATCGCTTCTGATCGGTCAGGTGCACCTCTGGAGAAGGTTTGCAAACCGCATTACCAGAAGAGCCCGGAGAGGTCTACAGCGCTAGAGTGCAAATTATTTTTCAAATGAGGATAGATGGATTTTGAGAGTTTTAATTTTTTTGTTCGTTGAGATGCACAAGGGCTTGTGCCTGTATTACTGCAGCCTCAGGTTCTCTTCATCCCATTATGAGCGCTTCCCATCGATTTAATCGGCTTTATTAAAATCCCTATTCATTTTATATATGGAACTCGACGGCACTTCCAGTCCATTTTTTGGCAACTGCACTTGAAATTTACACAATGAGGTATCTCAAAATGAAACCAAGTGCAGCCCGAAATACACATTCCTCCTACTCCATAGAACAAATGTACAATCATGACTACTGGGAGTCTTTCAACTTGAAATCTTATCGTTTATGAATTTTCTAAACGTCTTCATTCCATTTCATCGTATTTGAAATGATTGAAGCTTGACTTTCCTGTTAAACTAATCAGCCAGTGATGTCATCAGTAGAAACCATAAACTATGTGAAGGGTGGCCGAAATTCAAATATTGCTATTGGTGGAATGCAACTGTGCATTCACGACTTGTGTTAACTACTAGAATTCTTGTATGTTTACGTGTATTACTAGTTGTTAAACATTTTATCTCTCATCAGAACAACAGTTTTATTGAGAGCAGTGGAAGAATCACAATTACCAGCTGGTTTATGCACAATATCGGATTGTCCTTGGTGGGCGTACTATATCACAAGAAGGATCAAAAAGAAGGTTATTTTATTACAACAATATCTGAATATTTGATGGGAACTAAGGCAGCTATGATGGGCCACCCATTGTGAGAAATATTTTCGTTCTGAGTTTCCAAACACCTCTTCTAACACAATACAAGGTGTAGTATCCTGCATACCTACCCATGTACAAATATTTGGGTTTCGTGAACGTTCAGCGGATAGGAAACTGGTAATATCCATTACCCGGATAAACGTTTATAGCAGCTGATGGAGGAAGCTTGTTAGAACAGCTGCCATAACTAAAACGTGATTCAAAACTAAAATAAAAAACCACTAACTTATACCTCATGGAGATGACCGAAGTCGATAAAAACCTCGAAGGTTTCTTGATGTTTTCGCGAAAGGGGCCTTGACATACGCCGCTACTTCAAAGAGATTAGATCACAACGCGAACGCAATAAATCATGAATGACCAGGAGGAGAGGGGCCCGCGCTGAAGGGATTTTTCTCTCAAAGAATAAAATAAAAACAGGAAAAACGCCCTGCGGAATGTAATATAACACTGGCTATTTATGACACATCTGACGCCGAAGGATCGTAAAAAGGCAGTAAAAATCCGTGTCCGGGGTTGAAAAAGACGAAAAAGGAATTTTGATATAAATCAAAATCGGATCGGGGAAAAAGCGGGTATTCGTGACGACGCTAACGTCTTTCTGTCGTGACCAAATACGAGGTGTTACTTATCAAATAGGTAGTTAAGAAAACAAACCGGAAAGTACCAAAGGAGGTGCGAACATTTAGATCAAAACATAAATCGGATGATAGATTTGTCTTGTACAGACCACAGTATAGTGTGGAAAATATATAAAAATCCTCTTTAAAACTGCTAATTTGCTGTCAATTGAGTCGGTCTTCTCATATATGGGAAGAATGTCAACTCCATCCACAATGCCTCGAAGCTATCTAGCTTATTCTAGGTTTCATCTTCGTTATCGATGAAAGATTGTGATCATGGAGGAAATTCTGCTATAGCATATTGGACAGTATGTGCAGGACCTTACCATCTGCTACACACTGCTGTACAGTTCATAACAGTGAATTTTTGATCCTCACACACCAAATAACCTACATCTCATCATGTATTTCCTCAATGGAATGTTCCAATAGGCATAGTTCTCTAAGGTTGTAGTTTAAAAACTTCTTGCAAGACCTTCTGAGTGAATAATATTTTTTTGTTTAGCAATTAGTGGGCAGTGAAATGACTAAAACTTCTTTTCTAGATAATATCCTGCTGTAGTCAGGGGTTGAAATCGATAGGTTTGGAAAATAATGTCCATCCGGAGGGATTTGAATTTGATATTGGGACACAGTTTCAATTATCACCATTTTCGTCTTCTGCATTGGCTGAAGACACTATTCCCTCTTTCATTTCACGTGCATCTACATTTGACTTTGAAGTCTAATCATTTCCATAATTGGTGCGCCTCATCTTGTCACAAATATGGCCTTCATTGGCACAGTGTCGGCAAACACCAGTAATTTTGCAGTACTTCTCTTAGTGGTTTTACACTTGACAGCTATTTGCAACGACTGGCAATCATAGAAACGGTTACTGCATATGTTTCCGATGAGCAGCTAGTTGCGAGCAAATCTTCAGGATCGAATGTCCACCATTGGCTGAAGACTATTCCTTCTTCATTTCACTTGCTTCCTCAATTGACTTTGAAGTATAATCATTCCCATAATTTGTGCACCTCAGATCGTAGAATTGAGCAGTTTTTTTGCTGGTTGGACAATTCTCACAATCATGGCCCCTATTGGCACAGCGTCTGCAAACACCACTAATTTTGCAGTTCTTTTCTATGGTCTTACACTTGACAGCTATTTGCAACGTTTAGCAATCAAATGAACGGTTACCCTACATCATCCCAACCAAAACCATTGCATCTTTGTCTTATTACGGCTTTTCCTACCCCCATAATGAATTTCAACATGTCTAAAAAGATTCTCTCAAACTCAGAAAATTTTGTAGAAAATTAGCTTCCTTCACTTGGTCGATCAGCACAAAAAATCACTACTGCTTAAACCTGAATTCATGGATCTCTCTCCTGGTCTTTTATCTCCAGGATTCCTTGGATCTTTCATACTTCGTTCTGTTTGACAATTGGTAATAAACACATAAATTATGTTCTCGGATGTAATGTCATACCGTTTTTATGGGCTTCAATACAAAATTTATTGGTCGTCAACATTTCAAACTGCAATTCGGAGAAGGATATGAAACAGATGCCGTTTTCGTGGAATTGGGAGTTCAAAAGTGAAATATCACGCTCAGCTCCGGGGGATATATTTCCTCCGAATAAAAACGAAGGGTAGGAAGGGTATATTGGTGTCAAAGCGGGCGTTTGAAGCGGTAGTCGATAAAACTATATATTTAACAAGAAGGCTTGATGCGACAATATCCGTTCAGTTTTCCACCAGGGGGCGGTAGCATCAATCAAAAGTTGCGCGGCCCCAGTGACGTTTCGCCCTTGTGGAACGGGTTTCCCGAAGCGTTCGACACAGAGAAGGTTTATTGTTTAAACAAAAGAGCGTTCGGGGCGGTTCAATCCCTCCTCGATGGGCGAACGGAGGTGATATATCTCGCGGGGTCGCATCATGCAACCGTTTCTGCATCTGTAAATCACAGAGGCGAAAGCATAAATTTCCGCTTTCAGCAAGTGTTATAATGACAATCTCGGACGATATTTTATCTTGTGAATGTAGCAGAGTGATTTTGACGAGGATGGAATGTTGATGAAATGCCCCTTCCTCGCATATTTTTGGACAAATTTCTATAAAATGTAGTTGGCACAGCAGTTCCAATAAATAAAGAAAGTCATTGTTCTGTTGGCAATCTCGTTAGTTTGAAATTAGCTGAAATTCTCTGTACGTCTTTGAAAAGACCATATAAAATGATTCGTACATCGACCTACATTATCTTTTCTCCAAAACTACTTACAAGGCTTACAATCATGGTCGGTTATTTGGAACCTGGAATTATAAGCAGAATTTGGCTCAACTTCAAGTTTACATACTAAACTAAGTGCTGCAATATTAATTTTTGCATGGCAGTTGAGGAAACATTGCAATTACAAAATATATCATCCACCAATCTATTGACAAATGCAAAGTGATTTTGTGAAGCAGGAATATGGTAACATAGCATATTTTACTCCTCCGGGTTTTAGTTTCTGGTTTCAACTGTTCCCGCTGATTGACTATCAGTGCATTTGGACAACAATTTGAATGTATCGTTACACATGCAATAGCGAATCATGGGCTATAACTTCGGGGAAGTTATGGTAAAAGGATTCAAATGAGGCGTACCTGCTTTTCTTAGTGGTATACAGGTTCAATCGTGGCTGTGTTTTGGTTCTGACGAAAAGTTGTGGACCTCGGGGCCGGGAGAGCGTGAGTCTTTTCGTAGCTCCAACCCCCACCGCTGCGTCACTGGATGAAAAGAACGTCACTTTTGACTGATTTATGTCACATCTGCTGTTCCTCAACGACCCCCCACCCTCGAGCAGTGGCTCTCACCCCAGACCCACAGCTTCTAAACCTTCCCATTATACTTTTTTTTTTCCTCCGCATCATTCGATACTACGAGAGTTGAGGCTTTTTTTTTCCTGTGTGTTTGTCTTCTTCAAACAACCGATATCCCGAAAAACCCAGGTGTTCCATCATCGATGATTTAAATCACGACGTATGTCGCATGTTTGAGGGTCGCTGCCTCAATGCCCAGTCAACTGATGCCATCCCCATTCTACCTGGCTCGAGTTTCAAGCTTTGTCTCTATGATTTGGTATCTAGTCCTATTGTTGGCGGGGAACCTTGTAGAGGGGAAGTCCACTTAGAAAGTTTGTCTTCAACAATACATCACCAAAGGGATCTTCGTCTAGGTCTAGTTCCGTGTCAGAAAGTAGGGTTTCAGCTTTGGCCAACTGCCTGGAAGGTTTTTATTCAGCAGATTAAAATCATGAGACCAGGTCCGTTGCAAATAATATTATGTTAGTAAAGCCGGAAAATAAATCTCACCAACCTTCACAGACTCTACATATCTAGTCGTTACAATTCTGCAGGTTGTCGTCAAGGTTGTACCAATGTCTATAGCAAGGATTTGTTACTGACCAAATTCATATGTGTTCTCGTAACAAACTTGAAACGGTAGGGGTCTTCTGAAATGGTCATCTTAAAACCTTGATCGTCCTTCCGAGCCTGAAAATCCTCTATCTTAACCTGGAAGTCTCAACAAAACCCGTTTCTGAAGTGTTGTAGAACAACTCAAGATCATGAATGCGAACTTGCCACGGAGCTAGATTTGGTGTAGGAATGTTGTCTGGTGGTTACTATAGAGTTGACCTTCTCACCAAAAGTACTTCCACCACCTGCTTACTTTGAGGTACTAGGTGATCTTTCTGATTGGAATTTGTCATTTCATACTTCTTCCTCTCCACTATCTTCGTAAAATCAATCAATACCCTGAAGCCTTCAACGTTCAAGGCAGAGAAGTATGTGGGATCATAGATCATTCCGCAAGACATAGCCATGTTGCAAGGGATATCAATGCGTCTCCACATCAATAGGTAATTCCGTGTAGTGGACTTGATATAATTTTAAACATGCAAACGAGTAATATATGAGTCGGTTTTTTTTTTTTTTTTTTTACTCGTATTGATTTATTAACTAGAATATTGCTAGTACACTCAACGCTAGTTGCTGTTACAAAGTAATTAAACTCGTGTAGTACATCACTCATTCAACAGGATTTCCTGCAGGTTATCTATCAACCGTTGAGTAATAATAGATCGCGGAATGTTCAATATTCATTGCTATTATGTAACTCTACCGGTCTTATACAGTGATTTAGGTAGCACTAGATTTATTTCAGCTCATAACTACATATAAGGTCAGTACCTATTGTAATCACCGAAAATCATATATAAACATGTCCTGACATGTTTTGAGTCATATTACATGTCAATCACAAGTCTGTCCCTCCTTAACCTCTCTTCTATACAATAAAATCCATTTGTAATCGTTTACTTAAAGGTACTAATTTACGGCAGAGTTGCTGTGGACACAAATTATTTAATTACTGTGGATAATATCTAATAGTTGATTTACCATAAATACTAAATACAGTTTTTGTATTCACTTTTCTGAGCTATCTAGATTATCTATAAAATATTTGTAGATTGAAACTAGAATCATTAGAACAATAAAGCGGACGGAGTTTCATTTTTATTGTTCCAGCCACGGTGATAGTTATCTTATCTCGTCTGCATAAACAGTTTATTACCTTAAATATTTTGGGCATATCTAAAAATCCACGTTAATTTCCTCCTCCTCCATATATTGAAGTATTAACGATAAATCACAATAAAAGTTTCTTCTAGGGACATTCCCTCCCACAGAGAGCTCGTCCCATAAAAAATAATCTGAAGAAACCACCATCCCGGAACAAATAGATCATTTAAAAGCCCAACTTCGTGAGGTAGCATATAAAAAGCTGTATTCGAGAGTTTCAAAATTTATTTTAAAAGACACCCCGAAGGGTGGTGCTCCATTGAGCGCGCCCTCTTGAGTAATGCGATAAAAGTGATTCATTGTGACAAAGTAACCATAAAAACGTCTCGGAGGCTGAATGAGCGAACATCAATTTGGTGATAGAGGTAATGGAAGATTGAAAAGAGGTTTGGGGGAGTCTTCCAGGGTTCCCCTTCGTTCCTTGGACGGATCGATATTTTCCCGAGTTAATGGAACCGACCGTGAAAATTAACGGGTTTTCTGGATGGAAGAACGACTTATGGGTGTAGATAAACATTGGTGACAGTGGTTGGAACATTATTGAGAATATCCTGCTCCGATATTCATTCAACTGAGCGGGATGTTGGTAGATAATTTTCAGGAATTTTATGCCTTAACGTGGCACATGGACTCCCAAAGAATTGGAACGTAATGATGCTGCAATTTCCTGTACGATACTAAGGGGTATGTACGTTTAAGGTTTGCTCCCCAAGAAGGGATTCATACAGTCAGAGCTATTTATGTTTCGACGGAGAAACCCATTCAACAAACACATTACAATCTAGCCGTTCCTAAAATAGTTTATTCCCAATGTTTTCAACAATTTTTTGAGTAAAAGAGATGTATTGTGACAGTTCATATCACAAACGGAATATACATGCAAAATAATCCCTACTCCACATCTTTGCGAATTTGTGGACTGCTGGCGGATTCTGGCCAAGTTTAGACTTAGGCTCCAGCCTAAGATTCTTAAGCTAGAACCAGCTCGGTCTGCTACCACCTACCTAAGTCCTTGGAAAAATGAAGAATTGGAGAATACTGGTTAGCCGGAGTCAACATTAGAAAACCCTATCGGAAGTATTGCAAACTATTGGAAAATAGTTAAAGTGAAGCTGTTACTTGGAAAGGCTGGTATTATGGTATTTTCCCCTTCATTATGAAATATACCTTGACCCAGTGTTTACTGAAACACCAACAGTTTTCCTGTCTATATTGAGATATCTATTATTGATTTTCAATGGTTCACAATTAAGTATTTGTTTTTCTTTTATATTGGACTCTGGTTTCTTATGAATTGGGCCGAAATGATGACAGAATTGCCTGCAAATTGTATTTTGAAGTTATTTTAGATAGTTATCTTCAGAAACAGCAAACAACTACAACCTCGTTTCCTTTTTTTTTTTTTTTTTTTTTTTTTCAAGAATCCATTCTCGAGTATTGTAGGTGCATGGGATTTCTTAATGCAAGTAGCCTAAAAATATTGAATCTACCTATTGAATTGAATCTATTGACTATTAACAATTTTAATGGATAAGAGTTCATGAATAGATGTGATTCTTTCAATATCAAAAACTCTAGGAAGCAATCTTAAAAACACTGTTTATGGATTTACATTTAGATGACATTATTTTGTGAACTGTGGGGCGTTATTCGTCAAATTCGATTCCCGAAGTGATTTTACAATTCAACTCACGATCGCAACGTTAGATTGTTAGTATACAGCTGAATGTGACGTACAACCACTTGGTGGGGGAGAGAAAATCCATGGATCCGGAAGAACCATTTCCCTCACCTAAGGGCGTGTTTCCCGCCCTTAACCTCCGGCCATAACCCCTGGAGAGGGCGAGCCGAAGGGGGAAAAACGCCGTAAAAATGATTCACGAAGATAAAAGCTACCGTTAAACTGTCCGAATGATGGTTGGCCGACGTTATTAAACGCATCAATTCCCAAGATTTTCGCGTCAAAAGAGAAAAAGGGAAATATAGGAGGATGAAACTCTGGAGTTGAGGGGGAGAGGAGGAAGAGAGAAAGGCTGCAGGTCATCTGAAGCTTGATTTAAGGAGGTGTTCCCGTTGGAGGCGGGAACGTTTTCCCTACCTAGATTTATAGATATAGAACCTTCAGAGAGTGACACCCCCAACCCTCAACGGGGGTTTTTCCTACAAAACTCACCCCTACCCCGTAACCCCTCCTTTAATTATAATACTTTATTGCCCAATAAATCAGGCTACCGTAGTGCCGTATTATAACCTAGCCCTGACACCCCTCGGTATAAAATATTTTTTGAGGGATAGCGCTTCAATTCCTGCTTCCCCTCAACCCCTCCGTCTAAAAAATCCCCACCCCTACCTCATCACCCTTAGCTGAAGCCTTGACATGGTTTACTGCAGTATTATGCCCGAGAGGGAAAACTACATAATCCCCTTTGTTTTTATGGCGGAAAAGGCGACGCGGAGTGAGTAGGGAAGACCGAGTCTCATCACATTTTATTATTTACACCTCCCACGGTCCGTTAATGATGCGAAATGGTTATTCGGGGATTTCGACTAATGTCTTTTCCCTCCCTTGTAGAGGGACTTGAAGCTACATTTGCATTCTTCATATACCCTCTCATCCAACTTCTGCCGCATTCGTCCTTAATCCGAGTTTGTCGGCAAATCTCCAGGCGCTACCCTTCAAACAGCCTTCTCATCTCTTAACAAGGATTAACCCTATTTATGAAAATTTGCTCCTACGAATTATTTACCATCTCATTTCGCAAACTGCATGCTTTTCATTATTGTACATAGCTTTACATTGAGAACGCTGAAACCTGTCAATAATCTCATTCGTTTCTCCATTAAATAGAATAACCTTGCTTTTGGTTTATTATCTGTAATAATGAACCATGAAAATAAAATGGAAATACCATCAAAACTGGTGGTTTTACGTTTTAAGATGCTTAGAGTCCATTGAATACGCCGTCCAGGGCTTTTCTCCGAAACCAGGTATTGGACCAAAGGTAATGGAGCTATTGTCAAAAATCACAAATGGGTTGTAGCTGCTACTGATTTCAAGGCTCAAGTCTCACTCCTCAAGGGCCGAATTATTCAAAAAGTTGAATATAAAAACCTTTCGGAACAACAATAATGTTTTTATATTGATGTTGATAAGCAATTTCCCCAATGAATCGAACGAGCCTTTACGAGCTACTTTACTTTCTTCCGTTCGTTCTCTGTATTTCACCTTTGTGGGTAATTTGATATCAGCTTTTGTTGTTGTTCGTGGAGTATTTAAAAATAAGTTACCTAAATGACTCTGGGACATCTAGGATTGTTACAATGTATGGAGACACGGTGGTCAGCTGAAGGACTCTTATGACTAATTTGTGTACCGTTTTACTATTCGTTCCCAATTAATAAAACTTTATGCAGACCATTTCTTCAGCTGATAGTGGATACAGCAGCAGAATCTGTATTCAGTCGACTCCTGACACTAGATGGCTTTGCTTATTTTCCAGTGAGCTGCCCTGAAAATATCAGGAAAGCTTTGCATTCTGCAAGTGATTCTCCATCGCAGGAAAACATTAATGAACCTGTTCTGTCCTCTGTGCACCACCATATTTAGCAAGTTTCTGCTGCGAAGTTCCTTTGCATTCGGATTGCAACCATGGTGGATTTAAGGCAGGGCGTTAGTATTAACAATACAAATATCTAAAAGCTCTTTCCATTTACCTCTTCATCACTCCTCCACAACGATGTAGGTGTTGAAGGATTGTGTTCCGATTTCTGTCTCCCGTAGGATTGGCTTCTCTTCTACGTTCCTCCAGGATAGACTGCCGAGTGCAGCAAAATAGTTTAGATGATTGTCGTGGCTTTGTTTAATGACCGACCTCTCGATATCGTCTTAGCCCACTATCTAGCTCTATGGTGAACTGCGCCATATATTTTCCGAACCAACTTCCATGGGGAAATATTTCCACTTTCATGATGCCAAATTGCTTCCAAAATTTGGCTAATCAGTAATGTACTTAGGCTAGTATATTCCTAGACGTACCTCCATTTTCGATGCCATATGCACTTACTTGGATTTGATCAATTGTTGTGGAATGTGTTTGAATCCATTCAACAAGATTTTCCGCTCACTTTTAGTTCTTCTGCTAGTAACTGCTGGAAAGTTTTTCAATGCTACAAAACCCGATGCTGCTCGGCTTTTTATGACTTTTAATGGGACAATATTCATTGTGCATGGAAGAATTGTTAACCATGTCATATATTTGTATTCTACAAATCACTGGGCAAAGTTTTGTTAACTTTTGCATGGCGTTGTTTAAAAGTTCTGTCCATACCAGGAACTAACTAGTGATTTGATACTTTTTGCACAATCGCATAGGGCTTTATCTTTTTAAATTTATTCACTTTGCTAATTCATTGATTGTACACTAATTTCCATAAATTTCCTCTGCAGTAAAACTCAAGTAGGAGCTTTTTGGGACAATTTTGTTCGGTCAAAGTTCGGTGTCGATCGTGACGTCTCCCGAAGCGGAAAATGTTTGGTTCAAAAGAAGGGAACGACCAACGCAGAACCGGGAGCTTTCAGTGGGGAAACTGAGACAGCAGATGCGACATAACTCACTCAAAGTTGACAGCCCAACACAACTGCTTCGCCCCATTAAAGTTATTAATTACAATACCCTTACGGTGCCTTTGTAACCAACTTCTCTTTCTCTTTTAGTTCGGTTCTGCCCTCTCTTTTTAGTCCTTTTTTCCCTCTCCCTTCGTTGATTAATGCCGTCAGGGCTTCCCAATGTTTAACACCGTTATTTATGGGACGCCAGGAGTTGCCGATTTAATGTGTCGTATCGACGCACCACTATGACGAAACTTACGCGCCGATAAATCAAGGTTTTTCTCCTATTGATTCCTTAACACGCGCTCTCGGGAGCGAGTCACGCGTTACATTATGCGCCCTCATCCCCGCATCCCTTCCCCATAATGCGAACTGCCCCTATCCGGACTTTCTCGTTTTGAACCCTTTTATTTTATACTTTTCGCCCATCTCGCCCCGTCTCATTGACCGATCAACCAGTTCGAATAAATCTCCTGTGATCTGTCCCTCGACGTCAGTCCTCCCCTCCCTTGCATTCCTGCATTTGATGGGTGACCAGCCTGTCTGTCCCCATCTCAATAACATTGACGATGTCCAAAATAAATCAGCGCCCCCTCACCGTTTGGCAGTTGCATTTGCAGCTCCAAGCTGCACATTCGTTTTTGACAACCATCGATTTTTCACTTACTCACCCCAGGGGGTGATATTGGATTCCTGATTAACTAGATGATTCGCTCCTGAACTTTCTGATATCTTCCGTGCATTACTGCTCTACCAAATAAAGTTGGACCTAAAATAGCAGCTGCCCCTTTCAAATTTGTTATGCTAGATCTTCAGGATTCAGCACTCAGTGGCTCAATAATAAGCCTTTGTAATCGTCTAGCAATCCCCGAACTTTCTCACTTCACATTTCAAGGTGAATAGATTCAACATTTTCAATGTCCGTCCGCCGGCCGTCATACGAGCCACGCAAGAACCTAAAAGTTAGTACTAACTTCCAGCTAGTCCGACCGCATCATATGCATAAATCTTAGCCCATAACCTAGTAAATAAAGGTCCAGAAAGGACCGCGTCCGATGAATATTACCGTATACGCGTCCGCAAAAGTCGAATTCTCAAGATCTATGCGTCCGATTTCATTCACATTTTGGAAGTACTTCGCAGAACTCCGCATTTTAATGAAATACCCAAGGAGTGTGCAGTTAGCACAAAGTCGTTATGCTACTTACCTTGAATACTGAAGGTTTGAAGGGTGTGAGAATGCGCAAACATGAATAGTCAAACACATGTATTAGTGTTCTATTCCCGATGTTCCAATAAGTTAAGAAACTATACTGCCCACCCAAATTGGCAGTACGGCATCAATATATTCTTTTAGTCGTTTGCAATACATGCTGTTGTTTTTACTGATTTTGATTTTAATAACACAATCTCCTGCACATAAATCTATAACGATTGAAGTGTCGGAGTGTTGTTGAAATGCGAGGTATAAAAACCCAGTCGACGCTCATACTCGTGTCAATCGCGATGTCAGCACGTCAATTCAGCGAACATAGCCACTAAACGACGAGCCTTTAAATCTCCAATGATCCGTCGATCCCCATCTTTTCAATTGTCAGGTATAATAATTCGACAGACCGGCGTTCGAAGTGAATGACTGACAAGCGAGACTAAGCCCTCCTCAGGGGAAAATCACGCCCTGCCCCAAATCACGGGGTTGAATAATTCCACTCGACACGTGAAGAGGTTCCCCGGTTCTTTTTGTCCGTCGACTGTCGTCTTAAACCTTCGAAATCCCCCTTGGTACTGGGTTTCGGCGTGATATTGATTTCGGATTTTGGGGAACATAAGGTAGGACCTACCCATTGGGTCACGTTACAATTTCCGTCCCTTCTTTGTCGACTGTCACAAAGCAATGGTACGAAAGAAGTTCTCCTCACAGTGCATTAGTTTATATCGTTATTTGTGATGACCCCTGGTCATACAAGGATGTAATTAGACGAACAATATGACTTCGTTTGTTTGAGTCGTTATTTGTGATGACCACTGGGCTTCTACGTTATTTGTGATGACCACTGGTCATACAAGGATGTAATTAGGCGAACAATATGACTTCGTTTGTGAGAATGACATTTCCAAGATACGATTGATATTAGCTCGTTTGGCTGCTTCATCCGATCAATCATTCCCTGTCACACTAATGTGCGTTGGAATCCAATGTAGAAACATTTTTCGGAGTAAATTTGACTGTTTTAAAATACCAAAACTTTCAAACTTGCAGCATCATATACAAGCGTATATTCGTAAATCATTCTATTCTACAATAACGTAAAATCGTTTTGACATTTGAACGCTTTGCCAAAATCGCATAACTCAATTTTATGGGGAAACAATTTTTAGCAATTTTGCATTTTGAATACCTTTATGGCACATTTTGATGACATTTAAGTAATTTTTTTTTCTAGAAAACATTCGTAAACACATTTTGTTGCAATCAGGATTATCGGAAACCACATGTTGGGTTTTTTCTCAGCATCGCATTTGACCAACCTTGATTAGTAGAATTGAAGAACAAAACTATAAAAAATCAAGATTAGGAAAACTATCGAAATAAATACTTTTTTTTTTCGTTTATTATAGATGAACATCACTTCAATGAATGTTATTAGCGCACCCGGATTGGGAGCTAAAGCTTTAGCGGGAGAAACAATTACGTCATCGCTTTCCTTTGTAAATTAACTCTGAAAATGATAACATTATGAAAGTAAGATATGATGAAAGTCTTGTACCTATGCTTCTAAAATTGGCTAATTTAAGATTAGCAAAAGTTTGAAATAAACCCGACTCCCTGTTCATAGCTTCACAGAAATTATTTCAGCTGATTCGGTTGGCCTATTTAGAAGGTGCTATGTAATATTACGAGTATTATGAAGTTATAAGCACAAGTTATGTTCAGATTAATCGTTACATTCTTTCTACGTTTAGTAGATATAGTTATCTATGTGGCATGGCTACCTAACATAGAAAATAATAAACGTGTGGAATAATTTGCGATGTTTTTCAATAAAGTTTGATACCTTACTTCTACCATAAAAGGATAACATCATTATCGGTTTGTACTGGATTTGAAAAATCGTTGATCTGCTGCATTTTAGGCTCACACATTAGGACATGTTTGCAATATTGCTAAGACGTGCATACCCATAATGTATTACATCAATTTTTCTCGATTGATAATCACGTATGCAATGCATATGCAATTTATGTCACTGTGAATCCTAAAAGAAACGCGTCTCCTCGTAAGAACGAGTATTGTCCCTCAAAACTGCGAAATGGGCCTTTTTTTCTTTTCACGGCACAAGAAAAACGAACACAATACTCCGATAATTGTGGTATGTCGGGCTTGAAAAGAGATCATGTCGGTGTGGATGGGGTCGGATCAACAATGCCTTGCTCTGCCCTCATACCCTTCCTTATACGCCCCTTCGCTATCGCTATGTCCTCAAATACCCTATTTCTACCAACCCCTATCTGGACTCCATTTTTTTGTGTCCCTTTTTTTTAACAACGAAAATGACTGAACCATCGAAGGTCCTTCTCACCTTCGCCTTTTTCCCTCCATTCGGCACTACCCTATATATGGCACGTTCTGAATACAATTGACATTACAAGATGTTCAACTAACCACCTTCCCCCTGTCCTCTTCCATAATTTGGAGCCAGGAAACGCTTTTTAAATGCCAAATTTCAGTATTTTTTCATGGGATTCAAAATTGACCAGATTGTATCGAGCCCACGAGCAAATGAGCAAGTTGCATCGCAAAAAGTACTAAACCCCATTTTAATAGCCCTAATGTTTTTAAGTTTTATTGTTTGTGTGTGTTTCTTTGATAATATATATAATTGTGAATAATTTTGTTCATATTCTTTGTTCCAGGTAAGTGTTGGTGGTTTGATCTTGACGCATTCAAAATATCTCCATTGCACTGGTGGACTCGTCAGAGGTAGGATTCTTTTATTAAACGTTTGAACGGTTGTCACTGTGATTCCTGTTAACGGTTCCATATGGTAACTGTTACGGTGTTAAAAGTAACAAAACTAGAGACAAAGGTTTATTAAATAGGTACTATTCACTAACAGAAAGAATAATCTGTACGGGACAAACAAAAAGTAAAGTAATAATTGGTGGTACACACTGATTTCCGTCATTTATAGAAATTGTACGGAGATCAGAAGTTGCCTAGAAAAATGAAAATGGTATGTTAAATCCTTGCTAGGGAATGAAACGAAATCGAAAATACAAGATCCCTACAGAAAATGAAAGAATAATATTATAAGCAGTGCAAGATATATTACACATTCACTGGTGAAGGACGTTCATTATGAAAAATCATCACCCGAACCCATAAACAATTTCTGCATCAAGAATTCATTAATGCTAGTTTTGAATTTATTGAATTTTTCAGCAATTTTAAAATGAGGAGGTAGTTACATAAAACGTCTTGGGCCTGAATACGAACACTGCCTCTTATAGGAATCACAATTAGGGTGATGGATTGGTACCATGATGCCAGAATGCAGACGTGTTACGCCTCGTAATGCAGGGGTAAAGGGGAGCCGGCGGCTGGAATAACTTCAAATAAAATTTTAAGTAATATTGGAGCACTCTTGATAAATAAATAGGGCATGGTGGGAGAATATTAAGTTTTGAAAAACAATGGTCTACTGCGGCTTAGATATCCCGACCTGAACGTAAAAGGCAATACTGACTTTACTGTAACCTCGACTAATTTAAAAGACGACTGACTTCCTCGTGGATCTCTATTGTCGACTCTCGGTTAATTTAAGACCACAACCACACTCAAGGATGCTCTACGGATGTACATAAGACATTGTCATTGAAGGTGAGGTAACATTCCTAACAGTTAGGGATTGCTGATTGAGCTCAATAGTGTTAAGTAAAACTAAACATTACGTTGCCTGCGAATCGGTTATTTGAAGTCAAATACACCTAGCATTGAGGGAGAATTAAGGAGCTCTCCAGACAAAAGTCCAGATGAAAATAAAATGACACCAAATTTCAATCCAGAGAAAATGGATTGTGTTCCCTTCGAGTCTTCCTAGGCCAGTCAATTTGTGCATCAAACATTGCAAACTCGCAGCTATCTACGATTTTTTCATATGTTGTTAGGACCCCCACGGGTAGTTTACACCCAAGTTTGCAACCCCGAAAACCCTGTGCTAGCGACGTAGTGCGCTAAAAACCACGAAATTTTCGCCGATTTTTCGGTTTTTTCCTTATAACTCCTAAACTAGTTGTGTCTTGGTAACTCTTGTCCCATACGTTTTTTAAGTACATTACATTTGCTACAATTTGAAATCAATCCGAGCGCTGTAGGTCTAATAGGTACGGAGATACGCCAATTTGAAAAGTGACGATTTTTTCCAAAAAGCGAAATTTTTGTGTTAAGGTCGTATTTTGAGCCTCGTACTGGCAAAAGTACTCGTTTAAGGGAAAAGTCACGAGAGAAGAATTTGAAGGGAATGTAATAAGCTTCAATTTGAGACCAAAACATAGCCTGTAGCCTTCATAGTTCTCTCGGAAACGAATTATAACCAAATAATTACACAAGTCAGATTTTAGCGGAAAAGTGGAATGAATTGTTTTTTGCAAAACGGACGTGTTACTCACCACCGAAATAGTTGCCTACATTTTTTGTGAACTTCTAAATGTGTACAGACGAAAGAGGTGATAGGTAGGTACCTCGACCTCGAATATTGACTGGCCTAACCTGAGATATGTTGGTTACAAGGAGGTTACTTTGGTCAGTGACTGCAAACGTTTACATGGTTGCGTAGATGCTTTTTGCCAATGGTGTTTGGCAAACAGATTCGTTTTTGAACATGAATAAGTTCTGTTTCGCCACATTTCACCGAATATCATTAACCCACGATTACCACACAAGTGGTCTTCCACTCCTACGGGTGCACGAGATAATAGACTTGCGAGTTGGATTCGATGTCCAAATGAGTTTTAATGATCACATCGATGTCATCACCAACAAAGCCATGAAATTTCTCGGTTTCCTAAAACTGTAGAGAGTTTTCCAATGTTCACGCTGTTGTACTCTCCACAAAACATTGGTTTTCAGTATTCTTGAATATGCCATGGTAGTTTGGTCTCCTTACTATGAGACTAACATTGACCAACTCGAGGGAGTCCAACGAGTCTTCTTGAGATATTTTGCTTACAAGTTGGCCATCCCCTCCATCGATTTTGATTACCCTTCTCGTGAGATGTAATTTGATGCCACTTCGATCGCTTCTATGATTGACCAGTCATGCAAATTGATTCGTGGCCAGCTGGAATGGCCCTGCTTTCTTTCTAGGATCAACTTCCCAGCTCCTCAGGTTCGCACAAGGCAAGCGGCTCTTTTCTTAATTGACTTTTCACCTACTAATTACTTGTACCACCAACCACTCTCAAGAATGCCACGTACTGCCAACTCATCACTTCAAACCAAAACCGATATTGACATTATCTATTCTCCTTTATCTTCAATAAAGCGGTGTGTTTACAATTGATTATTATCTATACACTAGTGTATTCTTTCATTCCGATTGTAATACATTTGATTGGAGCTGCCCCCCCTCCTTTCACCACCAGTTCTGCTCTACCTACTAGATAAACTCTTAATTGTGGTTATCCATATTGTTGTTTGTAATTGGGCTCGCCCGTTTTTTGATAAATAAACATGGCTTGTGTCGTTGCTGTTATCTGTTCAGTATTTTCGGGTACTTGAACGACAGACAGTCACGGCTGATCACAGTGGAAAAAAATACCGCTTATGAACACACTCTGTTTCTCCCGAAAGATGAGCGGTCCAACGCCGTGAAACTATATCTTCTCCCCGGACGACTTGATTATTCGTTAATCGCCCTCATTATTCACGCTCATGTAAATCCCATTATTCCAATTATGTAAATTTTGTTGACATCCCCCCCGTCACACAGAACTTGTCCCGCACCCGAAATAAAAACCCGTTTCTCTCCAGCCACGCTGTTAAGTTCATTTCGTTTTCATTCATCTCATTTTGACGTCAATTTGTGATTAATATTGTTATAAAGCCTATATAGTAGACAATATAGTTTTTACCCATAATTTTTTTGTACATGATGTAGTTAATATTTAATCATCCCACGTGCCATCACCTTGATTTTCGATTAAAGTTGTGGTTTACTATAGGAATGGGGTGGAGCTAATGGAAAACTACCATACAATCAATGAATGTGCAATCATTTTAAATTCGCCAATAGTTTTCAAATGTTTCAGGGTTGGTTTACCTTCTTGATATACACGGTGTCTATTTTAATTATAAGAGAAATTGTGGGAACCGATTTTACAGCTCATTTGCAACAAAAACGGCCTCCCACAATTTTTTTTTCTAGAGGTTTCGCTTTCAAGTTATTTAAATTTTATGATTTGTTTCATGTTTTTGACCTAATGTCACTCAATCGGCAATAAATCCCTCAAATTACTATGTAAAATAAAATTTGAGGATACCGCTGGGAAGAGAAATTCAACTTTCTATTTCACTGTTACAAAATCCGATTTTTAAAAATTCTATCCTGATTGACAAAAAAATTACAAAAGTTTAAATTTTGAAGATTTTTTTTAAATCGCTTTTTTTCGAGGGGTTTTCCTTGTCTCCGCTGCTTTTGAGCTTACTGAGGACTTCAGCTAACCCTATACGTAGAAAATATCTGTGGGTACTTGATTCGGCTGCTACCTAAACGTCTGCACAAACTTATGAATTCTGTATTTCCAGTGTGTTTCTCATAATTAACCTAGACATCTTGTATTTGATTGATTTGATACCTGAACCCGTACAGCCACTAACTAGATTTACAATTAAAAGTATGTGTACTATGTGTAGCAATACATTAAATTTAATAGTAGATTGAAATAAAATAGCTCTTAGATATGCATCCCAGAGTTCTATCGGAAAAATAGTCACGTATTCAGCTGTGTATGTATTCCACTTTTTATCATATCACGTAAACTATCTGTTATCCTTGGCAGTTAGGAGCCAATCTTTTAATCGATTAGTATTAGTACAAATATTAGTTAGTATTAGGACATGTATGATTTTAGATTTACTATACTCTACCTACACTTGTTTGATTATTTATGGAAAATTAATTGTTAGGATCAAATAGACAAGAAACTTGAGCTTCTTCTTAATCTTATCTTATCAGTTGGAAAAGGAGTAAAACAAAAGAAAGTCCTTGGAGGCACTTTGAGTCGGATATGAGTTGTAGAACTCGAAGGAGAGCGATTCGGCATGGACTAACACCTCTGTATTTAACCCAAGTCATAGTTTCAAGTTTACCTATAGATCGGGAGATGTTTAATGTTAATTCTGTTGGTGTCTATAGAAGAAGTTTCAATAGATAGTCTATTCTAACAGACTGTTAATAACAAGGGCAAGGTTGAACCTAAGAGCAGTTTTAAGTTTACTATGCTACGATCGCCTAGTTTGATCCTTATTCTCCGTTAGAAATTTAAAGTTGCAAGTGCATGAGTTGGCAATGACGGGTTTTTAGCCGAGCCGCACGTCTTCAAAAGGTAGTAGCCATTATGGGACAAGGAAATTAGGTGGTTACATGTAAATATTTATGCAAACATAGATAACAAATCAATTAAGCTCTTTTCACTGGAATCCACCCTAACTACGTAAGTACCCTTAGGGATAGGGCAATTTTACACATGTATCCATCGATATATCATCATACACTTCAGAAAACTGTTGACGTTTATTGTTAACAAGATCAACAAGTGTCACAGTTTCACTGGTTCTGTATTTAATTCTATATGATCAGAAACACTTTGTTTTCTAACTAGAGCAAACCTGGACTTGGATTGGAAGTGATCTAATGTCAGTGTGCAAAGATCGATTAATGAATCAAAAGTTAGGGGCGAACATACCCACATACAAATTGTCCAATCTTATATAAAACATACGTCTATAAATCTCTGTTGAGTTTTTGAAGATTGTCCAATGAACAGTCTTAAGTTGATATTATTGTTGATACTAACAATAAGTGCAGTAATAGTTGTTGGCGTCCATATTTGTAACTTAGTGTGATGATAGCAACGATGGACTTAACACATGTTTTTACATGGATTTAGCTTGGTTGTTAAGCTCATCAAGCCCATAGTGCAAAGATTATCTGATTTGCACATATTCCTGCGGTAGAAACCCCATGTTAGCACAAATTGCATAGTGGATTTCCAATACCGTGCATTGACAAGCATCACCTCAGTGCTAATCTGTTATTATCTATAATAATAGACTACTGAACTACCCAAAGGTGCGCAGTACATCTCTCGCAGTGATAAATTACTGTAGAAAACGAATAACGGTAGGGATGAGTTTCCAACACTTCGGGATCGGCAATGGAAGAGGGTGTACAATTAAGGATGAACGAGGTTTGCTCCCACCAAATGACTGCAAATAGTATGTTTCATTTCTTGAACTGTGCACCATGACGACATGTTGATTTTAGGACTACAAATTGGGTGTAAAAATAAATTTGCATACATAAGTTGTGTAGTCCCTACAGCTGCGCGGTAGTAAAGGGCGTACTTTTTCCCAAGCCGGAATTCGACAGCCAAGTGCAGAAGGAAATCTAAACCCCATGTTTAGCAGAAATTTTTTAGTGAATCTCCAAATATCCTTCTTTTCCATACATTACCTCAAGGCTAATATGCCATCATCTAAAATAGACAACGTAACTACTCCAACGTGTACAATACATCAACACAACACTGTACAAATTCCAAATTTAAGCCTTCCCAATTCCCCCACCTGCACAAACTTAACAAATACGATTGATGATGTGTTTCAAACACTGAGTGCATAGATTCGTTGTTTTGACTTCTTATTCCTAAGGTGGGGTTTTGTAAAATTAAGGACGAAGAGGATTGTATCCACCAAATGAAGAGATGACAAGACAAATTGTATGTTGTTTCTTGACGTGTGCTACATGACGAGATGTCAATTACTACTAAAACTGGCTGTAGAAATATATAATCATAAAATAGTTCTGTTGTGCCGGATTCCAGAACTTGGTAGTAATGTGCACTGTACTTAGCGAGTCGAAATTCTAGAGCCAAGTGCAAAAAGAAATCTAAACACCACGTTAGCAGAGGTTTTTTGATGGGTTCCCAAATCTTATGGATTGACAAACTTCACCTTTATCTGTATTATGCAGCTGAGCTACAAAAAGATGTGCAGTAAATCGTATGCAGGGCTAAATTACAGCAGAAAACGACCATATGAATTGGCAACACTGCCCAAATTCCATCTCCAGCACTTTACCTGGAAAAACTTAACATATATGATTGATGAGTTTTTCTACTCATTGAGTGCAGAGATTCGTTGTTTTGACTTCTTATTCCTAAGGTGGAAATTTGAAGTTGCAAGTGTCTGAGTCGGCGACAGCGGGTTGTACGCTAGAGCCGCGCGGGGGCGGAAGCCT
Source organism: Creontiades dilutus (assembly GCA_031894815.1). Lineage (NCBI taxonomy): Eukaryota > Metazoa > Arthropoda > Insecta > Hemiptera > Miridae > Creontiades > Creontiades dilutus. The sequence continues at coordinate 779,478 of JAVIWC010006603.1, read as the reverse complement.
GAATGGGTAAACACCGTCAAGGATGAGGCAAGGGGAGGATGAGACGGTCGACGCCGCGGGAACGGCGGTGGAAGAGGGTGGGGTTGTGTAAAATTGAGGATGAATGAGGTACTCAGGGTCGTCGGTGGACGGGGTGGGACCTGAAGTGGCGGGCGGATGGGGGTATGAGGAGAAGGGAGAGACACCCGCCCCGTTGGGATGAGGAGTCGGTACGAGGGGAGGGAGAGCCCTCCGTCGGCAACCCCCTCCCTCCTGGGGTGCGTGCGCTGTCTTCCCTCTCCCTCTTTCCCTCTCTCTCGCTCTCGGACGGGGGATGCTTTACAACCCTCAGTCACTCACCGGACGCCGCTCGGTCCTCAACGATTTTCGCTCTCTTTTCGCTCGGAAATTTCTCACTCGCGTCGACCGACGTCTCCCGTCGCACGTCCCGTCCGATTTACCTTTCAACATCTCGCGAGTTTCGCACCCAAAGTGTCTCCATCATCCGCCTATCAATTCGCCGGTAAGTTTTTTTTTTTCATCCACAACATAACCTGACTTCAGAACCTTCCGTCGTCTGTTACCCTCAATTGTTTTTGTTTACATTTTCTGGCTCATGTCAGACCCGTCCATCACAAACTTCCGACGTCGTTTTTTGTCATCTTCCAACTTCCCTCAATATCAACACAACTTCTTCTACCGAAATCCAAAAGTTGAGCTTAAACAGTCTCCCTTCTTATAAACATAGACACTCTTTTGTCATTTATTCATCATAAACTCCAATCCATCATGCAATAAAAGCATAATCCACAATATTTCAACACATAATCCCAATTACATTAATTAAACTAAGATAAAACCTACTCGTTACAACTGCTACCAAACTGGGCAGATTTTCATCGAACATCCCTTGCATCCCTCATTCATTACGAGAATAATCCACAACATACCACCACAGATTCTCTCAACATCTTCTATTTACTTCTAAGCCTAATCAAAACCGCTCTTTACAAACCCATTTAGTACCAACTGGACTGAATATAACCCAACACCCCTTAAAATGAATCTATTCATTTATCAATATTATTAAGAAATGTATCCCTCCATAAATTGCTGTTTCACCTTCATAGACCACAATTAAGGTCATTATTTGCACAATACCCATTGAGAAGTCACCAACTTCGTAACAAAAAGTATGAAAACCCATAAATATCTGCACACGAATTTATTTTTTGCTCATTTTATCTATTAAAATCCTACCTCACATCCTGGGAAGCTTATAGATTGACTTATTATTTAGCTTCATGTTGACGTATTTTTTTTAATCATTTATCTGATGTTTCGTTATTACTTTAACGATAATTCACTGCGTAATTCTCAAACCAAGTACATAACATTAAATAATGATTTTTTTTATTCGTGGTTTAACGTGGAACATGGTTTCACATTCCTATTTGTTTAAAAAATAAAGGATTTTTAGGCATTTGAAGGAAATGTATTTTTGGGAACAGTCAGATTCCGTTCTCTGAATCATTAATTGATATTGTATTTCACTGTATGCGATTTTCAGTTGAACTTATATATGAAACATATGATAGCACCTGGCTCAACACACTTGACTTCCCATTTTGATTGGTACTCAGATTCATTATGTAGTACACGCCTAAAATGATATCTAGAAGTTAAAAGGTTCAATTAGCATAGGTTTCCACGCCCTTTCTAGGAAAAATTTCAAACGCGCATGCGCCTTGTGAATGTGCGAATCGCTCCCTCCCCTTTGAGGCTCCGCCCCCTTCAATACTGGGTGTCCATGGCAACTAGTAATTGTTTATTTGAAACACCCCAATAGATCAACATTTGTACTTTTATTTATTTATTTAATTGATTAATATTTGGATGAGTGAAGACATCTTAGTCATTGTAGACAAGAGTAACTAATCGTGGTTTTTCAATTCTTGATTGTCAGGAGACTTGATCATGTACGATAAAACAGCACATATCCTTGAATAAACTATAATGCTTAAGAAGTACAGTTGAAAATGTCATAGGAAACTAGTTAACCTGTGATTAGTTGTCTGGTTCTTGACATAAATCAATTGGATAAATATTACGGAATCACGAAGCTTAAATCGTTAAAGGTAAGATATGTACTGTACCAAAAATTGCGATGTAGTACAAAGCTACAGGATCTTCCGATATCTGGGGGTGTAGTGTCTAAAATAACACCCTGCATGTGAATATATTTGAAAGTAGTGTGAAGCCTCGATGTATTGTAAATACATTCGAATCCATCATCGCTCCATTCAGTTTTCTCTCGTTGTCAACGTACAATCGAGTTATTTTTGTAACACGCGTACGAACCGTTCGTTTTTCCGACTATATAGGAAAATCGAAAGAAAAAAAAACCGTCTATTGTGTCGCACGCTCCGTTCATAATCCATTAGTCCCTTCTACATGGCAACAATAGACCGTGAAAATGCGTCGTTTGTGCTATTTACTCGAATTGAAGCAATCAAAACCCCTCCAGCCATCTTTCCATCATAACGAACTCCGCCTCGCGGAGAAAAATGTCCGTCATAAAGATTTATGCGTTCCACTCTTTAGGTCGGGAGGGGGCCCTTGTTGTGTTAAATGCGCCGAACACGGTTTTCCCATCAGCATTTTCAGTTGAGGTCGTACAAGAACCATTTTCCCTGGTCACTGCAGGGAGTAACTTTATACGAGAGGTTTGAGCTTGGTCGTGGTATGTAGCGGAGGGAGGGTTATTTTTTTTTTGGCCTTCGACGGAAGCTGAACGGGCAGGCAGCTGATCTGAGTCGTGTTACGGGTTACTACGGCGTTACCTGGAGTCTCGCGGTGTCCGGTGTCATTCGGAGAGGATTTTCAGGTGGATGGACGCAGTTGACGACAATCTGGCGCTAGACCGAATATCTCCAAACTGGTCCGCGGCATGATAGACAAGCTGAGGCTTTTGAAATTCAAGCGGCTCATTTGATGATTCTGGACACAATCTAAAATGACGGTTGAAATATCTGCGACACATTATCGTTCAACAAACTGCTGACTTGGTTGGTGGACTCGCCGACACATTTGTCTCTGATAAACTTTTTGATTCCCCGTCAAGTTCTAGTTCGAACAGTCTCGCCTGGACACTGTTTTTTGCTACCAATTATCTCCATCAGTGCCTTTCTTCAAAACTGCCGAGACAGGACAACCAACTTATCGACCAAGGCCCCGAAATCGGCTTTTTAAATCTTATTTTGTTGTTCGCCGCCTCTCCTTGGGTTATATGTGAGAAAATTAGCTATTTAGACAGCATCCTATGTTCAACCAACATGGCCTTTTTCATAAACTGCGTGGTAACTGGAATAACCTAAACATGATCATCTCTACCTGTGGGGAACTTTGCCTTAACTCATCGTAAATAACCATCATAATTTATTTGATTGATTGAAACCATCAGATTTAATCACCATTTGTACCGTAATCTGTTCGATTTCGCGCAAAGCAATATCTTGATGGACTACCAATATTTATTAGGTCATACTACACGTGCTTTGAATTACTCGTATATTCCCTAAATACCTACCGTTAGTATCGACTATGTGCTAATCAGTATGAATGGTAGCATTAATTTCATCAGTTTTGATCCTGGAGTGCTTATTCTTCTGAACCGGGGACGCATATACCGGCCCGACTTACTATCTTTGAGAAAAACCGTTGATATGAAACACACAAGTAATTATCACAGCAACAATATGAACAATCTTTAATCTCGGCAATTCACAGATACTTCTTATGAAACCTAGATCCTGCTGCTTTGTTATGGCTTAGTATAACTACATCGCCGATATTTGAATTTTTCTTGTTTTCTTTTTTACTACGTAGACATTTAGACAATGTATAGGTATATAGACATAAATGCCATAGGCTTCATGATGAATCAAGGTAAAGTATAGACGATGACCCATCCAATGCAGTAGATAATTTGGTCCATGATTGGAGAATCTAGGTAAAATCTATAAAATGATGGGTGCGACTCATCCAAAATTCTAGTCACATACAGATAATTTCGTCCAATCTTAATTTTTGGATTGGAGATAAGTTTTTGGAATAAAAGCAATTCATAAAAGTATGAGCTCTACTTGGGATCATAATAGCATGGTTAGAGACGATGTTTGATGCTTCAACGTCAAGAACCGGTCTAGATAGCTGATTCTCTGATGCTTTGCACAAAATTTAGATCGTTAGATCCTGGTGATATCCAACGATCTTCTACTCTGCTCTCAATGTTTCTAATTCTGAAAGATGGTCAACCTCCAAACTTCCGTCCTGGAGATGAGGGGACGATAAAAACATTATTACAGCTCCCGACCTCCTACCCCGAATTGTCTGAGAGGGGTTTCGCCGAGAAGCCGCCCTCGACCCAGAGAAAAAAAAAGGTCTCTTCCTGGACTCACCAAAAAGGATTGATAACTGAATCCGTTCCGATCGTTAGCTCTTCACCTCTCTACGTCTCCTCGCTCATCCGCGGAAAAATGGAAATGACGCCCTCCGTCGCTTCGAAATCGATCTTTTGTCCCCGTTTCCTCTCGGCTTCCTGTTCAAGCCGAGTCGGATCTCCACGGTTCGGTTCGCTTTTGTCTTTGAAAAAACAGAAAAAAAAGAAACATTTTTCCGTTGAGGAGTGGCTTTTCCAGATTGCCCCCTCTCCTGTCTTCACCCAGAAAAGTCAAACTCCTTTCTGGAAGGAGCCTTGCCCCAGTGCCTGGAAGCCGTCCGTCATAGCCCGAAGCAATTTTCCCCTCCGCGCCGGACACTATTAATAATCCGACGGGTTCTCCGGGGGCCTTGTCATCAATCTGGGCGAACGCACTATTGACGCCTACTTATTGTTAGGTCTCCGAAGGCTTTCCCCATTAATATCCTTGACGTCTGCTCGTCCATATATTTCACTTTTCAGGTCCTGGACCGTGCAAATCGGGTCTTTTCAAAGAAGCGGGGCCCCGACAATGCCGCTACCCTCTGCCCCCGTATCCCATCTGCTAAGGGATTTTTTTACCCCCTCCCGGAGGCCATTTCATCATCCGTCTTTCTTCCCTTTTTTAAATTGTTCCAAAGCGCTTTTCCTTGCAAGTGTTTCCTGTTTTTAATTGCGTTTCGAAATGGCTGCTCCCTTTATCGTCATGTGTTCGTGGTCTGGAACGGCCTGTTTTAGGGGTAGCTTCGCATTTTCAATTCGAAATGGTGCCGCAGAAAATCTCGCTAATAAACTGCACACTTAACACCGTACTTCCGTGTATCTTGAAAACAATCCAAAAACCTCCCAATATTTCATTTATATTTTGATTCATGAGATAAAGAATCAAATACTTTGAGATCACATATACTTTAAACTGAATATACTCATACTTCGTGCTACTGTACCCAACAATTTCTTGTATGAGCTTGATGAGATTTTGTCATAACTGTTATCTTTAGTTTAGCAAAACCTTTAAAAATTAAATGCGCTGGATACCATGACAAAAGAAAAGGCATTGCGCATGATACTATTTGCTCCGGCGTTGATGGGCTGTATCTGGAACTATCCCGAAGTTGTCATCCAAATCGGTCCATCAGTCTCATTCTTATATTATAGCCCTTATGCTTTCATATTTTGGAGGTGTGAAGTGCTGCTATAAATCTAAAATGCATTTTATAGAGGATCACCACCCACAATCAACACAACTCATGAAAACTTGGTCTATATAGGACTTGTACAGTTTTGAGGATGACAAGAATGTGACATCGACAGACAAAGAATCAAAATTCTGATCCAGCTCTGGAATGCCAAAACCAACTGAACTTTTTTATTTTGTTGGGGAACGTTTCTTCTTCCTTTTAAACGATTATGATAATCTTGAAACCCAAAATAATTTTGTTAATTAAAAATAAAATGCTACAATTCTGGCTTCAATGGCAAGGGTGATGCTACCGTTAAATACAAATTCCTGTTAAACAACTCGATTTTCTCTGCTACCTACCTCAACCCTCCAGATTTGTTGGATATCATTGATGTATTAGCAGCCAGGCTTGATAAATACCATGGTTTTTAAAAATATCTATCATATAATTTTTAATCCCTGATTGAACGTAATAGATGTTGAATGAAGAACCATAAATCGGTTTACGGGTGGTTGGGTTTATTATGTCTTATTGTTTGTATATTAAACTGTAGACTTCTTAATTGATTGATTAAATTAATGAAATCTTTCCAAAATAGAAGATAGGTAGATAGATCCATCCAGTGTTTTGAGATCAAAGTCGTCAAAACGTAGATTTGTTAAGATTTGCCGTGATCACTTTCCTATGCATACATAGTTACCATTCTGGCGTGTACTTCTCTAATAATTGATCATTAAAAATTTGTGGGTTTAGACTGTAGAATTTCAATTATCTACAATTGTTTTCATAATGACAATGAGAGGGGATGTTTGTTGTTGTGGGATAAGAACATTTAGTACAATCTTGGACAATAAGATTTGTCGTTTCTGCATTCGGTAAGATCTCGTGGAGTCAAGCTAAAAAGCGGCAGACAATTCCAAAAACAGAAGAAAATAAAGTATGGGTGACACCTTGGGGTGAAAAGAGCGAGAGAGTTCCTTAGTGCAAATAAAAAAGTACCTCACAATGCGAGATGGCTCAGTGCGATTGGATTGGGGCTCTCAGAGGCCAACAATGCAAATTAACGGGAGAGGAAGAGCACTATCAGATCGCGGAGGAGCTGGTGGGGCCGTATCGGCCATTACGGGCCCGTATGGTGACGTCCTTATAATTAACGGCGTGTCCAAGGGGGTATCCCCGTCAATCAGGGTCGAGCCAAACATGTTCGGGGCCACCGAGGAGGAAAAAAAAAATTGTATTCTACTACAAAGACATCTTGACATTTTAAAGTATGTTGAATCGGAAACTGATTGGTCATTTGACATTTAAGTCCGAAAGAACAGTTTCGTATGGTAATGGAATCGGTTCGTTTGACAAGTTCCAATCGATCGCAGTTTGATGATTTATCGATATTCGGTTTCCACGGTGGGTTTTCTTTTGTGCCGTAAATGTTGATTTATCTCGATCAATATTACCTACTATACAATTCAGTAAATCGCGGCATACAATAGATATCTTCTTGAATTGAAATGTATCACCTACAACCTTTTTGAGTTGGTTGGTTTGATCTTGTAGCCTTTCTACAGACGGGAAGCAGGATTTGAAAGCAGTGACTAACTTGCTAACCTAAACACCGGCGAATTTTGATTACAAGAAATGAAGAGTTGACATAGTTATGCAATCAATACCGATATTTTCGTATGGGGTATATTAGCGATTAAAAAAAAAAACTATATTGCTAGTTAGAGACAAATCAATAACTAATTCATTTCGCAGAAAAAATGCCTTTGTATCAAACAGGTACTTAACGAAATTTTGAGATTTGAATTGGTTCCAGCGGCATATGACGCCTAGCCGGAGTGGTAACCCTGTCTACTGATTTCTAAAATCCCTAGGCTACCCTATCAATAGTCCGTATATCTGCACGGAGAACTTCCAAGCCACTGTTGTGTTGTCTCGAGTGTTGTAATGTCTGTTAACAGTCAAGCCAATAATTGTATTTATTGTTACCATCCACTAAAACAGTTGAACAATGATTATGAAATTATTAATAACGCGCCAGTAGGATACTAGGTGTTAGCATAGTAATGGTTAAGATATGTAAACAAAACGGCCGTTTGGATTTATTAAACGTGGAAAAAGAAGCATTTTCTACCACCCGGAGAAATACAAAGGTTCTTTATTGGACATAATAAATCAATAACGTTAAAATCTATTGTTCCATTTCCAAGAGTACGTTTGCTTGCAGGCTTGGTAAAATTGTATGTACACTTTTTGAATATCAAATTCTAAACGGTTTTTTGTGTTTGTTGAATTCAATTCATTATCCTTCTCATAGTTTGAATAAAATTATGCTAGTTTTGTTCCACTTTGTTCAACACAGGAATCCAATTTGAACTGTTCATGGGACAGGAGAATGTGCCAGATAAGATATTAGAATCCTTACTTTACATCATAATGAAAGTATGTTCTATCATATGCACTACTAACTAAGATACTTCTCTATAAACTGATGTAGTTACTTCAGATTTTAGTTGGAATATTTATCTATCTTCATAGCATTATCAGGATGATAACCAAAGACCAATGCACCTCTAATTCTGCCCATTTAAAAACTATCCTAGTTGGTCTTAATATCAATGTTCAGTCGAAAAATTTGAAAGAAAACATCACAACATCAATTCGCTATGGTTGCCTACCTTTCTAAATTATTGACTATCAGGAATGATGAAGGATTGTGGGATTCCTCCAAACCGTTTCATTCTCAGTTGTTTTGGAACAACGTAGAGATACCACATTTCTCCTGATCTTCAATATGATGAGAACAACGATGAAATTAGCTTGAAATTAGTTTTTTTCTGTTCAGTATTTGAGGAAGTACGTATTATTAATTCAGTTTTGTGTTTTCTTACGTGGTAGCTACTTCTGAAGGATTTCTTCAAGTTCTACATGTATTTCCAAGCCTGCAAAACCAATTTTTTTCTTTCAACGCTTTCTTTTCATTCTGATTTGTTTTACAGCGCGTTATGAAAGGGAGGGAATCAGTCTTTGGGCGGTGAAAACACCAAAAGGGGGACGAGGAATCGTCAATGGGATGGGATTTCTTGCGGTTAGGCGGAGGCGGCTTTGCCTCAGGGTAGAACGTCAGTCGCAGTTGGAAAGGCCCTTTGAGAGATCGCGATTAGCATATCAGAGAAAAGAAATGAGCAATCTCCCCTTCTCCCGCCGGTTCGTGGCAACACTTCATTTCAATTAGATTTCATCGCTGATCAGAGGTCCCGTTGTTTGATGTTTCTGTTGAAAAGGAAAACTCGACACTTCCTTCTGATTTGTAAACAACCGCCGCCACTCTTGGTTGATTCTGATTCTACAAACGGTTAATATCTTCAATTTTCTTACGATTATATTGCAACAGTTGAATATTTGAAATGTGTTTTGACATCTATAGCTTTGCTGCAATATTTATGATTAAAATGTTAAGGGGCAAACGTTTTGCCCGTTGGCTGGACCGTATATGACAAATCTCCTAACATTTTGAAATCAGAAGTGTTTAATAACGTAAAAATCACCTTCGTTTACTTTCCAAGATCAATTTGGTTCTTTTTTATTTGACATTTTGTTAGCCTTAGCTAAACTTTATCGGTTATCTACCAGGAAGATGACTTTATCCACCAGCCTTCATGAAACAACACCCCACTTCCTGGTGGATAACCGATACAATTTGGTTCTGTTTTTGTTAAATACTGCAAGGACTGGTTCAAGAATTTCATTCAGTTTGACCTCCTCGCTTATTTCCACTCTTGGGATAACTTTCGGCATAGTCTCTGAACGATCTCAGGAAGAGTAGGGGTTATTTAGCAGTAAAAAAGCGCTCAGCTTGATAAAGCAGGGTTGTGTGAACATTGATTTGGCTACTGAATGGACAGTGTCTATTGAACATGCTCATAGGGATGTCTTCCTTCCCACATGAATGATAGTGTTGATTGAACATCGAATGTGTTGTATTTGATGTTCGAAATGGTATGTAAGAGAGGTGTAACATTGATTGTGCTATTCATCATAAGTCAAAATAGTTGAAACCGATTATTAAACATATAAAAGACTTTAAGAGACTCATTATTTAACATGAGTTTTCATGTCGTTTTCCGTACTATGATTTCATAAGCTTTCATTTCTGACGACTCTGATGAGGCCTTCTCCTAGCATTATTAGACGACAGGTTCAGGCGGTATTGGGTGCACACAATCAATAAAAATGAGAGAAGAGTTAGGGAAATTCCACCGTCTATGTTGGTTGTTGCGTTCACACGAAGATCGTATGGTGGTATATTCTACAGGTCGAGACAAAATCAATCTAGAAATTTTTTTTTACCATATTCTTTTAAAAATCATTTGAAATATCAAATGAATAAACAAATTTCCGCACTTCATCAATGAGAGCATCAGTTTCCCCACTTATCTCCATCTAAAACGGAACAGAACTGAGGAGGAAGCGATTAACACTCGTTATTTTGTGATTTTGTACAACCTGCACGGCTGTGATCAAATTAATGAAAGTATACCTGACCCTTAACGCCCTATGTATTCGGGGGGATGATCCAATTCAGCTGTGACACTGGAGCCTCTGAGGTGGCGTTGCAACTCGTTCTGCGTGATCATTCCTAGTATAGTAGAATATAAAGTTGGGAAGCTGCAAGATAAGTGTCGTTCTAACCTTACTGCATTTTGGCAAAGGTCCCATGAAGCCCATACTGTACATCCTTAACTTGATGTTCTGATGTTTTCCCTATTCATATATTGTTCACAATTTTTTATTAGCCGACTTTGACTTGTTCCAGAACTCGGTTTCAACTTGCCGTATCAGTCTTCCTTCCCGGTTTTTCTAACAATTTCTCCCGATAAGTTTTTATTTCTTCCGCCCCGTACCTGAAACTTATTGTGGGAGAAACCCTCTCCAAACACCCAGCTAAGCGCAGTTGTTGACTTTCGTGAAGGGTACGGGGACTGACGGCTGTTCACCTGCCGACAACATCAACAGGGCCGCGTCTCTCGTATTCCCTCCTCTCTGATTTCTTATAATGAACTGGACGTGTGTTCCTACACGGTTTACTCTGCACCTTTCGGGCACCTCAAACAAAACCGGTGATGGGTGGTCGCGTTGGATCCTCAACTCGATTGTTTTTTCATTTCTCATCCTCCTCGTTTGTTTAGTCCTATTCTATCTTCAAATATAATAGTGAATTATAAAGAGTGTATTCCAATGACGAATTTACTATCATCATTTAGCTGATGTTTTCAACAAGCCCTCTTTGAATGCATACCAAATGTATGCAGATGGCCAACCATCGCAAGTCATCCGATTACAAATTTTTCGTCGTCATAGAATTTGACAATGTCCTTCGAATTCGTTGAGACATTGGGTGAATACGCTTAGAGGTAGTTATAGGTGATTAAGACCTTATGACCTGATAAAATAATATGTTTCCCCGGAACGAACCTAGGACGTAATACACTTCAGGTAGTATACGGTACCAATGATCCACACTAATGTTCTTCAACATTACATATCGGTATTACCCGTCCCAAAGTCAAGTTTTGTGGATGTTCGCAATAATCTCTATTACAGGTGAACAACACAGCTCGTGCTCGAACTACTTCTGAGTTCGAATCTTTTCGGTTTGCTCCTAATTATGCCTCCTCTGCTGACCGAATTAAAATAAGATATCAGCTATCTGTTGATAAAATTCTATCTGGTAGTGGATATAGGAACCAAACAGTTAAATGGGTAAATGAATAGCTGATTTGCTTGTATCCCACTCCCTTGCCATTTAGTCTGACACACAACGTAACTGTTTCTTATCAGATTCCTGATGCTTGAATGAACTGGTCTTTCGGACTAAAAATCTCCAAATTAGTCTCAAAAACCACATACCTAAAGCTGGAGTGTCACTCAACATGCTATAAATTTAGACTAAATTGCGCCCCTATAAGCTTCAAGAAAGTTGGAATAGCTTCACAATCACACGAGTCAAGGTTTGTCATGATTGTGCTCGTCTGGAGATTCTTTAAATTTCTCCTCTTGACAGCTGTTGCATTGTTGCTGTTGTCTTTGCTGTACTTCTTTAAGAATGATGCTGAAATGACATCATGAAATTTAAAAGTTGGTAATCTGAAATTACAGAATCTCAAAAATGTTTAATGTACTTAGTATGGACGAGATTGTCTTATTATCGTTGAACCCATTCAAAGTCTAGTTGTACTCAATATGGTTCAAGTCAACTCCTATAGTTACTTCTATGGAAACCCTTTTTGAGAAATTCCGTTTTATTATAGATATTATGATTCAATACCAAATTTTACTGATATAATCCTTACGGTTTTATCATATGTATAGTTGTGGCAGTTCTATTCTCTGAAGTCACAATTCGTGTTAACCCTGTAACAGCTGTTCCTTTTCTCTGCAAACCTCCCACGGGATTGGTAATGTACTTTTATTTGTGTTTTCTGGATCTTTTGAAAATGGCAATACACAATTGTAACTTTCCAATTGCAGCCGATTTGACAAGATTAATTATCACTCGATCAGAGTTATCTGATGACCCAAACAATCAACCGTTATTTAATAATTTGCATCGTCTGCTCTTATGAAACAAATACGATAGACCTCCACTTTTCCACGGTAAACGGTGAACTTTTCACGAGTCGGTTTTGAATCGATCAACCTTCGAAATTCTCATTCTTTTCCCTACTAAATGTTTGAAACAGTTCCCCGCAGAGTGAAAAAGTTACGAACCCATCTACCTGTGGGATTCAGTGACAGAAACCTTGAGCGTGTTGTTGAGCAAGAGTGGCAACCCCCTTGTCAAGCTGATTGACTAGCTGTCCGTCTGTCCGTCCGTTCGTCTGACGCCATAACTGGATTACCCTGTAATGACTGATCCACCCCTCTTCTTTTTAGCAGCTTCGTCCTTATTCTACCTTTTTTTCCACTATACAGAATCCCACTTTTTTTATCTTCTTTTCTTTTACCAAGCCCTTTCGCCCTCTGCCACTCCTCCTTCCTGGGTTTTTTTTTGACATGGGTTCGTCTTGTCTGGTTGATCAATAAAACAGAAGTTTGAGTGACAAAGGCACTGACAACTTCTCTACCTCTTCCATTTTTGAATCCGACGTTGACTCGGCTCGAAGGACCATACAATAAACCCTTTTCATCCCTTGTTTTATTCACGTCCTCTTTTTTATTCTCATCTTTCTTTTTTTCACCCATTCGTTTCAGATTGAAACGCCGATTGTCGAAACAACATGAATTGAAATAATGAAAATCATGCTACACAATTCAATCACATGAACAAAATTATGAAATGTTGGAAGTGATTCAATCATCTTCTCTGAATAAGTTTGGAGAAATATAATACCAATCTAGTGAACTCGCTTACTTGTTAGATTCGTGAGTGATATTCAACAATCTCCATTTTCCATTCCTTGTGATACTTATTTTATTTCACTTTTCAAACATTTCAAGTTCATTATAACTAACAAGGAATCACATAACCGTGGGTCACCAAAACACACGTTATCTGGCGCAATCAACCTTCATATTGGAGAAACGAGGACTTCTCAGCTGGTGCATTCTCACGATGTTTCTTACGTTTCGCTTTTTGACTCTAAAGAGTTCTTTCCAAGGACGTAAGTCAGCAACGAGAGGCCGGAGTCTTTGCATTAAAGCAGACACAAAGTGGGGATATAACTTTCTTTCGAGGCAATAAACATTCAACCCATGGAACCAGGCAGTAGGAAGTTAATCCGACCTTGCATAAAGGGTTTCTCCCGACTCCCTTCAACCGCCGCTAGGTTAACATGTGTCTTGCAGTTCTAAGTCTCCCGGATAGTTTAACAGGGTAATTAGTGCATCTAGTTGTCCTGTTGGATTTACATACGTCTGAGCCGCATTGCAGTCCTATTCAGAGAAGGCTTTCTCTCCCTTAGGAGCAGTCTTGAAGCGTCTCTGCGATTGCTTATTTCCTCAGCATCCCCGCATCCCCTGGGGGAACGTTCTGTTGCCCTGCCCGCTAATGAGACGTGTTACCTGAGCCTCTTCCATCCAAAGAGGAATCTTCACACTTGTCCCTTCTGGATGTCGGCGCCTCTTTAAACTTTTTCTTTCCCATTATTTCCCATCCCTTAACGCACCTTCTGTCTAAACTTGATAAATGAAGGCGCCAAAGATCCTCTCACTTCAATGAATTCTGAAGCCTATGATGGTTTTGAAAGGAAGCGAAAAATGTTTGTTACTTTACCTTCTTTCCGCTGCACAGTTGGTTTTTGACTTGTCATCATTACGTTTCTTTGGTAAACAACATTTCGGTCACAACATCTCATATCTCTTAAAATTTAAAATTATTTTTATTGCTTTGCATTTGCCAGTGAAATACACGACATGTATGTTTAATTGAACACATATTGTTTCTGTACGAATCATGATCATTTCTTTATGCGCGTCGTGAGTGGGTGAACAATCAATATAGTATCGTGGACTTGACAGGAGATCTCGAGGTAAAGCAAGAATAAAATACATCCCGATGAAAGCTTTTAGTCGTGAAGAACAAAGAACTTCGAAATCCCCCAAGGGCAGTGATATGGAAGAGCCGAGAGAGGAAGGACTCAATATTTTAGCTCGGACCGCCGAAAAGTAGCTTCCGACCCGCAAGACAAAAAAAACCACGTCTCTTTGAAGGGAAAAAGCGAGGTTTGTATCTAAAGACAGAACAATAGCTGAGGTTGTGATTGGTTGAAGCCCATCTCTTTCTACCCAGAAACCCCAGTGTATCTCCCTCTACCCTTCAACTCGGGTTGTAATTGTCGTAACGTCAGAGGCAAAGAAGGAAAGGCGACGGAACAATGATGATACGAGAATGTGTGTCTGTTTCAGAACAAAAGACCCCAAGGCCCCTAAGAAGTGACGAGTCAGTGACAGAGCGCATCATTGTCAAGAAACTGTGGCCTGCTCGCCCCTCACCATCCATATCAGCCTTGACGTGGTTGGAAGGGTAGATTGGTAGGAGAGGGATTCTCTGCCAAGCATCGCCTATTAGATAGGAAGAACGCCCACACGCGCGTTCTTTTTGCTTCCATACTGCGTTCTCCCATCTCACTTTTTGAAGCCACATAATTACGAAAGGCAACGAAGAAAACATCAGTTGTCAGATGTCGTTCACACCTTTGACGTTGAGACGTCCTTTCTTTGCTGGAGATGGGCTTGAAGTTCCATCACTCCAAAGTTCCCCCTGGGGCTTTCAAAGGCCTTTAATAAGGAACAAAACTCAATTACCGATGTGCATATCGCCCTGCTATATTCATATCCTTCACCGGCGGAACGCGTGCTAATATGATACGCATCAATCAACCACGAAAACGTGAAGCGATTGTACAGGCATCATCTCGTCCTCGTCTCGTACTTTCCTAACTTGATGACTTTTATCCCGTCGTAACGAACTTCGGATTGGCTCCTTCGCCCCACCCCGTGACGCGATATCCTTCTCAACCGACGAATTAACGAGAGTAATCCACCTCAGACTGCTAGCCACGAAGCTTGGCACCTGTTTGAATTTCATCCCACTCTCGGCAAATCTGCCAGCATTGACGGATCAGTAAAGCAACGAACATCGTTTTCTGTAACACGATCTTGGGAATTACGGATCCTGTCCTGTTTGATGGGCACGTAATGAGTTCTGTTGTTTTATAACTCTTCATGATTTCAAATAACTGGGATTGATGGATCAGTAAGGTAATGAACATTCTTCATCAGAAAAGATATTCATCTGTTTCCAGTAACACGATCTTGGGAATGATTACGGATTACGGATCCTGTCCTGTTTGACAGGCACATAACTAGTTCTGCCGTTTTATGGCTGTGCATAAATACATATAGAATTACACTGTTATTTTTCCAAGAAATATTGATAACAAGTTGAATGTACATAGAAACTGTTGGTATTAGAGGAACTTGTTAGTTATTAAGAATCTATTCACGGTTTAGTAGCAGTTCATCATGATTATTTTTCATAAATTATCATGAATGAAAAGTGATTATTTTTTGTTTTGCAATGGATATGGTTAGTTTACCCTTCACAATTCTCAAATCCGCCGCCTCGAGAGAATACAGACACTTCCAGGATCTGGGATATCTGAGTGTTGCGGGCATTACCCACATTCAGCTGTTGGAAGGAGCAACGGTACCATTCCATCTCCTCCTCATGTTACAGCATCCATGTATAATTCAAACGGTTCAAACTAACAATAAGTCGTTCTAACGTACGGATTTAAAAGGTTATTTTGAAGAATTCTATCTTAATCGACGTTTCCTCCTCTTACGCCATGATTATAGTATCAGGTGAAAATGATTCGTAAACAGCTTTCTGTGGAATACCATTACGATTTTCTTTATTCGTGAAAACGGGAAATTTTTTGCGTTTTTTCTAGGCAGTTTGAAGAAAAATTGTAATTCAACGACGAAGTTCTTCCTGCAACTCGCATTAATGGCCAGACCTCTACGAAAGAAGAGTTGAGAATTCCGTGTCATTATGATAGAAGCAGCGGTCCTCTGAGTGGTATTGATCGTCGAAAATGAGGTGAAGAGAGTTCCACAAGCTTCCCTCTGTAACGAAAACACCGGAGAAAGATATTATTTATTTAGGACGACGGTCCCCCTGTTTGAGGGACTGATGACGGCGGTGTTATTTTTCTTGTTTGCCCCCTCGCCGCTCGTCCCAGCGTCATCTTTTCCCATCTTGGACTTTTCGACGGGCAGCATGGGTGGGGGACAGGGATGTTAGTATGCTAAAGGAGTTGCCTTTGGGGTTTGTCTCCCTGCGTTGTTCCACGTTTTCCAGGGGAAAGGAGAAGGAATGAGCTAGCAGGGATGGTGTGCAGGAGGAGAGAGTAGAAATCTTATTTGGCCACCTCGTCAGATCCCCTAATCAACTTACACACTCAGGGTTCCACCCTCATCCTTGATGACGATTGCTGTTCTTTGTTAATGTTTTCCACTTTCTTTTTCCTTTTCGCTCCTAGCTTTTGCTCCTTGCCAATTTGCAGTTGCGTCCCCTTCTCTTTCCATCCCACGTCCGGCCCATCCCGGGAAACTCTTTTTCCCCGGGCCTCCCCAATCTTCCAGGGTGGAAAACGGGGTCGGGCGAAGTAGTTTCCGAAATTAACAAACATTCCGCCCTTCACAGAAACTTTAACCTCTCTCTCCGCCGACCTGCAGCCCATTCGTTCAACCATTCTAACACACTATTTGCTTCCTTGTATACTGGGTATGTTAGTAGTTAACATGACCCTTCACCCCGTCAGAACTTTACACATAGCCGGTAGGAATTGGGTTTGAAGGAAATTTCAGCCCCAAGTTTCGGCCGAATGAAACTTTTTGCTTCTGCGGATCTCCTGAAAACAAATGAAATTGCTTACCTCTCTAACTAACGTGATAATACCTGCTGGAGTTTCTCGATTCCCCCCTTCTTCGTCACTCGAACGTAAACCAAACACTCAGAACGCTCTGTTGATACTTGCAGCCATAATTTGTACAACTTGAGGTAGATACTCTTATATTTTCTAATTCAATAGTGTGAGTTCCTTAAATTGCAATCAACTGTATTATAGATATTCTAATTTGCATTGAAATAAACCTATATAACCCTTGTGCGTCCATTCAAACATTTGTTGGATGAGCATGTTTTTTGTCAACTGTTAGTTCTGTACATTATGTACATGTACTAGAACTATGTTGGAACGTTTGGGTGTTGTGCATGGGTAAAGAGAAAACACACACACATGAAATGAAGAGAAAATATGCCTACTGTTCTTATGGTTTTGTTGAAAATGTTGGACAAATTTGCCCAATTATGAAAGTACCTGAAAACCACTATTCGTGGATCCATTCGTAGTCAGGAGAGAGTATTGTTTTTTTGATCCGACGATCCATGGTTCTGGATCTGATTCCTTTACAAACTTACACGTTGGTACGAGCAATTGCAACAACAATCACCGCCCGGGGAAAACGAACAATTCCTGACCAGTGCTTAGCTCACAGGGAATCTCGGAGCGCATCGCCGTAAAACAGTGATCTCACGTAATATCACCCTAACAGCTTAACCCCTCAGAATCTTCTGACGGATTTATCGGCTTTAATTAGGAGGAGTTACGACCTCTTTTGTCGTGATGGTTCGAATCCCCTCCCCCCGTCATCCGTAGCCCGAGTCCTTGGATCAGAAACTAGGGGCTCGGATGACGTAATACGTTCACGCGTTATGAGAAAAAGCAAACATCTCTCCCTCTCGGGCTTGTCATTGCCGATAATAAAATGCACCTGAGGTTGCCTTCGTTTTTGTGTTACCGAGTGAAATGTGGCCTTTTACGGTTTAATAACAGTTTTATCGCACGAATAAGAGTGGCTTAACTGTGGAAGTCGGATGTTACTCTTCTCGATCAACGAGAGTTGTGGTTTTTGTTAATATTACAAACGATTCACTTACTTGAGATAACCTACTGTGAAACCCGTGAGAACTTATCGCATTTGCAAACTATCTCAGACAAATGAAGGTTTTTTTACTTGACGAATTGTAAGTTGTGTTTTTTAGCTAATCCAGATTCCATTTGGTCTTATCAAATATAAATAGATCTTGGAATACACTTTTTAATTCAGGTTAAGATTGTTTGTAAATTCATGAGCTTGCATCATACAATAACATAACTCTGTGCCTGCAATATTAAGGCTGGGTGTTTAATTGAAGGGATACGCACTCTTTAATCGTTCCAGAAATAACCTTTGACGTCGAAAATTATTCAAGTTTAATATGAAAGGGATTGAGAAAATGACTTGACAAATTCATGAGCTTGTATCATACAACAATGTAACTCAATGCCGGTTTTCTGCAATATTCTGAGTGTTTACCTGAAGGAATATTGACTAACCCAAATATTAATTTTTACTGATGATATTGATAGGAGACAATATAGCCTAGCCCTAACACGACCGGTAAATTGAACCTATCCAGTGAAAACCGTTGAAGTAATGTTAATTACAAGGATTTCACATTCGCTGCTAGTAGGAGGGCAGGGTTTTCAAATTTATTTTGGGTTATCAACCGTATTTGCAGATTTGATTCGGCCGATCCCACGTGAAGAAACGTTTCATGGATCTTAAGTTTATACATTCCCACTCAGATAGATGAAGTATTTATTTGAGAGTAATAACTGATAAAGGGTCATCAGAGCTTAAGCCCGAAATTCCCCAAACATTTTACCAAAGTAGAATACAATCTGTAGAAATGAGCGTGTTACAATAATTTGTGCATTCAAATAACCACGCATAGAGAGGAACTAAAGTTGTTCTGACTTAACCTTCCAAATGCGGACAATTTTACCGCTTATGTTCAACGACTTCATGCTAGGTCAACCGTTGATTGGTTTCGATGGACTGTAGTGTCAGATCATGTGTTCTCCTCAAATTCCTCTTTTGTACTTGTTTTGTACTCTTGTACTTTAGGTTTGATCGCTCCAGGTTTGCGGATTTTTCTGTTATGGATTGACTGTTTCAATCAAATCGATAAATTAATCTCTCTCCTGATCAATAACCAACTATGTGTGTTGGAGATAATGAACCGAAATCGATGCCATAGACAGGAGGATCTACCAGTTTCTTATCACCCTGAGTAAAAACACACTCGACTCAGAAATACACCTCCAACTCTTGGACTTCGTGAGAAAAACGGACCCCTCGTACATCCTTGGCCCTGATTGATTGTCGGCCACTTCGCCGCATAACACGCCAACCAAACGCTCGGTCGATGTAACCCGTCGCGACTTCGCGTAAATTCCCTCACAAAAAGACCTTAATTAGAGTCTTTTAGCGTCTAATTATATTGCGCATTTTAAACAACCCGGGGCCAGGGAGGTTTCCGTCGGGTTCTTTTTTATTGTCCCGCACTTCTTGTTGGCCTCCGGCGTCATTTGATTCTGCGGATGTCGCTGTACCGCATTGTTACATCCGCGATTTGTATCTTGTTGGTTGGAGGTTAACTTTAGTGGGAAACCCCTGTAAACCAGCCATCTCATCTTCTCCTAAGTTTTATAGCTGCTGATATGGATTGCCAAGGCGTTCAACTCAAATTTCTCACTCCATAGCTCCATTCTACAACAAGTGTAAATGGCAATAATCTAGAGCATCCAGGTCCAGAACTAGTTCGTCGTTTATATTATCATTTCCGTACTTTGATATGGTAGCAGAACTGGGTATCCCATCCAGCAGTGAATGCTGACTTTATATAAGATTTGGGCTCCTACTGTAAGTCCATCGAATGCAAAGTCTTGCTGCTTCCACCAGTTCAACGTACCTACCAGAACACTCTCAGGACGATTGGTCAATGTCTTGTCTTTTCAATCATAGTTGCTGGACGCCTAACTCATGGCAGTAGTATCTACTTTGTCCAAGTTCCTGCAATCATTCTAGCGTGCTATGTGATTTTCCAACTTTTACATCAAGTTTTCAGGCTTTTCCATGTGCGCTTGAATGTTCAAAATAGAACCAGACTAAATCGTTTTATAAAATTCCACGATTCCGTTCTGGTCATGACTCTCTTGTTCCTTCATCATCTTCATCGATCTGTTATCAATAAGTTTGTACAATCCTTCTTTAAAAATCACAGGTGCTGCAACGAACCGCCTGCATCATACACCAATTTTCTCCGATTTTGCCAGGCTTCAATGAGTCTTAATATGCATTCCCCTTAATTTCTTGAGCCAGTGTATTAAACTTTACATAGCATGCATTATGAATAATTTTAGTGCAACTCAATTTTCTGATGCAGTTTTTAAAGCATGCAATTAAGTGAAATTACTGGCTATCCTTAATGGAATACGAGAAGATATTTATCGATTTAATAATAATGAACATCATGATATGTCACGAGCAATTGTCCCTTGTGTGACTTTGGCATTCTCCATGCGCTTCAATACCATCAGATGATCAACTCCTCATAGCATTTGCAATCATCCGAGTGATAACTCTACCTCCGAGCGCTATGGCGAATTCCCCTTTGACTCCGCACCTGATCCGATCACATCTATTCGTATCAACTTAATGACAGCGTCCACATTACAAATCGAAACCCCTCCCTGCCCTTGGTGGAACGAACCTATCAGAAGATGCCTCGTAATCGAATCCGAGGATCAAAGGAACAACCTGGATCTCTGGGGGAAGGGCGGCCGAAGGGACTCTCTTGGAACAATACTTGTAAATGGAAGGCCGGCCGCGGGGGAGTTGGAAGGTTCCAGCTGCGGTTCTCTATTAATTGATGGCCTGTCACATTTAACTAGATCATTAAGTTGCACCGACTCCCTCTGACCGCCATTTGTCATCCGCCCACGTTGAAAACGACATGACGGAGTCTCCTGCTAATGTTCGACCGATCGGACAAAAGTGCGGGGCTCCCCCTTTGGTATTTCTCTCTCTTTATCGATTTTACTTTGGAACCAACAACCTACAGCTTGGATCTACAGGTATACACCCAGAGCCCAAGAATATGCGCTTCACAGTTCATTCAACAGTTTAATAGAAAGAACAACGTAGCTCATCGCAATAACGTGGTACCCAATAACATCTACGGTTTTTTAATCGATATTCTAGTTGGGATTTTATATTTGGGAACCATTTAACAAGCTGCTGTCACTTTTATAAATTTGGTAAGGTGTTGATATCAACAATCTGATAGATTTGTTATTGCAGTGCTTCGGTTCCCCTCAAGTTACAGTTCAGTACATCTGTTATGTACCAACACAAAAAGATCCCTAGCAATTCAGTTGAAATCGGTATTTTCGTGTGAAACAGTACTCATTCTTGTACTATTGGAATAGTACTCCCATTTACTGGAGTGTGAATTTGGAAGAGGGAGGCAGGCTATGTTGGGAAACTTAATTATTGGTACTAGTTTTGCCAAAATCTCCAGAATTGCTGCATAGAAAATTACAAAAAGTAGGTAAATCAAACGTTGTTTAACTTATTCTGATTAGTTCACCACTTCAAATTTAGATCCTGACAATTGCATGGTGAGTGATTTTATGCATCAGCTATTTTCAGCTGGAGTCTTGAAAATTGAAACTACATGATGACTTACATGATAGGATATTTTGGAAAAATTAATCTGGCCAGTATCAAGATGGGAACCCTAGGTAACAAGTTCAAATTTTTCATTTTCAACGTGTTTGTAGAAGTATGTAAATTGTATGGAGTGAATAATGAATAATTATGAAATCAAGTTCGTGAAAGAGCCTCCAATGTATTATTGAGCTGTCCAGGGCCGCGTAAGTCAGTTGGTACGTAAGTTGAATGTAAACGGTTTTATTGTACCTTGCCGTTATAGGTGCCTCAACAGTTGATGGAACGACTGAATAATTCATACACGGCCATTTTCTCTCGGAAACATTATTATGCCGGTTAAGAGAAATGACCGATTCATCAATACCCGTTGACCACGGGACGAAATCTGAGTAACCTTTCGACGCGCGGAGGGGTCAGATCGATGAAATGACGTGAGGTCAAACACACATATTTTAATGTGAAGCTCATCTGCGTCGGTGGCCAGTGCTCGAGACCAGCGCTAACACGAAGCGATCCATCAATCTTCCGGGCCCTCGCGCAACTCCTGATAAAAAGACTGGAGCGCCCCGTATGGCAGGGCCTCACTTTAGCCAGGGAACTGGCGCTCTGACTCCATCATCAGTCAACAAAGTGCCTTTACTCTCCCCCTCCGGCCCCTTTCCCAACGTCATATAATTGATTAATTAAGACGGATTGGTTTCCGGTCCGTGTCCTCTGCCCAGTGTTTTACAAATCGGGGTTGCCAATTGAATGCGCGACTGCATCGTCTCATTTCCGTCGAATTAGCGGGTTTCGCCCATCCGTTGTACGATTTCGTAGTTGATAAACTGTTACATTACCGACCCAAGGCTGTTACAATATGAGGACTAATCAATTTTTGACTCCTCATAAATTCTTGCATCCAACCACTTTCGGCCTGAAATAAATCAGAAATGCTTCGGCCTCTATTTGCAATTTTGAAAGACAATTCTGTTTTAAGCCCTTGATAATGGGACTTCTCCCTAAGAAACGTAGTTGTTCCTTTATTCGTGAAATAGGTACATGAATCATTAAATTCTTACCTGGCTTCCAAAACAGTTTCAAGCACAAATTCAACGTAGGAATCCCATAAAATCCAAATTCTGGCAATCTTTGTAAAAAGCAATTGCTACTGCTACCGGACGGTATCGCCTTCGATATAAGTTGAGATCAGCAATGATTACAGCATTCAACCACTTGTGACCTGGAAGAGGCAGTCAGAAATGCTTCTGTTACCATGTGGTGACTATTTCCAATGGATGAATAGGCCTCTATCTAGGATTTTAAAGATGAAATCTGTTTGAATCAGGCCTGTTGAGTCTTGACAACAATTGACCTTCAATATCAATATCACCTGTCTGAAAATGTGAATTTACTGAACACTCTGGGACCTTTCCAAATACTGGCTTATCTTTGCAAAACCCATTGAAAGTGGCAGTCAGAAATGCGTCTTTTATTATATAGTGACTGTTTCCAATCGATAATAAGGCCTCTGTCTGTGATTTAGGAAGATGCATTCTGTGTGAATCAGGCCTGTTGAGTCTTGACAAGAATTGACCTTGAGTTGAGCTAAAAAATTGAATTGTCTACCTAAGTAAATTACTTCTTGTACAATTAATGTAGAATACCGTCGTTATCACCTGTCAAAAAATGTGGAATTAGGGTTAAGAATTCTTTACTACCACTCTGGGACCTTTCCAAATACTGTCTTATCTTTGTATAAACCATTTGCTAGTGTTATTGGATGGTATTACCTGCAATAGAAGTTATGATCTACCTACAATGGACTCAGTCTTTATTTTCCGAAATACGAGCATATCAGCTATAACCAGCTGATTCTCATTTGAAGGCGATGGGTCCCGTTAATGTATCGGCAGTTGCGGAATAAGGTAGAGAACTAGAGGGTGGAATCAGGGTGAGGCTGAAACAGAAGAATTCTCAGGTTCCACCATGTTTTCCTTGTAAGGGTGGGGAACACGATAGTCCAATGGCCAGTGAGGAGATGCACCTTCTAATTGCATTGATTTATTCCTCTATTGTTCGACGGGACCCGAGGTGCAGCGGATTGGCCGGGAGCTCTCGCTGGTCACCTCTCCCTTTTTTTTCTTTGCCTGCCTCGCAAGAAAACCAAAGCGCCCTATCTGGGCTCGAGTCGTGACCCGAGTATCCCCCCCAACGGCGAATTATGTGATCCTCGGAAAGGTAGGAGCTTTTTATTTGGTTTATTGTCCCTTTTTCGCGTCTTTAAGAACAGGCAGCGGTAGGGGATGGGATTTATCTAAGTTATGCGACGGGGATTCGCCATACCTGCGCTATCCTACCGCGCAATACCTAATCCACATATCACGCTACTTCTGCACTACCTCTCCCCCCTCGTCATGCCCTTCAATTCACTATTTTCTTCGTAACGGTCGATAAACTTCACTTTTTATCACCCTCTCCTCACCGCCGCGACGTTTTTCCGAACTGTTAACGAGAACGGCCACTTAGCGTCGCCCCTTATTCCCCGCGTTTTGATTGGCTATTCCACCTCTTGTATGTTCAGGTTAATTTACGACTCTGCGCCTTTCCCGTAGACATGTCGTCCCCGTCTGCCGTCAGTCAAACTGATCTTTTCCTCACGAAGGTTTCCTCATTAAAAGCTACGGATGCACATAAATTACGTTGATAAAAGCTTGAAAACGGCGTTGACGCGAAAGCTTTTTTATTTACAGTTCTATTTCTGGCAGCCTCGACAAGAGTTGGGATCTCTTGCACTTGTGGCGACCCCCGCAGTTTCCTCTTATTACAACAAGATACTTTTTTCCTGAACTTCATATCGTTTCGAGTACGTTAAACATGATTTATTCAAACGTTTATTTCACTGGACTCAAACCAACCTCATGGCCGACTCTTTAAAATCTAGAACTATTTTTCTGAAAACTTTAGTCAGTACCATCTAGTATGTAAATACTCGCTCAAACAGAAATATCTCTTAAAAGTGCACCTCGAATCATGGTGCAAATAACAACGAATATATTCTTGTTCAAGTCTGCTACCATGAACAATGTTCAAATATATAAAGTTCTTGACCATTTGCCACGATTTTTTCACGAATGTTTCATAAGAAAACATCATTGGGAGATGTTGAAGAAGTGCGGCAGATCACTTGTACTCGAGGTTTTTCTTTTTCCTAATTCAATGTAATCGCTTTTCAACGTCAAAGCGCGAGGTCCAATCTTTGTCGAGATAACATTCATTCAAAAGTCACTCAAACTGTCAACAACAGTCATATCCGTCCTAAATCAATTCAAAACGAGACGTGCCCGCCTTCAAAACTGTCCTGGCGATAAAATTATGCCGAGATCTAATGGAAGACTTGGAATGAGGAGGCGTCGACGTTTAATTAAGGGTAAGAATTCATCAAACGGGCGCCGGTAGGAAAAGGGTTGAGAGACCCACCTGAGTTCTTTATCAGTGCCTCTGTTGTCAACCTGACAATGGGAGAAGAGGTTTCCCCAAAACTTTGCCAACCAGTCATAATGAGATGAAACAATGAGGACTGAGAGAAATAGACCGATTGAAGAGGGCGAAAAACAATGAGCCTCCGTTTAAAAGGATGGGGGAGTTGTTTGGCTTGGAAGGTTCCACCTTCTTCTTCTTCTTCGTCTTGGGTCCTTCCACCTTGGTTAGGTCCTGCCCTCTGGGGAGTTATCGTCAAATTGAATCTGAAAAGACAATGACGTAATCAAAGGTCCCCAAGAGGGTGGCGCCCCTCTTTGATGGGAACTCGCCTTTTCGTTTTATCACTTTCCGCCATCGCTTCACTCAAAACAATATACCTATTATAGGTACGTCTTCATGAAGAAGTTGATTTTCTCGCTTTGACTTGATGAAGCACCTGTCCCTCCACCGAGTAGCTACGTTTTGGTATCTCCACTTCAAGTTCTTAGTCACCTTGGTATCGGATTAAAAATCCCCACAAAGACCTTAAGGTAGAAATGGATCAGCTATGTTGCCCAGAAATACGCTAAAACTATAAACAGATGTTTCTTGTATATCCCACAACGAGTAGCCCATCATAGCTGCCTTAGTTCCAATCAAATATTCCAATATTGTTATTGTAAATAACACAAAAGAAGCTTCTTATTAATCCTTCTTGTGGTGTAGTATGCAAACCGAAGGCAATCCGATATTGCGCATAATCCAGCTGGTAATTGATATTCTTCCACTGCTCTCAACACAGCTTTAATAAAGCTTCTTGACTGCTTTCAATGAAGTCTGTCGTCTACAAAAGTCCAAGCAGGTCCTGCAAAAGTGAATTGCAGCAATCATATGATGGTAATTTGCACGAAAAATGCAAACTAAATATCCTGATCCTCCCCCGTATTTTCAAAACATTCTATAGTTAACGAGCGTTTAGGTAGCGTTATATTCCATCAAACTGTTGGTGTTGAACGTATTATTCAACTACCTGTCTCTCTACTTTGCGTTGTTCTGTAACAACAAAAGCATCCATTACCGGTGGTTGGATGAAATTATTCACGAACTTTTTTCAATCTGTTACCAGTCAATTACGAGTGAACCTCTCTGGCAATTACTTCACTTTGAATAACCTCGGAGTTCAGCTTCGATGGGAAGGGTTGTTCGTTTATCGACGGTTTCTGATGTATGACTGTGGAACATAAATCTCCCTTCAAAATAAAACACGATCCCTTCAACCTTCGTTTTTTTGTGTGCTTTTTTATTCGCTCAACCCCCTGTCTTTGTGATTGATAAAGCGAAAACTTGTATCGCGTGTTGTGATATTGATGCGGGGAAAAATACCTTTGCAATCACCTTTTCCACACCTGACAAACAAGCGGTTATGTAGACGATGCTCCCCTTACTTTTTTTTCGAGCGGTAGTAGAAGAATCGCTCATTTGTCGGTTGTCATCTTTCCTCATTTTTTTCTTCTTCCTTCGATGCTACCGCGTATCTCCGTGACTTTTCGTCGTCTTGTGGGCCTCCTCCCTCCCCACCGGTAGAAAATAAAACCCGCATGAATATCGACGAGGGAATGAAAAAAAAGAAGGTTTTTCGGGGATGAGCCTGCGGAGGATGATTGATACCAACCACACCCAGAGACTCCTTGCCGGATCAATAAATAACTCAGGGTGATATTAATTAGCGTGTTCAGCCTGTCACCCTCTGATTGATGCTCTGCAGTGACCGCGCGGTTGCTCCCTTCCTCTGGGAAGCTACTCCTTGTCCCAGTTTCACAACAAAATAACTCTCATCCATTTCATGTCGTTTCACAACTGCGGATATCGCTTCTGAGTTATCAGTTTGTGGGAGACTACTGATTTGTCATTGCCATAATGCGAAGGTTCAATGTCATTTTAAGATGTCAGGGGAAGGGCGAACGCGTCCACATTTTCTAAAATAAGACCCAGTGAGTTCTTGAAAAACAACATCGAACTGAAATAAGGGAGAACACTTGCTATTTCGGTAGCATAAGGAAATGTTTCAGTAGATGTGCCAATTTTCAAAAGATTAACGGAAATGAAACGAAAGTGGTGACGAATATTTTCTCCACAATCAAAACCAGTTCTATGAGAAATATTGCAAAACTAAGATTTCATGGAAATTACGCTCTCATTATGCGGAGGTAACCTATTTATCATTTTTCTGAATGATTGTGGTATATAAATGGGTTAAATTCACAAAATTTCGGGAGAGTTTTATGTACTGAATTTAATTGTAGCAATCGTGATATATTTTCTATAGAAACGTGTTGAGAATTAGTTGATGTAATTGGTTATAAACTCTAATTTAAAAAATATTGGACCAATTAACCAAAGAAAATGGTTTTGAGAGAAACTTAGATTTTCCTATTTTTGACTTTTTCAAATCTGGCAGTTTAGGGTTCCCCTGAAATTTTAATTTGTCTTGACTTGTAACATGACGTATACACCAACGATTCACCAGAAAAGGCTATCTCTACCCATCCTTTTCTATTGATATTTCGAGTCATGGATTGCCGATGATTGTAAGTTTACAATTAAAAACAAATCTTACAATTGGTACAATTGTGAGTTGTCTATATTTATTGAGACAATATTATTCCTGGTTTCGATAAAATATAACTGTCGTAAAATTTTATTTTAAATTGCGTAATAATGACACAAATATATGGCCTTGTAATGAAAGTTTATTTCTGGAGTTTAAGACTTACTCATGTTGAAATGCTTTAAGAGGGTGAAGCTCGGAAAGAGGGCTGTAGATAAGTAGGTGTTTGGGGTGGTTGAAGCTGGTTGGGGGTCCTTAATCAAGGACCAGGCGAGGAAAGGATTGATGGTCTGAGTGTTATTGCTATTGCCTCGCTAACCTGGTGCTAAGTGGCCTATCATTAATTACTACCTTCTCTCAATCTATCTCACTTCTCCTCAGTCTGTCTTTAGACTGCCGGGGGCTTCTTCCTCCTTCACGCCCCTCTCTCGAGAATTAAGACAAAGCAAACCCCTCTGACGAGTTTCTAGGAAGGGTTTTCCCTTTTCTTAAATTCTTCACTCGCAAACGCTATTTACTTCCACATGCCCTGACGAGGATCATTCTTGTTTGTACAGGGGAAGGAGAGGGAGAAGCACCTCCTGAGGCTCCGGAAGAAGAAGGTTCTCAATCAGGGGAAGACGAAGGAAGCATCGGCAGCGGCTCAACTGCGGCATCCCCGCCGCCCCTAGAGCCTGCCATCACTGACTTGGAACAAAATCCCATAAGGTAATTCTACTTTGCAGTTTTCTTACAAACATTTCTTTGTTTCAAAATCTCGATGGGCAATCAAACTATCTGGTAAAGGATTAGTATACCATAAGACATTCCTACTACTACTATTGAGCTGTCCCATTCCTAGTACATTATCTACATAATTAGTCATTACTGATGGCATACAATGACGTTCCTGCATTACTTGTTTCTTTCTTCGTACGTCTATACCGAACAGTTCAAGTCAATTTAATTTGCAAGGACACTTGATGATAACTAATTATACATTCTGAAGTATCTTAAATTCAATAATGATTATCTATTAATATCCGTGCTTATGAATATTAACTGTCTTGCACTTGCGTCACTTTGAAGCGTGTATGTAAGCATGGTTCTTAATTTTTGTTGTCTTCTTTTGTTGCAGGGAAATGAGCCCAGGTCATGATTCGCGTGGATCGTCTATGGTGAGGTCCCCTTCTCGTGATTCTGTCAGTTCAGAAAGAGTGACTCCAATGCCAGCAGTCAGCCCTATTGCTCTTTTACCGCCCTCAGTCTACCCCCAGCAGCTCCATAGGATGATGGCATCACCTCATGGTTCAGTTTCGCCGCTGGTATCCTCATCATCACCGCCCATACTAATCCCAGTTAATAATGTTACTTCTCCAAATTCAGGGGAACAATCTCCCGAAGAACAGTCTCCCGCTGTCCTCGATTTCAGCACTAAACGTACTTCATGCGAATCTCCTGTGCTCAATTTGAGCAATAAATCCATCAGTTCGCCTCCACCTTCTGAGGTTCCTTCCAACAGCCCTTTAGATCTATCTGTAACTAGCAGAAAACGAAGCATCGATGAAACATCACCTCCATCTCTCTCTCCGAGTCACCAACCAAAGAAACCATCTAGACCAGCAGATTTTAAACCTGTTGTTTCACCTTGGACGTCACCAGTCGTTGCTTCTCATTTTCCATACTTTGCTGCTGCAGTAGCTGCTGCCAATAGTCTATCACCCAAGAGTAACAGTCAAACTGACATTTGGAATGGAAAAATGAAGGTTCCAGAAAAAGTTATGAGTGGGGTTCCTACACCTAGTGATGCCACCAAGGCTCTCGAAAAAATGAGCGAGTTGAGTAAGTTTGGTGGGGATGAGTTCAGGCCTGCCAGTGGGAGTGCTGGAAATAGGCACAGCGCGTGGCAATCACATTGGCTCAATAAGGGCGCAGAGCAAGCTAAAGATGTTCTAAAATGTGTGTGGTGCAAGCAAAGCTTTCCTAGTCTCGCTGCAATGACGACTCACATGAAGGAGGCTAAACATTGTGGGGTCAATCTTCCATCTCCAATCATACCACCTCCGCCCCCTCCTGTACAGCACCAACCTCCTGTTTCTTCACCCTCAAGTATGCATGGAATGACACCTCCATCAAGCAAGCCGAACAACCAATCTGATCTTAACCTTCTAATAAAAGAAACTATGCCACTTCCACGCAAATTAGTACGGGGACAAGATGTTTGGCTTGGTAAAGGTGCCGAACAAACTCGACAAATTCTGAAGTGTATGTGGTGTGGTCAAAGTTTCAGGTCACTAGCGGAAATGACCAGCCACATGCAGCAAACCCAGCACTACACTAATATCATATCCCAGGAGCAGATTATTTCTTGGAAGTCCGCTGAAGAAGGTAAACCACCTTCCAATCCTGGTGTTACTGCTGCTGGAGGGGCACCATCTAGTGGTCCGCCCAGTGTGGGAAGTGCAAGTAGTGGAGGGAACACCGGAACTGCCAGCAGTCATGTAAGTGCCGTCCTCACGTGCAAAGTTTGTGATCAAGCCTTCAGTTCTCTCAAAGAACTTAGCAATCACATGGTCAAGAACTCTCATTATAAAGAGCATATTATGAGATCCATTACAGAGAGTGGTGGACGGAGACGACAAACTCGGGAGAAAAGGAAAAAATCACTTCCAGTCCGAAAATTACTTGAGCTAGAACGTGCGCAGAACGAGTTAAAAAACGGGGAAGGCATCATGCTAATGGGGAAACAAGCTCGCGATCTCCATTCAGCTGGACGCATAACTTGTGAAAAGTGCAAAGAAAAGATTGACATGGCTGTATTCGTAGATCACATTCGACTTTGTGTAGGACAAGATCATAAAAATTTATTGAAAAACGCATTGCTTTCCAACGCCATCCCTGATCCTCATGGCATAACCCAGGCTCTTCGAGAGTCAAGTCACATGAAGGAGGAGAAACGAAGAAACCATTCCCCCGCCCCCACAGATCTTTCTGTCACACCAGGCAGTCCTAAAGAAGGGAAACAAGAAGGAAAAGGAAGTTCACCTTCTGTTCTCAATGCCATTGAAAAATTAATTGAAAAAAGTTTTGATTCTCGAGCCCGTCACGGTGCGGGGGGATTTGTCGGACCTGGTGTGCCTGGCCAGGCTCCCATCGGGTCTAGCATTCTCAAGCGGTTGGGTATTGATGAAAGTGTCGACTACACAAAACCTTTAGTTGATGCCCAAACGATGAATTTGCTCAGGAGCTACCATCATCAAGCAAGTGCTCATTACAGACGAGAGAGGAGTGGAAGTGAGTCAAGCTCAATATCTGAGAGAGGAAGATCTGAATCCATGACGCCTGATAGAAAATATGATCAAGATAGGTACACTCCTCGCACTACGCCTGAAAAGAGAATTCAAACCCCACCATCAAACAAGGCATTTCCTGAGGAACTTCCAGACAACGAAGTTCGAATAAAGAGGGAGAGTTCAGATGATGAAGTTAGGGTAAAGAGAGAACCTGAAGATGTTAGAGTAAAGAGGGGGGAGTCCGAAGATTTTCCACTTGATGCTCGATCTGAAGTTTCAATAAAACAAGAAATGGAAAATGGTAATGAGGATGAGGAGGACCGAAGAAGTTTTCAAAGTGACGAGCCATTGACCAAGAGAAGCTGTCAAGAGGAAGAAATAGGATCTCAAGCAGGGGATGAAGAAGATAGACGGAGTCACAGAACGTCTGCTAGCCCTGCTGCTAGTCCTGCTGCAAGTCTGAGGCCTCCGTCTGGGGATCATGTAGCTAGTCCAAGTAGCCCTGCAAGTAGTGACAGATCTGGCACACCTCGAAGTACTAGGGAAAAAAAGTCTTCAGGAAGTCTTGGGGCTCTGTCTTCAATGTTTGATAACCTTTCAGGATCTAGTGCAAACGCACAAGGTGAAGGTTCCAGCACTGGTGCTAAAGGAGCAAGTCACCCTTTAGCTGCTTTGCAGAAGTTGTGTGACAAGACTGAGACACACCAGCCTAGATCGACTCCTAACACGCTTCATCCTTCCACTTCTGGTACAGCCACAACTTCTGCTCCATCTGGCACTGCTCCGGGCGCTATTTTGGCCTTCAGTTGGGCTTGCAATGACGCCGTTGTTACCGCCGATTCTATAATGAAATGCGCCTTTTGCGACACCCCGTTCATATCGAAAGGCGCTTATCGTCACCACCTCTCGAAAATGCACTTCGTCAAAGACGGCATGATTCCAGACCCTGTCGCTCTCAAAGCCCCATCAGGTTCGCCCAACTCTTCTTCATCCCATCCGAAGAACACCAACGGCAACAACAACGGGCCATCCACCTCCACGGCAGCCAAAAGCCCACAGCCTGCGCCCCCTTTAGAAGAAAGTCCCCACTCAAAGTTCCTCAAATATACCGAACTAGCTAGACAGCTGTCCAGTAAATATGTATAGGCCTCTGTACAGTCTCTCCTATTGCCATTCCTTTGTATAAATCCCAAGTCGTTTTGCTGCATATCTCTTTATGCGTGATAGTGATAGTCGATAGATGTGTTATAGCGATCTCTAACTCTGAAGTATACCTTACCTTTACGCCTTTTCAATAATGGACAGAATAAATGGCGTCCTTTATGTACACACTATGTATACTCAATGACACGTGATATACTCTATATATAGAATCGTTTACTACGTATTTATTTTATGAATTAGATTGATAATGGGGATGAGTCGAGCCATTGGCATCTTCGTTTTAATTAATTTGTAATTTGCGTTATATCATATTGAATCCCTCTGTGGAATTATTTTCCTCAGATCAAGGTTTTTATAAATCTGCTGTATATTATTGTAAAATATTGTGTATTGTTTATAATTGTTTGTATAAAGTGGTTTCCGCCGGTTTGATTCATCCCTCCTTCCGAGCGATCTAGACTTCTACGATCGCTTGTTCATGTATACGCATACATTTCACGTGTTTGTCACACTTAAAACTAGCTATTTTAGCCATTGTCTTTTTGGTATTATTCGACGTGATAATGTAATTATTCTTTTTAAATTAAAAGAAGGAAAAAAAAGATCCCAATATAGTTATAACATAAATTTTAAGAGGTTTTGAATTTCTCTTACTACGATATACGCATTTAACTTCTACAATAATGTAATCTTCCAAGATGAACATCTGATTTCAAAATTTAAAAATTGATGTGAGGGGAAATTAATTTTTGGCCCAATAGTCATTATTTTTTAAAAAATTATTAAAATTGAAAACAAACGCTGTTAACTATTGTACAATACGTATACGCAAAAATAATCAAGTCAAAAAAAAGTATTTTGCCAAGAAGCTCATGAAACTAGTTATTAAGGGATATTTAAAATTGAAGTAGAGAGGAAGAATATAATCAAATGATTACTTAGTGAATGAAGTTGGGCGCATTTCTCTTGGCAGTTTTCACATCTATCGGATGTAATAATGGAGTGTCTCCGAATTGCTCGCTTGTGGCGTTTAAAAATCTTTCAGTAGCTCGTTGGCAGGAGGCAATAGTTTTGGCAACTTGCGCTGGGGTCCTTTTTGCTTTTTTAAAATCGCTCAGCCTCGGCGAAATTAATTGGTTCAACTTCGGAAGAAGAGAAGCCGGGGAGAGAGGGTGCTTTGATGTATAAATACCGAGGGGGAAAATACCATCTAGTCTAGTTCGGTCACTCCCACTTCTCTATATCATCATTAAAGACAACGGCAAGTCGCGGAGTGATTTAGAAAAAAATAAAATAAAAATAACAAACAAAAAACGCGAAGAAATTCTATTTTGGTGTCCGGACAGGGTTTCTGATTTGTCTCGAGAGATCTTCCCGCGCCCGCCATCTCCCGATTAATTCCGCTGATTGATACGAACGACACCTGACAAATTCCGAAATAGCGCCCTTCTGCAACGCGACCGCTACTTCTAATAGCACTAGAAAACTACGTGCAATCTTATTGTATAAAAATCGCCCACCGGCAAAAACATTTTCTATTCTTATCTCCTCCTTATGATTATCTGCAATGTATCTTTCTCAAGAGAAAAAAAATATACGAAGTATACCGAATGCAAATGAAATATTTATTTTGTAAATTATTATTGAAATATTGTAAATTTTTTGAAAAAAAAAAGTTATCTAGTGGTATTAGAAAATAAGGTTGTTAGGTATGTTTGTACATTATGTCCCTTGATAAGGTTTACGAACAAGACTTAACAATTCTATGTGACCAAATGAAAAGTATACGATTCTGCGATAAGTAATGGAGAAAAAAAGATGCAAAAAAAAAACGCAAAAAAATTGATTTTACTATGCCTGATCATTCGGAATTAAGTATTCATTTTTGATTTAAAAAGCTCCGCATATGTACTTTTAGCATTACTAATAGATATTGTATTAAACAAATTGCATGTGTTCAAATTAAGGGAAAACGAAAAATTCTTGGAAGATTGTTTGATTTCATTCATTTTTAGACGAAATAATGGAGATAAAAAAAAAAAAAATTGCATGGGATTCCGTGAAATGGTTACAACTAAAAACTTTGTTATATGTACAAATTGAAAAAGAAGGAAAAATGACATGTTGACTTTTCTTTAAAAAAAGGAGTTGTCAGTCGAAAAAAAATCAGTCATGAGGCTGTAATATGCTGTTGATGTTTCTTTTATTCTAACGATATTATTAATAGAATATTATTGATTTCAATAAAA
The DNA here is from genome assembly GCA_031894815.1 of Creontiades dilutus. Lineage (NCBI taxonomy): Eukaryota > Metazoa > Arthropoda > Insecta > Hemiptera > Miridae > Creontiades > Creontiades dilutus. Next base: position 744,970 of record JAVIWC010006603.1, on the reverse strand, counting down.
CAAAGTCTTACCGCTATTTCATTGATATTTTCTTCGTACAACCCTAACCTCATTGGTAGAAAGAAGTAGTAGATATGCACGTGGGGAATGCAAATGAAGACACTTAAAACCAACGAGGTTTTCTAAAATAAATATTACATTTTGAGAACTTGAGGTTATTCGTTAGAACTAACATTGTTGCATGATTGTGAGATTTTAGTTGAGAAGAAATGTTAGTTATGATGAGTACAATAACAATTTAAGTAGACTAGAATGGGAACGAACATCGAAAGTCCAGTTTATGATTAGCTCGACGCCTGTCACGCAGATACAGTGATCGACTCAACGAGCTAAAATGTAAGGTTCCAATGTCTGCTATCAGAGGGGTTTGTAGCGCATGAACAGCAATAAACTTTTCCTCAAATGTTGTGTTAAATTAAATTAAATTAGTGAAGTAACCAACTACGTTGACTATTAATAGTCTATAAATTTTATAGACTCATAAATATAAGAGAACCCTTATAATGTAATATTATTACATCTGGCTCCCCTACGATACCTGTAGCAACAAATATAATATATTTTATAATATATTATAGCAATAATATAATATATTATATTAATATATATAAAATCATGATTCATGTTTTTCGATTCATAATGTAAGTTTTGAATTTGAGTGCAATGTGATTTGTACTATTGGTTTCTGTAGGAAATATGGTTTGTACTATGGGCTTCAGGAGCCATCCAGGTGATACAGGCACATTTCCTAAGGAGTCTACGTACTAATTTGCAGCTTGACAGCATAAACAGCGAATGAACTAGCTTTTGGAGTCTCTTAGGTGATCCAGGATAACACATTACCGTCTGATGGAGGTCATAATGAGTCTATAACTATAACAAATTACAGCTTGAGGGTGTAAAAAGCGGAAAAATTATTTGTAAGAGCCAATCAGCTTGAATCCTGGGGTTCTATAGACAATATTACAGCCTGACAGTTTCACAGTAGAAAGAAATTGGCTTTAGGAGCCATTCAGCTGCTGCTGAGGGCTTTTTTTCAAGGAAATGTCATAAGGAGTCTTACTTAATAAATTACAGCTTGCTACTGTAAACAGCCCAGAAATTAGCTTCTGGAGCCACTCTACTGATCCAGGGCCTCCACGTAACCAGCTGAAAGTTTTGAAGAGTCGACATCCTAAATTACAGCTTGTGAGTGTAAGTACCGTAGAAATAGCAGACATTTTAACAGCCATTCAACTGATACAGGACCTACGTATCGACAGGTAAATGTCCTAATGAATCTGCAAACATGATTTTTGCTTCATATTGTAAATAGCTCAAAAATGAGATAAAGAAGCAAAGAAAACGAGTAGTTCATGACGGCAATCGCCTAATTTTCGAACACACGTGATTAACACATAATACATGTTGAAACGGAATACAAAAATTGATGAATACTAAATAGAGGTGTTGGCTTAGGGTTATAATTCATGTTTGCGCAATCTCATACAATTAGAAAGCGTTCCGTGTCAATGCTGTAAATAGGAACGATTTAGAGCCAATCGACGGAATCCTATTACTAGGAATTAAAAACAGGATCGACACCGAAACTGACCGTGGAGCCAAACAAATAGATTCAGCCAATCAAGAGATTACTTTTTTTGCACAAACAGCACCATATACAGGAGTAGTAATTCGAAAATTTAATTATTAAAAAGTTATTTAATTATTGTTAAAAATTCTGTTGGATTACTCTTAATCTTACCTTAATAGATAAAGAAGAATCTGTGACATAAACAATATTATCTACCAATGTTTTTTCCTCATACTATCCGACGTGTTCGCTAAGGTGTGAGTTGTACACAGGAGGAGTGTGACTCCCTTGCTGCTCCAGAAGCATTACCATTGGCAAAACCGTACACAAAAATCATGTCAACATACTCAATCGTGGTATACCTACTCAACTTCAAGCAAATCATCGCAATCAATCGTAAATGAACACAAACAGTAGCTGTCTCTCCGATCTTCGATAATCCTGACTTTGGCTGGACAGCATGGAAATGCCGTAGACGCTGATCACAAACGAACGTTTTCATTCATTAAATTCATTTTCATTTTTCATCATTAAATATTTATTTTTTAATTCTAATTTTAGCGATCTCGTTTAAACTCTAACTCTTTATAAGTTTTTTTAAGCTGGATAACATGTTCGAGTCAATAAACATTTTACTAAAACTGAATTTGGTCAGAAACAACAAATTACCAACATTGCAACACCCAATGCTACGGCCAAATCAGATGGGAGTTGATAAGACACGGCGCACAAAGCAACCCCTCCTTCAAGACCGGGGAGTCGTGCGGGTCATTGCATATCCTAGCCCCTGGCCAAGACAACGCCTCCTCCATAGCTTTCTCAATTTTCAAACATTAGGTCTATTTTTAGTGATACAGGGTGTCCCAGGACTTATGCACAATCCGACTCCTACGTGTTCTACAACTCATTTCCGACTGCGATTAGTTGCATTCATCTTCGAGACTTTTGGAAAAACCTCAATTTTAACAGAAAACACACGTTTTTCTGCAGTTAAACACCATTTCCTTAACTAAAAATATTTTTAAAAACCAAAACGACTACACCGTTAGAAAGCTGACATTTTATCCCTCGTCTTACCAGGCCTGCACAGTTCTGCGTCAAGCGTTCATGGGGTTTCTAGGCGAGATGAAAAACAGGCGATTTTAAGATTTTGACAAAACTGCCATTTCGCGCAATTGCAAATCTTCAATGCAATTTTAAAAACGTTTTCTGACATCAAATAGATAGAAAATTCAACGGTCTCTCCAACGGTGCCACTAAATTTGAGCTATCTCCAAAATTGAGGGAGTCATGACAGTTTTAATGACTTGAGATCGAAAACACAAAAAAAATCTTGAATCGCGAATAGTTCGGGAACCAGGCCTCTGGCGAAAAATTGCTAAGAGACATTTTTGGTCGGAAATGAGTTGTAGAACACGCAGGAGTCGGATTGTGCATAACTCCTGGGACACCCTGTATATAGATAACAAAATCAAATTCTTTGTAAATTCGATCAGAGTGACCAGAGTTAGGGTTGACGAGTTCTGAAACTAGGCTGCAACTTCCAAGAAGAATCAATTGGATGGATAAGGATAGTTCTGGGTAAGTTTCACTTCGATAAACCGTCGGATAACTGACGCCACTACGATCTTCAAACAGACTACCACAAGTTAACTGGCACTTAAAATCATTATGATTAGTTGATGCAAGAAGAGAATGTAATAAAAATTTAATAACTCCAACCAAATACGTTCCTAACGCTATTGTCGTTCTAACGTGTTGTCACTAATGTTCAAGTAATTACGATTCACCAACGCTTCTTGAATTATTTTGCACAACCCTTCGATGAAAACGAATTCTCCTTTACAAGTGATGATCAATCTAAAACTAAACAACTAATATTAATGATAGTTCACTGTCAATAGTGCATCGTTTGACAAATTGAAGGTTGTCGACGAAATATGTTGTTTGGAATTCAGCTGTATCTGACTTAACCAACAGCGAGTAATTTTAATAAACGAATATCATTCAATAAAAATTACTTAATTTATATTTTTTAGCAATGAGTTCAGTTGTAGTCATGAAGCATGCCCCTACGAGCGAATTTTCAAAGCATTTCTATTTGTTTAACTCAGAGAATGGGAACCATGTGGATTGGTTAAAAGATTTTCAACTTTTATCTGCACTACATTTTAAAGATTTTTTCAAGCAGATTTATCAGACTTAATGAGTTTGACATCTTCAACAGTTTTCCTACTGAATTGAAAAATGGAATTTTCTAGTCAAATTTTTGTACATTTTTTGGTGATCCACAAGATTTGGTTTTTGTTGGAGGTTGTTGTGTTTATTTGACAATTTTTTCTCTGAACTGTCTTTTTGGTCTGAATTTTTTTTTTTTTTTTTTTTTTTCAGATTTATCAGACTTAATGAGTTTGACCTAGGTACTAGTCAATTTAATACTACATTTCCCTACAAGTTTGGATTTAAAATATTCATGTTTATGTTTACAAACATAAGGGTGTTTTTAAGGATGCATTCTGTCATTTAAACTATGGAGACTCAAGGATGTTTGAAAAACGGAAATTTCAGAAGAAAAAAAAATCAATTTTTCGGGCTTACTCTTCACCTTCAAGTTTTTTTTTCAGTGCAGTATTGTTAGTGGCTATGAAGACAGGAAATATAATTGTTTTTCGGTGAAAATTGTCAGATATAACGTGTGACATTTGAACCCATGTAAATCTTCCTCATGGAGCTACCGTCGAAAAAATAATAAATATCGCATTTGTATATTGAATGGGCAGTTTGAGCCGGAGCAAAGCAGGTTTTTTTCCTTCCACAATTTCGGAGTGTCAATATTTGAGAGGTGGTGTTGGAAAACCAATTTGACGTTTGTGAATGCGATGCGGCCCAAAGGCTACAGGAAATTATGGAGAAAAGTTTATAGAAAACCGCAATGGGCGGGCAATCAAAGCTCGCGCATCCCAAGCTGAAGTGCTGTGGACATTTGCGGAGAAATGGCAGCGGGGAGTCCCGTTGATTAACTCCAAAGTACACAAATGTCGCTGTAATTACGAATGTCGGTGACTTTTGTTTGACTCGCGTCTCTCTTTTTTTTTTTTGGTATTTTCCGTGCCTCTTGCTTGACGTCAATTCTATCAACATCGGTGAACGTTTTACCTCTTTTTTTTTTCTTTTCGCCGTTTAAATGATCGTTGTGTTGTTGACAAAATGTAGGTCCCGGTTAATGAGTTCATTTCACCGCGTCAAACTCGTGACATTTCTCTTCTAAACGCTATTTCCCTCCAGAACAAACGGTTAAACTGATGGTTGAGCGTAATCAAAAAAATGTCAAGCGGTTCGCGGTAAAATATGAAACCGTGTTTCTGAGAGAAAGATGATACGTTTCGAGAGCTGAAGAAACACAGGAATGATTGGATTCTGAAGATTGTTCGAAATCCATCTTCATAAAATGGTTTCCGAACAGGTAGCAGGTACTGAAAGGTACTCCCAACAGTTCAGTACTTACACAGATGATTTTATTTTTACATTTTATGTAGTGCACTAAATAAGAACAATTGTCTACAATGGAAAACATACATTCCGAAATACAATATACCCGAAACAGAAGATATATATTTTTTTAACCGTTTGGTTTTTTGTATTAGAATAAGGCTGAATGTTCAGGCGAAGGGGATCGCGCGAAAAGGTGAGTTGTGGCTCCTACAGTTCGCGTAACTTCAAACAGGGGAGTTCAAATGGGATACCATCTACTGTGAGAGGTAGTTTCGGTCGAACAAACGCGAAGGCGAACAATTTAAATCTAGTTTAAATTCAGAAGCGTGTGACCACCCATACTCAAGAGTGGATGTTGAAAAGTCGGTTGTTCTGGGGCAAGAAAGACTTGGTGAAAGAAACATGGAAAGAAAGACGGTCTTTCATTTTGGGCAGAATTTATTCAAACGTATTTTCACTCATTGGAAAATAATTGAAAAATTTCTCTAGCGACAAGTCTTGCAGTAAATTAACACATTCTCCATACTGTCTCCTCTGCAAAATCAGGTCTGTCATCCACTAATTTCTTATTCCCATTCTTGTCTCTCGTCTTCTTTTCATCATATCCGAAGACTCCAACGCATACAGTTTTGCATTAAACAATCGAAAAGGGACATTTCCACGACAACGAAACAATACCCTTAATATCAAACTATCTTCATCGAATAACGAAACTGAACTGAAACGTTTTCAGCCAGAGTTCGCCCATAGTGGACGTGCCCTTTTTTGCGTCTTCAATATAAATTTATTATTAAAACACATTTCTGGTTGATTGGGAGCTACTCATTGGCTTCTTCACGTAGCTATTCATCCTTCTTACAGACAAGTTTGTTGAAATGATGATGGTTTATTATCAGCAGGGGACCAAATCACTTGCAGTATTTCACGGTTAATACTTTGCGTCTCATGAAACCCCTTCAAAAATGCAATCGCACTGCATGTGGTTGCTCAGAGCTGGGAGCTAGAGCGACATGCACAGGTTCACAGGTCATTCAATTTTCCAGACGACCTCCCGCGGAGCGCCGGTCAAACATAACCCGCCAAGTCGCAAGAAGCCCGCCGGTTTTTAAAAGGAAAAACCCCCGCTAACCCGCCGGAGTTGAAGGGAAGACGAGGAGGCAAAAACTCGAAGCTAATCACACCTTCTTGAGTCTTCATTTGCCGGACGAGTGATCACAAATTGAGGGCCTCGGCGTCCCCGGGAAACCAGGTAGACGGGATCGGATCAAGTTAGCGAAGAAGGGGGCGGCCATGGGTGAAAGCCTCCACACGGACGTTCCAGGGATATAACGCAGAGGCTTCGGGGGGGATCAGGAAAATTAAACCGGATGAGGTGACACTTCATCCCTGTGGAACCTGGGAGTGTCTGTGGTCCAAGGCCTCATCCAATATGATCAGTCCACACTTCACGACCTTCCAAGGCAACGCCGGCGGTGAATGGACTCGATCTCTATCCCTGTGCGAACTCCATCAGCACAACTCCATACATTATACTGATTTCTCATGTTGATTAGTCCTACACACTTCCAATCGCCAATGACTATGTAATATGTACATGTTATTCAAAATGGGTATGTGGTATAAATGAACCAAAATTAACATGTAAAGGTACATTTCCGTTATACACCAATCTAACGATCTAACGATCATCCCTTCATTCACAAATTCCAGGTCTGTACTTAAATTCGAAAGTGGATGCTTTAAGGATAACCAGCGACGTACCCGTTACAAAATAGATACCATACAAATATACTAGCCACGTCGCGCTGTATTCTTCAGAGTTTTGCCATAATCCATTTATAATGTGTTTGGGGACAAGTGTAGCTTAGATAGTTGCTATAGTTAATCAACTTAAATTTCAGTTGTAGGTATTTTTTTTATATCAGCTTTTGTTTCGTGTAAAGGAACCAGTAAATATTGGTGCCCCCGGATTTATATCTACGACGAAGTCATTGTAGAAGTTAACTACACGATATGGAGACACAACGATCAGATGTTTTCCTTTATTCAAATTTTATTTATTGAATTCAAATTGTTCTATTTCTGGATTTTGTAACAGTTATGGTTATTTGGCCCTTCCCGATTTTAGAATCCGTCGCCTTGCGAGATGAATCAGACGTTTTCAAGCGTCCGGGTTATTCTCTGAGAGTGGAGCTTTATTACCGCATCCACCTCAATGGAAGGGGCAACTATACCATTCTATCACCTCACAATTTCTACGTGTGTTTCCTTGTAAACCTAGGAAGAATTGCATTTAGTCGTACGGTCCAGCTCTGTTAGTCCGTTTTTACCTTTATGTAATAATTTGCAGCACTGAATTTTATTTTGCCTATTGCAATACTCCAGTTGTCCACCTCCGACCTATTAAGTGCCAAGTAGCCTCGAGAAATCAATCGTAGTCCAGTATTGATTAGTTGGACAAATAGATCAGAACCTGTAATTGGAATGACTGTTTGATTAGTGGTGATCGTATTCGACGGAAAGCATCGATGCAGCCAAGGTGAAGGGCGCTCTTACTCCATTGTCTCATAACTGGTGGTGGTCATATTAATTACCTAACCATCGATTTACAAATATGTAGTCATTGATTCAGTTTGTAGATTATGATGTAGCCCATAGTGTTTCTGGTAGCCATTGATTCTTTGGACCTGGGTTGGAGGCCTACTAAATCACATGATTTGTACCCTATACAACTTAGTATAGGGAATTACCTACTTCATATCTAACTTGTATATGAATATGGTCACATGATCATAATGGAAGATTCTTACTAAAGAACACTTAGTCCAGTTAAAGTCTAATCGAACTATCAATGTGAAATGTGAAAAAGCTCTTTCATAGAAGCCGCATAGATCAATCCAGGGGGGGGGGGTGCATACATACGCCTAGGGCTAAAAGAAATAGTTTGGCACTGCTTAGAAACAAGGGTGAGTTCTAATAGACGTGTCAGTGTATTGCCCTTTTGATGCGATATACTTCATATTGCACCTTATTGGGAAGCTCTGGTTAAGATCATTCAGTAAATGGAATAGAAAAGAAGGGTCAAATTTTTCATCCTTTGCATTGTCTCGCACACCAAACTGTTCAAAATCGAGTGAACAGAGCCTGGGGAATATCCTAATTCTTAATTGTGACCTTCAATTTGTAGTGAATGCGGGTCTCTAGATCGTATGAATCAGGTGTATCTAGTTTGCAAACTTGAACATTCTCGTAGGTAACCAACAGGAGACCGTCTAAGGGTTAATCCACTTAACCACTGAAAATTCCTCTCAAATCAAACTGCAATTATGTACAGCGTTTTCTGGATCAACCAGGCGCGGACTGATGTGCAGATGACAAATGCACCTGAAATAATCACCATCACACAGATAGACCAGCAACTCAAATCCTCATTGAAATACTTAGAAATATATAAAGCTCTAAAATAAAAAATAAAAATAAAAAAAACAATTGAAGATGTTCTTGCCAAATATTACTAAAATTGTCAAAATCCTACTAATAAACTGCTTAGCTTTTTTCCTTATACATTTTAACGTGCTTGGCTTGGCGGACAGGTAGCACTCACTAGCTTTTATGAATTATACCAATGCTGAACAATCCGAAGTCACTAGAGGCGTCGTGTTCCCTCAGCCCCTTTTTGGAAGCGCAAAAAAATATTAAAGAGGGACCATCGCCTACATTCTGTGGGACTAGTAATCCATGCAGAGTGATAGGTGGAAAGATGATCTTGAGAGAAGTTGAGGAAGGGATGACGTTGGCAGGTACTGGTCTGTCTTATTAGTTTGATCGACCATGAAAACTTCGCTCCTCATAAACTAAGGCCTCGTCAACAGATAAGAGGGGAAAAAAACCTCTAATCCCGATCCTACGAAGCCAGAATCGTGGGGGCTACGGGTTCTTATATTACGAGCAATTATTAAACGTTTCATTAGTTTTTCGTGTATTAATAATAATATGTCTATATAAATCATAATCGCGCCGACTACGAACCTAATCTATAAAGATAAAGGAAAGTCGTGCTAGTTACACTATTAATAACTCAAGAACGGCTGAACTGATTTGGCTGAAAACTGGTGGGGAGGTAGCCTAAAATCAGGAGAAGGATACAGGATACTCTTTCATCACGTTCCCGTGGAACGTTTCATATTACACGAGGGTATAACAAAACGCAACTGAAAGCATAATTGATAAATTGTTTATCAGTATCAAAGACATGAGTTACGTGCGGTATTTTATTAGTCAAGTTAGGAATGAAATCGCCGAAGGTGAAATGAATGACGCTGTGGCTACTACATGGCATTATAACGCCTTTGTCATCAGCTGTCAGTAGATCGTCACTCTCGAAACATTATTTCTAATTATTGATTTTGTTCTCACTTCACTTCTGTCTGCCCTTCTAGTTAATAAATATTCGTCAATTTCAAACTGTCGTTAAAGTTGTAATTATTCCTTTAAAACGGTTCACAGTGTAGTAACCATAACGCATTTAATCGAGAACTTGAACAGGAAAGTTTTTTTTCGTGATTTTATTTATTGCAACTGATTGTAGCATACATCATCCAGCAATATTTTATCTCATAAATGGACACGATGTACTGGGAGGGATTTCAAGAAACCAACCCTTCAGAGTTAACTGGAACACACTTCACTATAACACAGCACAGTCAAGTCCAATGGCTTGTTTCGCTTGAGGCGCGCAGTTCTCCTTCGTTGTCCAAAACGTTGAGCATCTCTGGGTTCTAGTGCTGGGTTTGAGGCGTTTTTCGTGCTTCTGGGCGTATTTTATGATGACTTCGTTTACTGTTTCCATCCTTAAGTCACGATGAATATCATCATTTCGCATACACAAGGGTGCACCAACTATACTTCTTTACGTTAGTCTTGCTGGCACAGCCCCACAGTTGAATCCCATATGTCCAAATAGGGCGTAAAATCTGTTAGTAGATAAGCAGTTTACTTTGAAGTGAAAGACGGGAATCCGCTCTCAGCTGCCAATACATTGTCCTGTATTTAATCTTCAGTTCCTCCTTTTTCATCTCGATGTGACGATTCCACACCAATTTTGAGTCGAGAGTCATTCCCAGATAATTCTCAGTGTCAGAATATGGGACATCGGAGTTATACAGTAAGAGCAATACCATTCCACCTTCTTCATAGTCATTCAGCAAACGAACTTTGTTTTGATGAATCGATATTGAGTTATTTCAACATTTGATTATTTTAGCAGGTAATTGTATAGAGGATGATTCAGTAATCTACTCCAGACTAACAAGGGACGTTAACCGTATGCTGCGTGACCCTAGTGTATGAAGACTGACAATAAACCAGCTGACGCTAATCCTAATCGATCGTAGGCGACACCACCCTGATTAACATCACTGAGCACTCACTTTTATTAAGCGCACGGACCTCAACCATAAATCTTACTTTTTCCCCCCATCACCAAACAAAAATGGCAAATAGAAACCGTGACGAGCTTTTGCCTCTTTTCTCTTCCCCCTTCTCACGGACTATCTCCTCCTAATGATTGACATCGAACCCCGTACACCTACTTAATGGTCCAAACTCGCAATTTGACCCCGTCGCAGATGGCTATTAAGGACATCTGCTCTCCTCCCTTCTATATCTATTCTCCTCTCTCTTTTCAACGTTAAAAACCACATTAGAAGGCCCCTTAATTACAGAACGGCAACACAATTAAACACTCCCACGGCAGCTTTCGTACCTTGGCGGGCTTAGAGGCCAACCCCGTCAAAGATATATCACTTTTATAATCTCGTCATATTTATTGCTTCGTGCCTTCTCGGAATTGGATGTGCAACCATACGTTTCAGTCTGGGGCCTTGTGGCTCCTTGAGTTATGAATTTATTGTAATAAGCCATAAAATATTGACCGGTAGAAAGTTACGATATTACTCTGAACCGTAACAACATCGCGTATTTATCTTTCTTTCTTATCGTGGTCTCTGCATGGCTTCGGTATTTTCTCGGTAAATAACGAACTTAAATCATCTTAGAGCTCTAAATATGTTGTTTCAAGCGGCCTTTTCGACAAAATGTCTTCTTAACTATCAATAGAAAGCGAAACAATAGGAAAGTGAAGCATACATTAGGACCTACAGGGGCATCAATGATACCCCATCGATTCACCCTCTTTCTTACTTACATTTGAAAGCTTTGAAATACAATCCCAAACTAGACCGAAGTTCTTCATTTTGATTTTTAGGTACCAGGAAATCGGGAGTAGATAGATAAATAGTGTATTTATTTAAATAAGAAGAATGCAATAACGAAAAGTGCAATACACACATACGCCATGACAAAAAGTCTGTTTGGCGGAGGGCGGCCGTTTTAAATACGTAATATACATAGATAACTTGAAAGTAACATATTTAAGAAACAATGCTAAGTTATTATTCACAAGGGAAACAAAATTTATCTTAACAAATAAGTTTCAATTCGCACTTTAGGGATTAAAGGTAAATTTGTGTATAAAATTTATAAATTGATAGGTAGTGTATATTATATTATTGATTTTAATTCATAATTTAACTTTAGGTTGTTCGTTTTTGAAAGTTCTTCAGGTAGGTTTACAAGGCGTTAAATTCGGCCACTAAGAGTCTCCTGTAAGTCCAAGCTGCTTTATAAAACGGGATCAGGTCAGCATAACAGTGGCTATCGGTCAGGAACTTGACGACTTCTTGTGTGTTCAGTTGGGTGTTCACCAATAAATCGGCTCCTCATACCGCGAAATAAGGCACATCTCCCTAAGAAGTGATCGGTGGATTCGGGTTCTTGCAGATTCCACATGGAGCAAAGTTGCACCGCATTCAGGTCTTTTTTTCCCTTTTTTTAGAGGTTGGTGAAAAATCCATTACTGGACTGACAGTGAGGGGTACGCATCAAAGATATGTCCCCCTCACACTTTGTGTCGGGGGTCTCCATCGTGGTATACCGACTAAAAAACACTGTTCCTCTCTTCTTTCAAGATTGTCTCGGGACTGCTTTTTGGCATTACTTCGGTACAGACTGAGGGTTCCTCCTGGTCTTCACTACTTCTACCCTGACTCATTCCCAGCTTCTGTTCGCTTCCTTCTCTTTGAGCACCATAGTGATATACGTGTTGACTGTACTTCAGTTCTCCACAGATTGTATCATCTTTTCTATCACTGTTGCTGGGCTGAAATCACCTATTACTCCAACCACTTCCTGCCTTACCTGCTGCCATTTCGGGCATACGAAGAATGTGTGCTCCACATCATCTTCCCCCATTCGGCAGTACCCACACCTTGCCTCGGAAGTCTTCCCTATTTCCTTTAGGAACGACCGATAGTAACCATTGCCAATAGTGCCCATGGCCGACTGTTCATCGGCAGTCATTCTCCTCTATGCTTTATTATCGTTTTCATGTCAGGGAAGCTGAGATCTGAGCGTATAAATTTGGGGTTTTCATCCAGCTGTCGGTATAGCAGGTGGAATTGCACCTGGTTTGAGCTCAAGATCCATTCTTGGCGCATTTCAAGTTTAATTTTCTCCAATGCTTTGGCAGCCATATCATTCCACAAATTCATCAAGCTCGCATTGGTGGGTATATTCTGCTTAATAGCCAATTTTCGCCATTCCGCCGCCCATCCTACGTTTTCCTGCAGGCAGAGCTCAGTCGTTGCTCGAGTCCATCTGTTCGGGAGTATAAGCTGTGTCAGCAGCACTTGAATGGATTGCCTATGTTCATCCTCTTTTTCAACAGAAAATGCCGGATTTCCTAGGTTTGTTGCACAACTAATCTAAAATTAAAAAAAAAAGCTCAGGTGGAAATTGTGAAGAAACAGCTTATACCACTTTAACCTCCTCCACTCACCTCCGTTCATAATGAAAACTGAAGGTTCCAAAAATATGCTGGACCAAAATTGTAAGACCTGCTCCTGGAAGAAACCTGATGTGTCGATATCCGTGATTACTGTTTCGTTCAATTAAAAACTGAGTACAGTAAGCTACCATTTTGTTTAGAATAAAAGAATTCGGCATCATTTTCTATATTACTCAAATTTACTCCAATGGCTACTCGTGAATAGGGTCCAACAAAGCCCATTGTGGCCAGACACGTTTGTGATCTGAGACCCCACTGTACGTGAAAGGGGCGATGAGCGTCTAAAGGGGTAAACACAGCAGCCGCGAATGTTCTCTGGGGCCTGTCGGGAAGACTATTATACTTTTCAATAATTTATAGCACCCCCTACGAACTTGACGAGTAAATCATGCGATAGGAACCGTTTCTAATTTGGAGGAACCGCAACAATGCACCTTCGGACTCTACACCGTTCCACGGTGTCTCTCAATATAAACATTATCATAAGTTTAGGCCATGTTGGTGTTAACCGGCAAAGGTTTACGCGTGGACGTACTGTTACCATGCTTGAAGGGTTAGATTAAGAAGGTGATGGTATGTACCAGCTGTCACTTTCCTGGGTTGACGCAAACGAACGAAACATCCACAGGATAGCCCAGAAGCTACAAAGCTTCAGGTTTATGCTAAGTTCAGACGTTTTAAAATACGGATGGGTGGAGGGGTGGCGTTTGATTCGAAAAATAGTGATTTTGACTTGGAAAATGTTCAGTCTGGTTGAAAATATGGTATCGGGTGGTCCAGGGAAGTTCGGTTGCCCCAGTGCTTTTCAAATTGTAATCGACGGTATCATTAATCTTGATATTTTACGCAATCTTTAGCTATTCGCGGCGACACTGCAGTACTTTATCAGACTGGCTCTTGCGACTAGGAATTAGAGACAGCCAACCGCTCTATAAACATGGTCTACGAATGACTTTCAGTCCACTCACTGAGCCTAAGTATCTGTAAGTAAAACAAAGGTAGTGTATGTTTCTTGTGATCTCCAACGATTGGACGACGAATGCAGTGGAAATCCTCGCGTGTTTCCTTGGTGAGGTTTGCTTTTGTCAGAGGCTTGTTCGGGTGAGGATTGCTGGATACAAACGAGTATTTTATTTTACGCATACTTTATTCTCTTCGGCAAAGTCTACTATTCCTGCAGCTTAGAATCATCTACCAGACTATATAACAGACTGTATTATATTCTGGGATCTTGATGAAGGAATGTGCAGTAGACTCTATCCTCTAGTCCCTGCCTGTTGTCCAAACGCCCATCTTGAGAGTTATTCCAAGCAGGCAACCACGTTTCTCCTCCAAGGCTCTATTTGGTAGTGGATAGCCCTGCTCAGGCAACTTGCTCCGAAAATTCTTCCTGCCATTCATCCATAAACATCCCCCTTACTCTTGCATTCCTCACATGAATGGTCACTCCAATATTTCACGCTCTCCACCATCCGCTGCATACCCACCCTTCTCATCAACACAAACAACCATATTGTTCTCCCTACCTCTTCCCTTAAGGCACTATATTCCTGAAATGCGGAACATTGAGACATTCTCAAGTTCTGCCTTGAATAAAATAATATTCACATGTGTGATTCATGTGGGTCCAATAAACTGCCAACAACTCTTTAGGAGTCTTCGCAGAACCTAAGAATAACGTTCCTCCCTACAATGGTATGAAAACGTCTTCCATAACGAAGTTGGAATTTCCTTTACTATCATCGTACCGACTCAATTTAAAATAGCGATTATTCACTGATAGTCAATTTCGAACAATATTATTGTAAACTTACGTAAAATCCTCCCCTTCCCCCTTAACAACACGAATTTAGTTTAATCGAGTGGGTTTGGTTCCTCCACATAAATATGGGACCTTTGTATTGTCAAAATCAAATCAAAATCGTTTATTTATACAACCACTGTTGGGTATTACAATGTGAAATGAGTTCCAAATATCCCATTTTCACAGTCAAATATCAAATACTTGAGGCATACCTTAGCTTTATAATAGATGTTTGTAATATTTACTTTTGTAATACTCAGAATAGGAATAAAAACGTATTTCTTCGTTCATTCCCATAACTCGTTCATTTTAGACGAACTACAGCAATACCAAACTTGATAAGTTCATCCAGTGGGGAATTCACCCACTATGATTCTCGCTTTGACGTGAAAAGGCTCATAACTCTCCATCCACCTCCATAACGAATGGAGTCCATTTATGAATTAATGAGGGCGTCAGAGAGAACCAAATGCATGACGCTCTAATTACGCGTGATGAGATATCGCGGAAGAAACGAACTTGACGGCTTTTCATACGACCGCCGAAAACGCTTGTCCCTGCGGCCGCGTCCGCCGCAACGGCTCTGACACCTGGGGGAATAAGCCTCGGAAAACGGAGCGAAAAGCCGGCGGCTCGTGACACCGCTGACGAGATGCGGTCGGGACGTCTGGTCGGGAGAACCCGCTTGGTTTTGTCGGGGAACCGGCGAGAGGATGGCGGCGACGCGAGGGCTCCTTTCGTCACTGAAATTGGCTCATAAACCAGAAACCTCGGGAGTTATGACTCCACAATGCGGTCGTCCCCCCTTCCCGCCTGCCGCCGTTATGGAGAAGGAAAAAACCTCCTTTGTGATACTTGCGGTTTCCCCGGAGTTATCACCCAATAAAAAAAACGAAATTTCGTCCGTCGTCTGTGGGAGCCCCCGATGCGGACAGATATCGCGAAACATTCATTGCCAATAATAAAAATAATAAACAAAAAAAAAGCCCGCCAAGTTGGGTGTGACACATAGCTCTCTCGTCTAGGTCACACGAATAGATAGATTTTTTGGAATGGTCTATATGAGCGATTCTAAAAAAAGCGCAATTTCCAACGGTGAAATCGAACGACTGTCAATCATCTCCAAACTTCATCCAAAATTGCATTAGCTTTCCTGGGATCACAAACAGAAAAACAACGAACAATATGATGCTCAAATAACGATTCCAAATTTAATCAGTTCAATCATCAATCACCAATTCAATGGATTGATGGTGGTAGAAGAGGAGGATTGAAGGGTGGTAAAGAGAATATTGAGTTTGTGAGCCGGACTTTTCTTAAGAATGGCTAAGTAAAAAGTAAGTAAAGTAAACAAGGAATTTCACCTTGGATTTTCGTCCGACTACCCGCAGGTGTCGCGGGCGTCGCCAGCCGTCCTCCAGAGAGGATCGGAACTAGGTCTGACGATTTCGCTCGTGGCTTCCCATTGCCTCACGCCCCTGGGTTGGGAGCGTTTTGGATTCACGTGATATCGAGATCAGAGGTGAACAGTCTAACGACAGGACAGATATACAACACTTGATAGGATTTTGGCCCTAATCATTGGTGCCTGCCGGATTCAAACCGGGGCAATCAGTACTCCCACTGAAAGTAAACAGCAAGAGGACTGACGCCCCAGCTCGCTTGGACAACCTGTCCCACTTCTTAAGAAGGTGCAGGTTTCTAAAACATGATAGTTTATTTTCAAAAGCCATTTTGAGGTTAACTAAACACATAAATTAAAAACATGCATACATTTCAACATTGAAAATTGATAGAGTTGTGGTACCTGTATGAGAGAAATGTAAGCAACTGAATGATATACTCTCTTCATGCTTCGCATCTAACTGGAAAGAGGTTAGTTCGGAAGCCTTTCTTGCTCTTTGGCAATGCTGCTAACCACTTTTGATACCGTCAGTCTTGCAAAATTACCTTGCATGCTTCCTTCAGAAGGGAAAAAACTACTGGTAGGCAGTAACGATGTTTTGTGTAATTACAAATTCTCAAAAGAGTTTCTAGGTAGTTTTGAAGACGAGTGATTTCATTTCTGTAAAGGTTGAACTACGTTTTTCAAGTCTTAAAACATTTATCAACAGAAAATACACGTTCTACATTCTAAGGGAGGACGTACCTAATGAATGGAAATGAGATCGTTACACGTGGTGGTAATGGTAAATTTAGTTTTCAACGTCTGAGAAAAAATTATTCATGGATAGAAAAATGAATGTATACAGATATACCTGATTGACCATGATTATTATGCACATCGATATTTAAAATATTTTGACAGAAGACCCCAAGATCTCATATATCTAAAGGGATCCTTAAATAATCCATCCGGGATCCATTTGCGCTTTTTTTGAGAACCTCCAAGATAATCTTGAAAGATATAAAATATAAGCTTGTAATATGTTTATCATTTTTTAAAATTTCTTAGATGGACGTGAGACAACCCAGACATGAGAGAAAAAATTGTATACAAACCCTTTTCAGACCGTTTTAATACCAAATCCGTTGGAAAAAAACGAGAGTTGTGTATATGTGTGTGCCTTTTCTTCTCAAAAAATGTTCGTGATTCTTTTTTTTTTTTCGATTTAAATTTTATTGTAAATGACGGAAGATTGGATTTAGAAGGGACAGTTCCGAAAAAGCGTGTTTTTTTCAATTATGTGGACGCTTCTCAATTGATTTTATTTTTGTGATCCGCCGTATGGGCCATGAAGGGCCTTGGAACTGATATTAAAAAAATTCGTTCTCCCTGCACGTTGACTCTATCTATTGTCGTTGATTCAGGGTTCAAGTCAGACCGATCGCCTAGCACGCATAGGTGCTTACGGGCAAAAATATGGTTTTTGCTGACATAAGCAACTGGGGTGTCATTTCGTTGTAATTTCGGTCCTAGTAATCGACTGGGATTGATTTCAGATCCGCAAAATATCCAACATTTCTGAACCTTAAACAGACCCTAAAACCCCACAACCAACCAAACATTATTCAAAAGTCAGTAGACTCATATCTTGAAAATAGTTAGCTTTTTTGTCTTAGTTTAATCTGGGTCTTCTCTTCAACATCCCGTCGTATTTCCTGTTAATAGATTATAGCTATATTATCCTATACTGTCCATATAGTATCTTTTCTTTTCTCATGCTTTGGATGGATGAAGTATGAAGTACTCGTAGATATTGTATCTCAAAACTCCGGCAGCGGAACTGTAGCAGAAGAACAAGGACTCAATATGATTGAGCCTACTATACATAACCTGAATTTTAATCTGATCGTACATGCACGGAAATCTGTTTGTTGTTTGTTCTGTTCGCTAAGTAACGATTCAGAGTCTAGCAAAACAGGTTTAAAAAGAACGCATGATTTCATTTTTATGTAGCAAAACGGAGCTGAGTGGAGGCGCTCGTAAAATTAGATGAACCTTGGGGAACCGGGATATCGTTTTGTTTCCCTTTTTTTGAATCGCATTGTGCGGCGTCATTGCTAAAAGTCTTCCGCATATTTTATTTACATTTTGTGCCTCCCCAATTCTCTTTTGAGTTTCTCGAAGAGCTAACTGTAGCGTCTTGGGAGTTGTACAGGTAGTCAGTGGAAATTTTACGAGGTCGTTAAATCTGGTAATTATTCTCAGAGAACGAGTCCTATTTCATTTCCTCAGTCCATAATTTCGTAGGACGTATTTACACAATGTTAACTGCAAATACTTGGATGTACCACGAACCAATCTGCCCGTAGGAAGGCTTGCAACAATCGCAACGTGAGACTGTGTCAGATTTGTTTAGTTTCTCATAGAATGCACTCCCTTGTTGTCTTGTCAACTTCGTTTCGAATATGGTATGTTTGACTAATAACCTAACACATAATGCTACTGATGTCAGAATGCAAGATAACTCGTAAGGTGTCTTCACATACTACAGCCGAAATTAGCAGCTGTCGGTGTACAAATTCTTTCAATGATGACGACTTTCATTCAAAAACTCCGTAAATCAATTCACAAAGCCCATTTAAGCCCATTTTCCAAATTTTCAAACCTGAAAATGAAATGTCCCAATTCAGATTAGCTCTGATAGGTCTGGGAGTCTTTCAATCGATTCTGTGCCCAAAATTAGCCAGAAACAGCATCCCTATTGATTATTTCAGTAAATAACATCGAAAACCCAAGTTTTGGCACGTTTTTGATCAATTTCTGGCCCACAGTATCTATTCAGACGATCGGACTGGGTGGAAGTTAAAATGGAGTCCAATTGCGAAAGAAAGAGTTGTTTACACCAATTCTAAGCCCATTTGTACGACGGAGGACATAGTAGATTTGGAATTCACGTTCTTTGAAACGTGAAATGACAAAGTTTGAGATGGTTTATGAAATATTTTTGCTGTTGACTAGATTGATCATTGACTCTCTGCAAAGGGCAACTAAGCCAGTAATTTTGACTTGGCGAAAGAAATTCGAAGAATTTAGATTTCATGAAAATCGCAGTATTAGGTACTCTCATTTCAAAACTGTGTATGAAAACGTTCTTGAAAACTTTGAAAATTAATAACACAATAATTAAATATGTCTCTGTAAGACCGCCCTCCTAAATTGATCTGTTATTTAATTAGTTAACTTATCTGTGGTCCATTATCCACATATAACTGCATAAACGGAGGTACATAACAATCAGAAATTAAATAAAACACCGACACTTATCGTATCAAGAGTTGATATACAAGTTCGATGATGTACTCGTATTAAAAAGACGATAGTATCCACTATTTGATAATTAATGAACTGACGACCAAAACGCATGAGAGGCCGAGGTATAATAAACAAGTAGGAGGTAAATAAAAGCTATAATAAACATGATTTGTTGACCAGGGAATTAAATTGAGAATACTTCAGTACATTATTCTTACTTATACAATATATATTATGACGTTCTTCGTTCCAAGTGCAATTTTTGCTCCTTAAGGTAAACATACACTGGTCTCAATGGACTCATTTTATAATTGGAGTGCTTTATATAAATGATAAACGAAATAACTTATTTCGGACAACTTTGATTTTAAATAGTTCACCCATATGGTTCTGGCCTTCAGAATTGATGATCGAGTCCTCATATGTGACTTCTTATAAATTCCCAAGATACGGAAGATGGACAGATTTAATTATATATTCATTTAACGGATCTATAATTGATTAATTACGTATTTATTTAACGAATCAATTATTGTAATAATATATTCTGGTTACTGAGCAACTTGAAGCATGAAGTAACATATTTTGAGGGTGGTGAAGGGGGGGGGGGGTTAACTACTATTTTTCTTGGTAAATTAAAAATGTTCGCCAGTTATTGAAAATGATGCCTCAAAAACTTTGTTCATAAAAGCTCGTTTCGCAGGAATGGGACTTTTTCTATATCGAAATTAATGGAACGTCCCTTTTCGTAGAACGCCATCAACTTAAAACCCCATATTAAAAATTTTAATTTTATCAAACGATCTCGTCGGGAACCCTTGAACGCGGGCACACTGCTGACTAGAGATGAAACCGTTAGGCAAACACTCTTTCCCATCTCTTCGGGCAATCTTTTTAATTCGAGACACGTACATAAACAACGTGGGACAATATTTAAGTTAGAAAAGGCTTCTTGGATCCCTCTTCTGTCCGTACCAACTTTTATCAACGCTAATTTACTACGGTCAGACTGTGAAGGACTGGGGGGCGGAGTTGTCGCTCTTTTCAGAGATGGTTGCCAAGCGTTTGAGTTAGGTAACGTATGTAACCCGATTTTTTCACCACCCCTTGAATGTGTGGTTTTGACTTCTTGCTGTGTCGGAATTAATCAAGAAAACGCAGTTGAGAGTTAGCCACCAAACAATCTATTATTGGATTGGTTGGAAGGTATATCTAATGGACTGGATGACATTGCTGCTGCAACGCATTTATCATGTTCCAAAATTGACAGGGATGTTTTTAGGATTAGCAACTCTGAAATATCCGTGAGGAAACGAAACTGACACGAGAGGCGGTATTCATCTCGCTTTGCAGCAATTTGAAATTGAACTTCTGTGAAACTCACGTGTTGTGTGATGAAAACTCATGAAGGAAGTTCTCATGAATAGAATGAGACGCAAAGAGGATTGTCTCCTGGTAAACGGAAGATGGAGTGAAAATTGCAAAAAACTTGTTGCTGCTTGAGATGTAGGTGCAGATGCAAGGAAGAGCTCCCAAGGTGAGGGTTTTGATCCCCGCTCATGTTTTTGTACTTTTCTGAGTTTTTCGTTTAATCAAAAAGACTCAGTCCCTAGTGAGGGGTGTGAGGCCCTTGATTAATTGTTCGCTTTGAATAGAACTCATTGAGTTTTTCCCCGAAGAGATTAACCCCTCAATGGGTGAACGCTCAGGCACTAAAATACTATGTAGGATGCCGTCTCGAAGGTCTCCTCACATAGAATACACAGGGTTGAAGTTTGTGTGACCCCTATGCAGTTTAGATGAATCGTAGGAGTGCAAAGCTAGTTATAAGACTGTCTATCGTTTTTGGTCACTTCGGTTTTTCTAAATGGCCCTTCAGTAATCATGCTCTAGGGTTGAGCCACCATGAGTTTACTGTGGACATGATCTTCGATATTGGACCATCTTCTATTGGTTTGTTGGATGAACCACGTGTCCTCCTGAAGGTACTTTTTGCAAGACAATCTGCTGTTTTAGGACCTATGGGTTTGGGAGCATCTTCTGGCAAGCTCATCAGCCTACCAGTTGTACCTCTCATCACATCCTCACTCTCAACAGCAGCATGGTGCTGCTGGAACACAACGATTAGTTTGTAATTATACTATCCTTGCTAATCAATATTAGGATACTATTTCCCGTCCTCATGCACTCATTTGCGCGTTGCATATTCTTCAAATGAGTTCAAAGCAGCAAGCAGAGACACTCCTTTTCAGTGGCAGCCCAGTGACCATTCTAGGATTTAGGGTGGGGGGGGGGGGGGCACTGTCAGCAAACACAATGACTCCATCACAGCGCCAGTCCAGGAAGGACTCGCGAAGGAATGGTTGGTGACCCAGGAAAGTATGGGAATAACCACTCTTTGATGTACTCCAAGTGCAGGCCACGATCTGGAGAACTCAGTTCAATGAAATCAATCACTTGCTGATCAGCTGAGATGCACTTGGAGTGGTTTCTCAGTCAAGATTTAATAACAGATAAATAGCACCTAACAGTAACAATTGGATATGGTGAGCCGTACACGCATATTTTGCAACTTTCAGCAGAAACGAATTTACCTACGTTCTAGTAAAGATGTTGTCAGCTGACTGTGTGAATAATGATATATCAATTGTTTTCTCACGCTAACTCCAACCATATGGATATGGTTTTCCATAGGGGATTCCCTTAACGTGCATATTTTTCCTGTTCATTACAAATTTGGAATTTGAATATGAGTATGAGTATTTGAACATGTTGGTTTATTAATAATCTGAATTTACAAAGAAACGTTTAGGTCTTCCCTCCTTCCCTTCAAAACATTCCATCTTCAACAGTATTTACTGGAGATATTTCAGTAATGCTACAGCAAAATCCCACATCAGCGATAAAAAACGGAGTAAGATAGAATGTTGTCTGTATTTCCACGAAAGTAAAGCGTTACACTGTTAAATCGATTTCGACGGTTAGGTCATCATCAGTAACAAACATGAACTCCGTTTTTATTTGAAATGGGTTTCCACAACTTCGTCGCGAGTGACTTAGTCCGTACCATATCAGCGAACCGAGTTTTTTCAAACCTAACGATTTTGAATAAATTTGTCGTTTAACATTCACGAGAATTCACGATTCACAGTACAGTTAACAATCTCAAGCTTGAAACGAAAAATATATAAATAACCTGTTTCCTTCTTAACGTTGGAATCGTAACCTGGAAAGCACAATCCAGTAACAGGTGCATTCGAAGCAATAATTTCACGAAAAATCTCCACTCAATGGTCTGAACGCTGAAGTGCTTATAATAAGAGTATATCCTCATGTAGAGAACACAAAGTTTGATTCTATGTTTATTTCTGTTTATGTGTGTATCTATCTACGTTTCAAATAGACGGCTAAACTGCTGGACTGATTTTGGCAGGGAGTCTTCATAAAATGATCATTGAGTTCTACCACACAACATAGGCTAGGTCAGAACCTCCAAAACATCCTAACATCCTCCATAAATGGTGCTCTCCTTTGCAACCGAATTGTTTGGCTCCTGAACTTTTGTAACTGGGAGAGCCTTGGACAAGAATCATACATTTTCCGTAGTGCATGGGTTTCAAGCTAGTATTATATGAACTTAGTTATAAATTAGTTTTTACAGAAATAGCAGGGGGATCATAAATCATAAATAATCAATATGTAACAATATTCAGTGGTGTCAACACAGTGTATCTCTTCATTCAGGATATTTGAAGGAGAGGATGGGCTTGGATGAAGCAGCAATATTTCAGAGCACCGTAATTACATTCCTGGACAGTATGGTTCCTTTTTGTTTTCAAGAGTAATGCACACGAATGAATTAAAGTTTTTTAAGCTCACAATATTTTTCCTTGTAAAAACTAGCACGGTGATATTTCACTTTGCACTAAATACTCGAGACAAATAAAATAAACGTGAGAAAAAGCCGGGGTCTAACATAAATACTGCAGATGCTTTGCAGGGGGGCCTTACGTCGCGGGGACTCGCTAAGAGTAATTTGATCCAAGCTCTTAACATGTTTTATGGCGGAAGACAGAGGTTGTAATTCTTGGGGATATTTGGCGCAGAGGTTCTTGTCATAAGTGCGGCTTTGATAAATAAGTTGTTTCTTTCCGAGTTAGAAAAAAATAAGTGGAGCGGCCGGAGGGTGAGGCGCGGAACTAGGAGACGCCCTTTTTGGTCAGAAAGCGAAGAGACCATAACCACTAGTCAAAGTGTTTGCCGAAGGAAGGCGGCAGGCGAAGGGACGATTCCTCTTCTGGATAAGGAGTCCTTCTTGGCAATAAATACAAGATTGAAGGCCACTAGCGAGTTCTCATATATCGTTTTCGAAGGGAGAGGTTTCGGAGGCTTTAAAGGTCCGCCCAATGGGCACAGAGAAGCCACTTCCATGAGCAAAACCTTCCCCGTGTTAGGGGCTAGGCATTTAGATGTGGCGAAAAAAGGGCTAGGGAGGGGTGGGGGAAAGTACAGGACTTCAGCCCTTTCCCTTCGAAAGATAAAGGCCGAGTTTCCGGGGAGACCCTTCTGCACCATTAGGGATAGCGTGCCGTTGGAGACTTTATCTCAGGCGCGGGATCGACCATTACCGAACGACCGGGATACGGGCAACTGTAAATACTTCAGCGTTTGCTCCTTGCGGGGATTAGAGATGGAGTTATTTACTGCGAAACCTTCCCTCCGGTTCCTATCAGACTGGCCCGGCCGGGGGCGGCCACTAGGGCGATGGTCGTCCGCGGAAATATCCTGGAAACAGAGGATCTTAAGGTTTCAGGTCGAATCTATACGGCAATGCCTGGGTCCGAAGTGAGTTTTACTGGGGGTGGATATTTCACGTTACAGAACCAACCGACTTTCTTCACATTGTCCATGGTCAATATCAGAGAACATCCCGCATCAGTGAGTCAGAACGAGAACCAGAAAGAACACAATTATTCTTAAACACTGACAAGTTTTGCTTGAAGGGTTGGAGTCGCTCATCATCTTTAAGTTGAGATTTGAGTGAGGATTTTGCATTCGATCACGCTTATAATAAAGATACCTAATTTGCACTTCTTACCTCACACATCAATCACTTCTATTTTATGCTGCCTCCAAAGATTTGACATCACTGCTAGCAGCTACCAGCAACAATTTTTGAAAACGTAGGTAAAATGACACACAAAAATCTATTTTCATTCACTTTAGCCAATTTGCGAAGAGCTAGTCCTTAGTGGACAAGAGAAGCTCCAATGGATGGTGTAACAGTATTTGCAGAACAATATTGAGCAATTTCTGGGCAATATTCGTGAATTACTTAGAAACTTGGTAAATCTGAAGTTCCCAATCACATGATTGTGTGATTGTCACCTAACTAAACTTGGATGGAAATGTTTGAACTCCTTCAAGTTTAAATTTGTTAACAGATAACAATAGCAACATAATGTCCCAGAACTGCTTCTAAAACTGAGAGAAAGTTCGACGAATTGGCTCGTTTTTGCAACAAATCATTAATGGTTATGTAGAAGATTCCATTTAATTTGTACTAGCAATTTTCTTAACCCATGTTAATAATCATGTCGAAAAGCTCTTGGGTCCGAACGAACACTCTTAGTATTATCTGTTGCAATTTCCATTAAACGCACTGGGTGCCTTTACCCCCTACTGCGCCAGTTCTATTGCCGATACTGATCTATTTTTCCAACAATCTATAGATTACTAGAAATATTGATTGAGGATATTATTTTATTCTTGAGATGAGCATGAAGCATCCAGACCACCAAAATTGACCTCCGCTTAAACAATGGCCTCCTTAATTTCATTGTTGATTCATAAACCGGATATTACTTCATGTAAGGTGGAAGAGCAGAAACAAAGGACTGTCAACATCAGAATATGTGACACTATCACGTGTGGCAATAGAGGCGGTTCATATTCGAAATCTTGCAATTTTTTTCGGCATCAAGCATGACAGCGTTGGCCTTCTAAAAGACGATGGGGAGCCACAAAGCCAAAATGGAAACATCTAGCTTAGAAAATATATTTAATTTCTCTGATCTGAGAACTTAAGGTTTTTGTCAATCATTCAAACAGAAGTTTTTGGACGTGTTATACATTTTTCGAAACTAGAGATGGTAAATGAGGATATTTAAGAAAACATGCTAACAACAATGATATTAAATCGATTTACCGTTGCAATTCCACTGAGTCTTCCAATGAGAAAAGAGACAGGAATCCTTGCAATAACATTAACTAGGTAGGTGTTGTGAAGTGAATAGTCATAGGTATTTGTTGACAGTTTTTCAGTTGGAATTTTAACATTTCAAAAACTTGTAAAAACAGAATAAGAGATACAATACGACTTTTTCAATCTTCATTTATTACTAAAAGCAGAAGATTCGCAAGGGACAACATTTAATCAGAACATAGATCAAAATATCGAATAAGAATCCACACTCGCTTCCTTGATTTATCCAGTGACCTTAGGGACACTGTTCGACACATTAAAAACCGGCATTTACTCATCAGTCAACACTTGGGAGTAAAATACCTCATAACAAACTTTCTTATGGAAGATGAGTACATTCAATTCACGAATTTCCTCCTCAACTGGTCATTGAATGGGGGTGTAGATCTTATAACAGAAGTATAGGGGAATCATATTGAATGTGCACAATCATTGACAACGTTATAGATATTGAAGTATGCTGTGCTTAAGCTAATGGAATTTCAACGCAGTAGCAGCTGGTCCACGACATAGTATTAGAATCAGTGACTTCAAACCTCTGAGAACGAGCCTCGAGCAGCAAGGGCCCTCGAGATTCAGAACAGAGCTCTGAAGGGGGAGCGATAAAAATCCGAACACTAGAGATAGTTTACCCAGACGGTCTATGTAGACTTCATCAGTTGAACATGTCAGGGCCTGGGAATATGTCCTCTCCTCAGTCAAGAGCTTGACAGATTTATTAGCTTACACGTTCTGTCAAGGAGGCGCGGCCCTGAGTCTCGAGTGTTTAGAAGAGATTTAAACTTCGATCTTCAATCGGATGATGTGGTGACTCGGATCCTACTCGTTTGACCTCAACTTTTGATGCAGTGGGGAATCTCGCCACTGATTTTGGTTTAGTATTCAATAATAAACCATTGTAATCGCTCTGGAAAAAAATTCTAACCCCCCTGAAAATTTCATTGTTTACGTTTCAAAGGGTGTAGAATCCGAATCTGCAATAAAAATTTTTCCGTCCGTCCGCCGTACGCCGTACGCACGATATCTCCGAAACGGCTGGAGCAAAATATCTGAAATTTTCAGGAAAAATCCATCTTGGGCGAAATTCTTGAGCGAGCTCCCTCACTCAATTTAAAGTGCCCTTTAAGGGCTGTAAAAGTTTTGTAAAATCCCTAAAAACCTCAAAACAAGTCGAATCGGCCTAAATATTTACGTATTTGAAGAACATACCATCAGGAATCGAATGAGCCCTTCCCCACGTCCGTAGGTCAAACCATTCCCGATGTATCGCCCGATTTATGGTGCCAACATTTGCGGTTTTTGGTTTATTATTGTTTGTTTGTAACCTAGTGATGTCCGGCCGATAGCGTCGAGTTGTAGTGAATGTGGTTACTGGAGTGATAGCTGATGTGGGTACTTGTAGTTTATAGCCGATACACGGGTTGAAGCATTCTGATGTGCATGAAACGCTGATAATATATAGGTAAATATTATTACTGGAGATTATTATTCAATATTATTACTAGGGTTAATAAGTATTCTTTCACTCGGGTTTATTATTCAATTGGCTTGCGTTCAGGATTTGAATCTGTACTAAGCTTCGGAGTGTGCGTGTTTCACAGGTGATAGAGCGATTATGGAATTTCAGGAGATATACATAGAGCACGTAAATCTGTTCTCAACCAAAGTACCTATTTGGATTGGTCAGTTGATCATATTTGTGTGCCTCCTGAAATTCATTCTTGAAAACTTCCCCAAACCCAAATTTAAACGATGCAGCCAAAGGTAGACTGATGTAGAGGAGGCACACAAATAACATCAACTGATCAATCCAAATAGGTGTTTTGGTTGAGAACCGATTTACGTGGTCTATGCATATCTCCTGAAATTCAATAATCGCTCTATCACCTGTGAAACACGCACGCTGCAAATTCTTTCAGTGGGGTTTATTATTCAATTTTATTCATTTGAGTTACATTCATGATTTGAATTTCTACTAAGCTTTGGAGTGTGCGCGTGTCACAGGATAGAGCGATTATTGAACTTCAGGAGGCACACGAATATGATCAACTGATCAATCCAAATAGGTATTTCGCTTGAGAACAGATTTACGTGCTCCATGCATATCTCCCGAAATTCAATAATCGCTCTATCCTGTGAAACGCGCACACTCTAAAGCTTAGTAGAAATTCAAATTATGAACGCAAGCCAATTGAATAATAAACCCCAGTGAAACAATTTGCAGCGTTTTTCACATATAAGCATTCGGGCTAGCTCCGTCATGGTATGGGAAAAAATCAGATTTAGGCATTATTCGAATGAAAATCTGCCGTGAACTACAGATCGGATGAAATGAACATTCACTGGTCGTCGGTTGCAAACTGAATAACCGGAATCGGGGGGATAAAGATAAACGGGATTAAAAGAAATGACTGTGGGGATGAGGAGCTCCGTTATTTACCAAAATTCTGAATCATACTTGAGTTGGGAATCCACCTACATTGCATACTATGCAATGCATAGGTATAGATCGGGTTACCAACTAGCCATCGTCCGGTAAGGGTACCTATCAAAAGATTTATTTGGTATTAAAAAGATAGGAAATTTCATGGTCTTTCCAACGTTCTATATGACTATGACTGTTTAGATGAAATGAGGTCGATAACACGAAAGAAATCTTGAATCGTGAATAACTCTGAATACAATCGTATATCGGTAGTTCCGAAATAATATTTTTAATAAGTTCTACTTGGTGCTATAAAAAAAATAACTTTAAAAAATTAACCGGACAGAAACGGTGATATTTATTTATATGCATAAGTAGTTCAGGATGAATTTTTCAACTTGAAATGTATATCACATCAAATTTTAAACAATATCCAACCTAAAGACGATCCCAATTTTAACACTGACGGTTAATCATTCTTTGAACATCTACTCGTTTCATTTTGAGGTTCAATAGGTCACTTTTAGGAGGGTTCAGAAATCCTGAAATAAAATCCTAGCTACGCCCTTGTTGAGAATAATAAACCAGATTACAGAAATATGAAAAAATACTTACCTACTCAAAAAATGATAAACAACAAGCTCTGGGAGCTAACAAGTGCAGCTCAATTTTTTTCAAAAATATACACAGACAAAGACACTTGTAAATTGGAGTATGCAGGAGTTAAAAATGTGTAGGTATTTCCGAGAACATCTGTAGGCATCATATAAATATTCAGGTCGTGTTAGGAAAGTAGTTCGATGCTTTTTCGCAAGCGGTTTTTATGCTCTTGAGGGACACGCTACATAAACCAACCGGTTCCCGCGGTAGAGAGTGATTGACTGACGTTGATTTGACAGTGAGTGATTTCGAGGAAAATCCTCTCCACGGGTATCATTTTCCCTTCAGTCACCCGCGAAAATGAAGTTAAAATGGCGAAGCCCTCCCGACGGAAAATCTCTTTGTAGAGGAGGCGATCCCCCCCTCCCCGCCGGCCGACTCCTTCCGAACCCATCCCTTCCCCGCAGAGCTGTCGCTTCAATGGCGCGCACCGAGAACTGATTGGCATGTAACGCGGTTTGAAACGGCAGTATATCGGAAAGGGGTGGAGAAGGGGATAGCGGTGGGGCGACAGGACGAGGCGGGACGGGGTGTTCCCTGTCACTCCATTGCAATCTATTTGTCACTAGCTCTACGTCTGTCAGGGCCGACGCTTGTCAAGCCGTCCTATAGCGCCATTGTCCGCTTCCCTGCCTCGTCTGGGGGAAAGCAAATGTTTATCTCAATCATTGCATTGCTGACTCATCAGCGATTCCTTTGAAGGCGTTTCAAACTCCAAGAATCAATTTATTCCGCGAAATGAGGTCCTTCTAGATTGGTAATAAGTTTCGAACTGGGCTTTGTATGTACCTACGTAGTGGATACGACCAAGTGTGGCAAACAAATTTAGATGAAATTACATCAAAAGGTGGAATTGGCTACCGCACCATTTTACATCCACTGTAAAGCCGAAATTTGTGTTTATTATTATTATTATTATTAAAATCAGAGGTGAATCATCAATTTTATGTACCTATCCCTCATTCTAATTTCAGTGTTAATCCCAGAATAGCACCGTGTTTTCTACCAACGCTACCAACGTCGTGGGATGGGTTCAACACCACATTTTAAGAAATGCTTAAACAATCAAATCACTTTTTGAGTTTTATGCACTTCTAAATGGTTTTCCAGAACTAAGGGACTGCTCAGAAAAAAAAGAAACCACAAATTTATTAAACTCGGCAAAACTTCAACAAATACGTAAACAATGTTTTCTTGAAAGCATCATTTGATTGTAAGTTAACATTTATTTGACTCTCTTTAGTATCAAGAAACCATCGTATTCGAAATATAGAGAGTCCATCGTAATAGTGTAAAACATAATTCCTCTAGATATACATCAGGGACTTTCCTGTAGGACAACGAACATATACATTTTTGACCACTGTGCTCGTTGCATAAAGCTCGTTGACACCGTTGTAAAGCTAGGGGTTGGTTTTCAACAAAATTGTCACCGAAAACACCCTGCCCATCTCCTTTGTCCTCACTTCTGCCTTCTTCGTCATCCTCAACGTACACTGGTGGACTACCGATTGTTTCAGTCGTATCTTCATCCAATTCCTCTTCCATGTGTGAGGGAACTCAACTAGAGAACTAGGGAACTAGCTTTCCCGGCTACACACACTTCCTCCTGCAATTGTTCCAACGATTTCCGAATCTCTTTGGGTTTCGAATAATGCGGCTGACTAGACATCACAGCGTAATGAAAATTCGATAATCTGCCGGAAAAGAACAAAGTACAACTGTCCAAATCACGAAAAATGTGTCAATTAACTGCATCATGGGGTTGATTCCACCCCAGGACCACTTTGGAAATGATATGACATGGATCGTAAGGCTTTGTGGCGTTTCTACTGGAAGGGAGGAGAGGAGGATTCCTATAAAAGCTGCGGCGCTCAAAAGAACAGCTAAGAGTATACTGTGAAATAATCATTTTCATTCGTACAGATCAACCCCCCTTTTGCTTGCGGTCGCTTTTTTCATCACCTTGCTTGAAATTTCTCAATGGATACCCAGAGTAGGGGAATGAGGGGTAATACCGTGCATCGTTTAATGCCGCCCATGGCTGTTTCGGATGTTTGAATCGACACCAGAAAAGTGGGAATGAGCGCCGATCTCAGAGGAATGTCCAGCATACTAGGTTCTGGCGTTACCCGACCTGCAAAGTAGGCCTTCTTGACATGAGTGCAGTGAGTATTTTTCAGAATCGTTTAATGTTATTTCTTGTGCATCGGAAATAAGCAATGTAAGTCCCATTCTCATCTCTTTTTTCGATTATTTTTCATGTATATACGCAGAATTTCATCATCTTTCTGAAGCACTAACCAAATTCAAGTTTTGATTGTAAATGAAGTCAGCGTGAATGAATTACGAAAAACGTAAACATTGGGGTAATACCGCCCATCGTGTCGGGGGAATGCTGTGCATTTCTGAAACGTCAAAAAAGATAGAAAAAAACAACAAATAACCAACAAAGCGCCAAATTCACCTGGATTTTGATCAACTCACTTCAAGTAGCAGAGATGGAGCTCGAAAGAAGACGAAGAAGAGAGGTGGAAATCATGAAAAAAATTGAAAGACCTCAAAAAAGAAAGAGAAGCGCGAGAGAACAGTGACAGTGATGACTGGGGAGATATCGCTGAGGGAGACCTTGTTGTAGACACAGACGAAGATGTTGAAGAATTCTTTACTTCGTCTTTTGTGGATTTCTTGTGTACAACTTGCCAAGGGAGATCTGGACCTCCTCAACAGACAAAACTCGTACCCATAACAACATACATCCGCATACAAAATTCGATCAATCGTAAAACAAACCTGAACAACAAATGCGTTTCATTGATTCATCAAATACCACCACAACAATAATCCCATATCGTAAACCAATCATGACCAATAATCAATGTGGTGTAAATGTAATGTTACAGGTACTTAATAAAAATTAAGAATAACAATCATCCCCGGGCTGGTACACAGTGTTACGCTAGGAAGATCGGTGATCGTTTATTATTCAATTGAATAATGTAATATGTAGAGGAAACGATGTAAAATAAACTATCTATCAATGATATGATAATTAGGAACTATACAATTAATTACTAATCGTATCAGAATGACCAAAAAATTATGTGTGTTTTGCCTCTTACCTGATCATATTTAAAAATTTGTAAAAATTTGTGTAAAGAAGTTGATATCAAAATTAAAATACCCAAATAAACCGTCTGATTCTACTCACAGCATCAAATTTGAGATATTAAAATGAAATCTCTCTAAAAAAAAATTGTTAAACCCTGACCCCCCAAAGAGGCAAATATTTTCATTTGATAAACATTTAAATTTGATATCATTTCTTAGGTGTCTTGGATCACTGAAAATGAAAATGCTAACAGAAATAAAATATTTTACTTCTCCTTCCCCCAAGTGCCCCAATAGCTCCAAACAAACCCCCCTTAGAGCCATATATTTTCCTATAGGAGGGCGCTTTGGGGGGCTTTTGGGGGGTCAACACTTTTTTTGATGGAGATTTTACTTAAATATCTCAAATTTGATGCTATGAGTAGAATCAGACGGTCTATTTAGGTATTTTAATTTTTTTATCAGCTTCTTTACGTTTATGTTGAAAAATCGACTTTTTATTGGAGTTTTTTGACCGTAGCGCAAAATTTTGAGGGGTAAACTGAAATTCTGACTTCAGATTCGTTTTTAGCACACTAAAAAACGCAAGAAAAACTTAATCAGAATAATAGTTCATTAACTTTACCCAGTAATTACCCAGTAATTTTCAAAGTAAATTTCACATACCTATACCTAGGGTACGAGTATTACTGTTACTACGGATTAGGGTGGAATATTGCTGTAGTTGAAAGGTATTAGGAGTTGGTATCGCCATAGCCGACGGAATGCTCCCCCACTGACAAACGATTGATTAATTGATGTTTGGACTTTGTGGAAGATAATAAACCGCCGATTGACGACTGATTGATCGATAGCCTTCACAATCTCTCGCGTGACGTGATAATACGGGAAGCAAGCTGGTGCGGAAGGTCCCCCGATAAATTGGTAGGAGCAGGGAAAAAACAATGGTTTTTTTCATCTTTATTGTCGAACTGCCGATGCACTTATCATGTGAGATCAACAGCAAATGTTACGCATGCATTCCACTTAGTAGCGCGGCATGAGGTGTTGCATTAAAATGTCTGTGAAATACATTATAAAGTCTTTAATTACCCTATTGCTGAACGATACCCTATTCAGATTCCCAACAGGTGTTTTACAGTTCAACGCAACATGTCCTAATCAAAATTTAACTTTTCACTGAATAAAGATAAAGATTTATATTGAAACAAGTTTAGAACTAATAAGAGTCCCACAATTATCTTTCTCACTGATAGGCGTGGCTCCCACTGTACGGGTGTGTTAGTTAGCCAACTTACTTCATCATAAAGAAAGACATATAATAGTCAGATGTTATCCGATAAGAGGCATATGGGAGATTTCATGATATAAAAATTGGCCAACCATTATATTAACTAATAGAACACCAATGTTCAATAATGATAAGACCGTAACCTCTTGAGGTTACATTTAAAAAACGCTGGAAATTATTAAACAAAGGAATATTATTTTTTTATGAAATGAAATGAAATTTTTTATTTGTAGAAGCCTTCCGGCGTTACAAGGTTGGCATACAATTACATAAAATAAACATCACATATCTGTAACTTAAAAAAAGAAAAGAAAGTGCTTATCCACAAATTGAGGAGAAGTCACCAACAAGAGAGAGGTACTAGTGCAGGAAACCTTCATTTAAAAGGAAAACTCTTGTTTTAATACAGTTAGTTACGAAGAAATAAATTTTTTTTGCATATAGTAATATCCTGAAGGGCCAGCAAAGAAGAAATGTCACAGTAAGACAATTCATTATTTAAGAAAAACGAAAAACGCTCACCACGGAGGACGGGACAGATACATAAGAAATGAAAAATCGTGTCAGGTTCATGAAAATTACATAATGGACAATTAACTAAGTTATCAAATTTTACTGAGAAACGAGGTATGCTTAATTTAGCGAACAGGTTTCCAGATAGTCGGATCTGAGCGAGCAGTCTTCTAACATGAATACCCAAATCGTAATTCAAATACGCGGGGAGCACGTCTTCAGGGGGTCGATGAATTTTGTAAATAGGGCTGAAGGATGATATCTCTATACGTTCCCTGTCTGACCGCTTCCAAAATGATTCGATTCGTTGTAAAATCATAGTCTTATTAATACTGTGAGGATCCTGAGCAGACCATGACAAACTCTCCCCATACTTTGAGAGTATGGCATCCATTTGAGTAACCCAGTTGTACTGCTGGTCCGGACTAGCAACATGGAGAGTAAGTAGGCGAGAGAAGCCTTTATTTTTTTATTTCCTACTACGTTAATCACGGATATGTTCAACTTGCCGTAAAAGCACCGCCTTTTGTACTCCACATAGATCGATTAAGACAAAAAGTAGTAGCAAGGTTCCTTCAGCTGATCAGTGTGTATCTAAAACTTGCAATTAGATTATGCCGAAAATTTGATGCTCATGAATCCCAAGTGTGACACATGAATTTTCATTCATTTTCATTGCTGGTTCTCGTGGTGCTGTTAGTTTTTAGATTTAACTCAGTTTTCCAGGATATCATGCCCATAATCAAAAATTTTCAGTAAAATATCGCAGTTTTCCCGAAGTACCTACGTTGGGAGTAGGAAAAACTTTGCTTCCAATATTTTTATTTTACGAGATATATATATATATTTTTTTTTTTTTTGTTTAAGAGGACGGATTTATTTTTTAAACTCAGTCCCGTGTTTCGAAAAGTGAGAGGAAAAAAGCATCTGCCAAAGTTGGTACTTCGGAAAAAATTGTGAGATTTCACTGAAAAGTAGATTATGGGCATAAAATCAAGAAAAACTGAGTTAAATCTAAAAACTAACAGCACCACGTGAATTAGCAATGAAAATCCATAAAAACTCAAGTGTCACACTTGGGATTCACGAGCATCCAGTTTTTGGCCCAATATAAAGGTTGTGCTACCTTTCGCTCTCATTAAACGGGTTACGCGAGGTCCAAAACATCGATTAAGGGGTCAAACGTTCATGAAATTTTGCATAGATCTGGAATTTGCAATAAAAAAGGCGGTTTCCTATTTGAAAAAACAAAGTTGGTGTTGGGTGGGCCATTTGGCCCTGGCGAAAAAATTGAAAATTGCGTAGTTGAATTTGTTGCAAAAAATTATGAAGATCACCGTTGGCCCAATTTTTTTACATTGCGTATTTAGTTGATTTAGCGAGGTGATCCATTGGACAAGGGACACCCTGTATATTGAAACATCGGATAATTAAGCAGTAGAATATCTAATATCATTGCAAATAACCACACAATGTTTAGATACTCGTCAGTAAACTGCTAATTGAAGGGCTGAAGAGGTTTAAGAGTCTCGTCAAAGTTCCGGGAGTTGGAATGAAATTCGACTTTCGAATGAAAAACAACATTCCATAAATTCACCAGGATTTTGCTGGTATGAGACAATCGAAGAATGGGAAGCAGTACAATACGCACTCGTAAACAACACGGGCAAACTTCACTATGTGGCCCAAAAAGTCATTAAAGGTTTTTGAATGATTTCTAACCCACCAACTCTCCACCCTTCTTCCATCCCAATCGGCCAATCTCCCTGCCGACGGAGGGTTTCCAACCTCAAAAAACGATCGAGCGGGACGCAATCCAAGCAGCTTTCATCAACGGGAATTTATGGGTAGGCCATGGCTGAAATCGGCCAGGTGCGTCGGGGGACCATTATGATGTCGGAATTATAGGCATACAGATGCGCCCAGGGGGGTATCGATATCATGCATTTTCATCCCTTCCCCTCAGTCGTACATTACAAGTTGCGCCTGCAGGCAATGACGGGCTTCGGGGTAGCTCGGTAGCCCGGGATCGTCAGCTTTGGAAAATGATTGGGTTCACCGGTCTGAAAGGTGGTCAGATTTCACGAGAGAAGAGCATAGAGAGTTTTAACAGGTTTTTGAAAGTTCATTTTTAAATCAATACCTACGAATTAAAATGCTGCCAGTTATTACATGGGGGTTTACCATTTCTGTATTAGAATAACCCTTCTACGTTGAACACTGATCTAGTTGTAATAGACGTGGTCAGTACTACAATTAGTAAAATCAATGCGTAGCGCCTCTCTATCTTGTCCTGTCCTTTAAAAGATCCCCAATTATTGTTCGTCAGTTTAGATAGATTTTGAAAAAACTATCCAAAAGATATTTCATCTGATTATTGATGTCCATATCTTGAAATTGTCTTCTAGATGTCCAAAGACAGTTTAATGTCTTTGTATTGAAAGTACAGAAACAATGTCTTTCCCTTTACGAAATACAAGCTGATATCAGAGCAAAAATCACGAATCTCTGCAAGCCAGAAGATGAGTCATTCCATACCCTTCACTTTGGAAACCTCACGACTAACCTAAAATTATCATGAATCGTCAATACCTAGAATCTTGCAATGTACTGTATGTTGACAGACTTGTTTTTTAATGTTTGTTTATATTGAGACCATTACAATTAACGTAATGTACTCCATTGACTCTAAGGAGTGAACATTGCAGAATCACGCTTGTTTTAGGCGGACGACATGGTTTAGTCCTCAATTGTACATCACTGTTCCACATTGTCACACATATATCTTGGTTTGGATGGAGAGGCGTCTCAATGGTTGTGTATGAAAACTCCGTGACAAGGGGATTGAAATGTTTTTCATGATGAAATCAAAACTTGGTTCGTAATCGTGTTAGCACTTCTTCGAGAGATTCAAGTTTCAGTTCGTGTGAGATTGTCTCATTTCGGACCAAAGGTAACCATGGACTACTGGCCTTCGTAGATTGGCGTTTTGCTGCTGCTAGCCGCCTGAATTGTGATTTGGAGAATGTTCCCCATACCTCTGTTCATTATGTCCAGATGGGCCAGATGAGAACTTTGTACATCATTACATGGTTGAAAAGTGAGTTACGCTGGGAGTTTAATAGTGATCGGATTCGGTTGATGCGTGTTTTTAGCCTTTTTATAAGTTCAGAAATGTGACCATGGAATTTGAGGCTTGGTTGATGTAAATAAGTCATCTTCTTTGCTCAGTATCCATGAGCATTCCAAATGTACGTAATAAACTAATAACTAGTTATTCAGTAGCAGGTACTTCATACACCAGTAACTAAAAGCAATTCATTCAAATGAAGTTTCATTTTCGAAAGAATGAATCTTTGAATTCAGTTGAATGATGTAATTTTAGGAAAACCGACAAATCCTGGAACAATCGAAATAACTCAGTTGTATCCAGTAGAGGTCGTTAATAAACAATCCCTGGCACTTGATGCTATATGTATTCCATTTGATTGGAGGAAATCGTGATTCAGCAGACTAAATCTTTATAAATCCGTTGATTACCACGTCACGTGAAAGTACTACAGTAGCTGCTTCTAATCACTAAGACATCTCACATATTAATAATTCAATTCGGTGGGAGCGTTCATAGTGTAGAACTTTGGAAACCAATTCAAACGTAATTCTGAATTGTCCCAATGCCATATTTACTCAAATTAACCCTTCAGATTTCTATAAATTCAAGTTGCAGCCTATGAATCCATCATCATTAGATGAAAACAGTGTACTTTATTTTTGTTTCTAGGGTGTAAAATCTATGAGTTTCTTTTTTTTTTTTTTTACAAAGTAAACTTTATTGTTAGAAAAATCAACAATATAGTTTAGATCACAGCGAATATAGTAGATTATAGTATCTAATTAACATGGAACGTGTATTTCAGGTGCAACCCAATGGTTGCGCTGTACCATAATGATATTTAATTAAATTTTAACAGTCTATGGAAGGAGAGCATCTTGTGGTCGCTTTCTCTTCAGTCTGCGACTAGTTGGTGCAGGTGGGGGGCTGGCTGCTAGTTCGGAGATAATGGGGTTTGTATGATTAATCATGCGGGTATGAAGATCGTTGAAGGACTTCTTAATCACATCATGTACATATGGCATGTCCAGATCGTTGTGAAGTGTTGTGTTGCGGAAATACCAAGGAGCCGCAGTAATGAGCCTCAGCACTCGATTTTGGGTCACCTGAATTTTCTTGATGTGTGTTGCCACTGCTGATCCCCACAACCCAGATTGAGAAAAGATTGATGTTTTGTTCTTCATATTGATGTCAATAACTATGCGAATGATAGGAGCTACTATTAATGTGCGAGTGATAGTTTTCATAATATCGAATGATATATTAACTTCACCCGCGTGGTCCTCAATGAGTTCGTCAATATTGGGTTTAAAAAAATGCATTCTAACATTAATCTTCAAAAATGTTTTGTTTTAAAGCAGATAAATGTTGCACAAGGTAAGTAAAAGTTTGATAAATGAAAGCTTTTCTTAGGAATCACTGTTTGACTTGGAAGAATTTTCAACTCGTTCCGACGATTCGATGATGATAGTAAGATTAATGGAGTTGGAATGCAGAATGAGACACTTCATCAGCCCGTTTCAGTTTTGCGAGATCCAACAAGTTTGAAGGACCTTTCAGAAACCTTGCGACCACTCGTTAATGACAAGCGACACATTACATAAAACAAGCGCGTCCCTAACCCATCAAGGCAACCGCTTCACCTCAAAACGGCTTTGAGAGCCATCGAAAAGTCGGCGAAACAACTCTTCTATTTTCGATAGTAGAAACTGAATGGACAGTTATAGGAGTCCTGTCACAAACTTCGGGTAACAGCCGGCCCTTCCCTCTCTGGGGGCTCTCAATCACGCAATCTCATTTTATTGTTTTCATTTCCCCAACTCTCGTGGGGGAAGGTGGAGCGGGGGTGGGGGAAAAGCACAGTTTGACAGGACAGGAGACCTTCGCCCGGTCGTTTTGCTTCGAGAGAACAAATAATGATGTTCGATTGGGTTGATGGAATGTTGGCTTTTATGTGGTCAAGTGTCTTCGAACTACCTCACTCCCTCCCGCCGGGTCTCCGTCAACTTGCCCACCTTTCCTGCCGTCGGTGAAAACACGCTTTTGCCGGACAATCGGGGGGGCTCGCTTTTCCTGAAGTTTCCTCCGTCGCTGAAGGGAAGGGGAGGAGCGAGGGGGAGTAAATTTCGAGAAACAAACGGTAGGGCCCTGATATACGGGAAGGTAAGTGATAGGAAACTGTCGTCGACGATAATGGACGGTTCAAATGAATCGTTTTTCTCGTCCCTACAGGGTTCGGACGTCGGAAGAAATTGAGGTCCGATGTTCTGTCCCGCAGTTTCGTAGCCAAATCAAAAAAGGTGGAAGAACATCAGTAGGTACTAAGTTTAATTCACTCATACTGTGCACAATCCTATGGTAGATAGATGCTTTCCGAGTGTTAAAGTTCCCTGGCTACTTGAGCCAATACTAGATTAGAAGGCAGTGTCCCCTCAGCCGGTTTGATTTATAAGACAGCTACCTCGATCGTATTTACTTTTCATGATTCAGAGAATGACTCATTGTTTGACCATGTTTACACCTGTTGGTGTGAGATGATGGAATGTTATAGTTGCCCCTTCCATTGAGCTGAATGCGGTAATGCCCACCACGCTCAGAGGATGACCAAGACGCTTGAAGGCGACGGATTCAAGAATCGGGAAGGGCCAACTAACCATATCCATCACAAGGGTAGTAAGTAACTTCCGTATTTCTATTGTTTCTACTATGAATTTCTCCATCGTTTTGATTTTCAATTCTCTACTGATGGAACGCTTTGAACATTATAGGTCAGAAGCTAATAGTCTCGCCTTCAATAGAACTAAATCTTCATTTGGAAGAATGTCAAACCATCACAATCATGAAGATATTGCAAAAAACGCACACTACATGTGGTATAATTATAATCAAAGAATAATGTTCAATGAGTATGAGGTTTAGAGACCTCTTTCACGAACCTTCCAAATGCCAGGTTAAACTGTTCGGCCAAATTAGCCGTTCGTTTTATGTAAATTATATGATGTGTGGCTCACTTAAAATACGACTCACCTCTCATTATACATATCAAAAACTATCGATCCCAATTCCCAAAATATCGATCCCAAAATTCTGAGATGTTCTTCATACCGGCTGACGAACATCTAATCCAATCAGTTGTGGAAGTCTCTCTATTGACTGAACTCGAGAAATTGAATAATGAACAAGGTTAAGAATATCAACACCGCATTCACTGTCGCACATTGTGATGGGAAATTGAAATAGTTAGCACAAGGAAGATTATCTGATCACGGATCTGTTATCTGATGCTGGATACAGCTCCTGCATCGGTCCTCCAATATTATAATAGATTTTTCGGACGGATTTGGAAATTTACAGTTTTCGATATTTTGCTACTGACTAGTTGCCAGATGTCTGCCCTTCTCAGCACTTCTTACTGCTTACTTCTAGTTGATGGTGTACGGATTTATAAAATTTGGTCTACAACAACGGAATCAAGTATACCAAAATCGTATCGTCGACTGATTGGGTAGTTCCAGAAATGTGGAAGGTGTATCGTTGGTATCGTAGGTCCTTGAAGTGACTTAATTAGGGAACTTCTTTCTGACTATGCTCATAACACTTCCTTATTTGTCAATAGTTGACCACGAATCTGACTTAGATTGAGGAAACATTTCTATAAGGTTTACCTCAACAAAAACCAAAACCTTCCGAGTTTATAATGAATTTGTATCGAACGGTAAATCATTCATGCTATACGGAATGTGTCTCTGAGTGATCTTTACTCAATGGTCGCTTCCAGATCGTTTACAGTTGAAGGAGGAGTGAGGTGAAAAGAACTAAAGTACCTACACTGCCTCCTTTGTAGCCCACATGGTACAAGAGGACTGAGTGTTGGGCCTTCGATACCATTTATCAAGCACAATGCTTTAGAAAGCTCTCAGAAGAGGCTGCTAAAGGAGCCAGCCCCGCACCTGTTACCCACGGTCTTGTTTCACTCCGGCAATTCACCCTGTTTTCCTGAGTTACTCTTTTGTCAAACTTCGTCATTTAGCGAGAGACAAGTTCAACTGAATCATTTGAGCGAACTGGATGGATCGGAATCCTGCACTTGATTTTCTATTATGTGCGACAGTAAAAGCAGTCAAAATGCAAATTAGAGATGACATAAAACTTGACAGTATCCTAAGAAAGAGTTTGGGATAACTCATCGAATACTGCCAGATTAGGAGGAAAGTAACCATAGAGGACAATCAATTACGAAAAACATTCCGTAGATTTATTATGATCATTTTTTGTGTGTAAATACGCACAAGGTGACTGACTGGTTAACGACCTATTTTTCTTTAGTTTCTGTTTGTCAAAATTCTCAAATCTATTCTGCATTTCCAGTCTCAACTCTACTTGCAGTGATAAGCATTTTGGAAAACTCCTATGATATACCTAACTACCTCATTTTGAAAAGAAACGGCAGGAAAGCGGTGGAGTAAATAGTTTTTTTAAATTTTTACATAATTGGTTTATAGCTTTTTGGAGATTTTGAGAGGTGGTTAAATTATTTTTCATGGTCGATTACAACATCGTTCAGTTTGTGAGATGTTGATTGTTTTCATTAATCCAATAGGTGATTCTCATTGAATTTGTAATGTTGAAGTCGAATACTTATCAGCTGAATTCTCTGTCACATCAAGGTTTTTCACAAACGTAAACGAAAAAGAGACCATTTCAGTACCTTCAACGTGATTCAGTTGACTAAGAAATAATAGAACGATCCGATTTTCTGTAATCAACTTCACTCATTATACAAATTTACTGATTTAGACAAATTTAATTCATGGTCGTGCAATGGCATGTCTTATTATAACTCCGGGGCCATTGAGTGTGGGGTGTCTCATCGTCGTTTACTTCAAGATGTAATAGGGTCAGTCCAAATTTCAGATTTGGTTTACCATCTTCCTTGATGAAACGCTGTTTCATCGTTTTGATATCGTCACGTGCCTCGCTGGGATTTTCAAGTGCTCTGGGAAGTATTCGAGATGTGGATGAGGAAAATGGTCATAACACTTGAATCACAACCCAGTCTGTAACAACGATGAACGTCAACTTAAATTTGTTTGAATTTTCAAAAAGTATGTTTTCATCTTCAAGATTTACCGGAGTGCCAGGGACTGGAAGTTGTATGATACTGGTCTCATAACTGACGGTGCATTTGGAGAAATCAGGAATTTTTCTGCTGTTTAATGAGATTCCTACAACCTTTGTCTTGCAAAAATAGCAGTCGTTGACTTGATTGTGAGGTGCCGTCCACATCACGGGATTGACAAAAGGCATCGCATTTCTGTAGCCTTTATCCCATAGGTCGCCACACCGGATGAAGACCTTTTTATTTCTCCTGATCTAGGGGTGAAACAGAAGAGAACTTGTTAGAAGTGATTGGACTAAGGTCAATTATGAAGAAGGAAAAGTGTTGAGAAGACAATCCCGTAGATCGCAAGACCGTCTTCATGTCGCAGAGTTACCACTTGTTTCTCCCCCCCCCCCCCCCCCCAAAAAAAAAGGTCTTTGCAGTACCCTAACATGATTACGAATGATCTCGACGTGATAGCGAGAAAATTCGACTAAATCACCTATATTCTTTAACAACGAAAATCTTGCAGACTACTGTTACCAAGGTTTCATTGAAAAACGCATCCCAAAATGAATCATACAACACAATAAATTCACAGCCATGTTCATTAGGGATGCGGTTTGAATTGAAATGGATTTGTAAGTTTTCCTTTTCTGCCTTTTCTTTCCTAAATTATGATAAGGACCGTATGCAATACAAATTTGTTTTCATTTGTTTTGTCGCAAATGGTCTTAGAACCAATCTGGAAAGTTTGGACAACATGGAGCAAAGGTTATTTCACGGTTACTTCGAAAGTGAGACGGCGTCCCCCCATCTG
Source organism: Creontiades dilutus (assembly GCA_031894815.1). Classification (NCBI taxonomy): domain Eukaryota; kingdom Metazoa; phylum Arthropoda; class Insecta; order Hemiptera; family Miridae; genus Creontiades; species Creontiades dilutus. The sequence continues at coordinate 702,198 of JAVIWC010006603.1, read as the reverse complement.
TAAATGATGACTGGTGACTCATCGCTGGAAGCTGTTTTTGATGGCCAACCTTCGAGCTTGATTGATTGTGGTTTAACTCCTCGACATTTCTAATTCCGGCTAATTGATATTTACGGCCGTGTCGCCGTCATCCCATCAACGGGCCGTCATATCTACTTTAGCCGTAATTATTCGACCAATTGACGATTTGTCATTTCCATGTTTCCGATGAGAGGGAGTGACTTTTGGATGGCTTCTCGTTCCAGGTCTTTCAAAACGTCCAGTGTTGATCTTTCGATCAGAGGAAGTAACGATTTGAGCCAAGACCCAAGTAGGCTGAAAAAGAAGGAAAGTTCCATATTCATGAATTATGCCCATAAGATCGAACCATCTTAATGTCTTTCTCTATTGTTGATGAATAGTTATTTGAAATTTCATCAGTTTGCATGATATGATATGATATTCATCAGTTTGTCTGATGTTGTAAACTATACTACTTCATAGCAAGATATTGTTTTTATTAATAATAATCTGATAATCTGACAATCACAGGAATGTTCACAATTTTTAGCAACTGCGACAGTGGTGGATAGGCAGGCACACACACATACACACGCACTTTTTTTATATAAGTCTCCACAAAGGCTGTAGTGGCACACCATTAAATTAAAAAGGAAATAAAAAATGAAAAACTAAATAAAATAAAAGTGGGAAGGACGCCCTTGTTTTCCGACGTCACCCCAGGGGTGTAAAAAATAAAATTACTTACAGTTGAGGAAAGAGTTCAGAAGGAAGAGGGGTTATGATACTACGAAGTATTCCTGGCGAGATGCTTAACTCGAGAAGCTGTGTGCCGTTTTTCAATACCCATATCCCGAGTCAAGAGATGATCGAGGTCATTACCATTATCATTGGACGTTATTAGGCTATCCTTTTAGGTAAGATATCGCTTGCCACAGATCATACCTATCATAATGACTGATTTAAGCCCAGCTGGCCTGCTCTATGTCCAAGCTTCCTCAGACGACTTGAAGATCCAGGATTTTTGCAGACCCATCAAGCTTGACGGTAACGATATCCTCCTTCTTCCCCCGGTCCCTTTGTATGTGTCGTTCCCTGACAACATCCCAGCTGCTGAATGGCAAAGCATCTGCTTCTACTTGGCATGATTGCAGTATTCGTCCACCGTGAGTCCGTGGACACTGCTGAACGACATGATACATGTTTTACTCCGACAGGTACGGCAAAGGGCATCTCACCGATGTGGGTAACACAGCCACAAGGACGGTTTGAAAATGTCGTTAGTCGCGTGTTGGGTGCGATCTGAATCCTATTCCACCCACGTGAAGGAAATGGGAGCTTCAGAGAACTGTCGGAGTTGTTAACCACCCTCTGAACCATGAAGTGCAGCTGCCAAACACATCAGTACACAGACATGTGCAAGTAAACAGATAAGCAAATTCAAAACGAAGGTTGTTTAGAATGATCTCAAACTTAGAATGTGAGTGGATATTTTGATTTTGTTAAACAAGAATGTTTCAACGCTTGAAAATGAAAACTATGCTTCCTACAGGCACTCGGAAGAAAAAGAAAAAAATGAATGGATACACAGCTTAAACGAATTATTTTTTTTCGTAAATATTCTTGGGTGTGAAAAAATCGAAAAGAATTAGTGGTGCAGTTATTTCCCCTGCGATTCTGTCCGTTTCAATCATCATACCGCGGTCGACGGGACCAAAATAATAAGAGTGCATTCGGCCAATCATCAGGGGAGGGTCGTGTGATGTTGACCAGAAGGGGCCTCGGAACCGATCCGACGAATGAGCTTCGAAATAGAAAAAGAGAGAGCGAGTGTGGGAAGCGTGCGAGAAAGAGAGAGGAAGAACGAAAAAAAGTCGGGTGTGGAGGGAAAAGGGTTTGAAAAAGCCGCCCAAAATGAGATTTATGTTTGGTGGAAAAAAAAGGAGGGCGAGAACAAAACGTAATTTAAAACGGGAACTCGTTACTGAATTGATGCAATTGAACGCTCGCACGCCCATCTCGACACGTTCTCATCCCCTGAAATGCGCTTCAACCGGCCACATCATGCCTTGTCATTGCATATCGCGGCGATGAACGGGAATAACGAAAAAAAAAACGGTTATTTTTGTCTCTTGTTTATTAATTGATATTTCTGGAGGGCGATGAGGGGCTGTTTGCTTTGGGAAGGTGAATGTTTATTTCGCGTTCGATTTTCGAGCTCGAGTGAAGCGAATTAGTTCGTTTTGTACCTGAGAGGGGGACTTCGAAGTGTCAAAAGCAATAAACGGTGAATTTGAAGTGCATTGGTGGCCACGCGACGATGACAATTGACGGTGGCGCGAGTAATGAACTTTTGGGAAACGGAGAACATGATTTATTTGATTGAAAATTTCACGAGGAGTAATTTTAGAAAGAGTAAAATCGATGAGCAGTTGAAACAGTACCCTCCAGAATAGAGAACTTATAAGAAGGAGGTGATGGAATGAACTAGTCAACGGGGACGGCTGCTGACAGCAGCACAGGCGCATCTGCACCCCGCGGCCAAAATGAAAAAGTTACCTGTTAACTGTTGTGTAGTTAGTTGCTAAGTTAACTGTTTAACGACTTACCAGAAAATATAAGGAGCTTTAAAATTTCTATAAAAAATTGTTCTCCGTTAATCATTTGCAAATATAAACCCTTTCGGAAAAGAATTTTTTTAAAAATTATACACATAATTATGTATTAGTTTAATTTGTGTTTTTATTCATTTTTTGTTCACCCAGTGCACCCATACAGTAGATGTATGACTCCTCCCCCAAGCACGAGGCTCTCCTCAAAAAGGGGAGTAACATTCTTAACTTGCATTGTTGGTCATGCCAAAAGTAGAACAATTTCAGTTTATTTGTCGTATTTTTTTGTTGTCTTTTTGTAAATAATTTCTTTGTAAGTAAATATTACTTGTGTACCCTTTAATGACGCAATGCATTCTATTTTGTATCTTGTATTTATTTCAATAAATGAATGAATGGTAATATTATAAGTAAAATATTATCATACTGCTTTCCAACTGTTTTCCATGGATCCTCATTGAATAGCCGAAGAGTTCCAAATCCACGGGCCAAAGAGAGCCTCAGGACGGGCGAGGGGATGGTGGATTTGTGAGTTTGGTGAGGAGGTTAGAGGTTAAACTCCGAATGGAAGGGGAACACAGTGTTGATTGGATCCGGATCCGAAGAATAAACCAATGAGAGGGCCCGAATATAAAGCGCGAAATATTTCAGAGAGCTTACACAGGAGCTGCTTTCCGCTCACCCACTGGAGTGAGCTAGAATCGCCAAAACACACTCTGTGAGGTGATGGAGTGGTATAGTTGCCCCTTCCAATGAGCTGGATGCGGTAATAATGCTTCGCCACGCTCAGAGGATTACCCAGACGCTTGAAAACGTGCCCAACGTGATTGTAACTGACTGTGACTGAACTGTGTTAGCTGTAAATACGCGATGAATACAGTAAGTGCTATAACCGTGAGTTTGCTAAATTGTCGGTAGAGCAAAGAGTGATTATTCGCGATGAACGGCACCCAATGCCACTATTGACAGGACTGCAACTATAAATCGTTCCACGATTTGCAAGTTCAACCCTCATTATGAAAATGTAGATTGCATCTGCGGATATGCGGTAAGTAATTAACTTTTTGCTTCCCTTCTCTTCTTTGCAACAGTAGGAATGAAGATTGGGTTAAAGATGGAATTTTGATGGTTCTGGCTGGACTGATGACTTTCAACTGTTGCAGAAAACGGTTTCCTGAAGTTCGACATTAAATTTTGTTTTCTTTTTCTAGGTGTTTACAACTAGCGAACTTCTTTTAAAAGTAGGATGGAGCCGTTTGTTTCATGATTTGATGCACAGAAAGTGGACAAGATTGATCTCATTTGCATATTGTTCGTTGAAATTTGTAATTTGGCGAGAAAATCTCATTTTAGGCTGGATAACCTGATGATTCTTCAGGTTTGTGCTTAGGTTCTTATATGAAATATCAGTCATTTATCAAACATTATGATATGACTTCGTGGATGTTGAATGGTATCATAAAAGAAGAGAACATATATGTTTTCCTGGCCGAATCCCAATCATCATCTTCTGTAAATGAGAAATCCGGTGGAGTCTTCGCTTAAAAATCTCATGCGTGAACCCCTATGCTGATTCCATCGCGATGGGTGTCGCATAGATCACTCCAGTTGAAAAGGGTCGGTTGACAGTTGAAAACCAAACTGTGAAAAATCCCCTGATGAGCTGGAAGCTCAACAAACCGCAGCTAACAAAATAACGATAACATCGCTGTCTCCTCGGAGCCTTATTTATAACTTGTGAGGTTTTTTGAATATGAGGGGGTTGTTTGCCTAGCAGAAGGTTTCAACAATGATCGCGTTAGTTCTGGCTTCGTTCTCACCCCTCGTTCGAGTGACGAAGTGGTCTGGTCACCGCAATTTCATCATCTGCAGTTGGTTGGTACCGACCAAATTATACAGGGAGGATGTTATCATGTTTGGACCATCCACAAAGAGAGCAGGGCGTATTTTCGGCATCGTAGCATTATGTTTAGGTTCATTATCATTAAATTATGCAAGTAGAACCAAAGGACCGTTCTGCTAGATCTGAAGGTTGTAGTTGTAGAATTCAAGAGAGCGGTTCCAAACACTTTAGACGGCTCAAGTTTTTCCACAAAGGTCAGAACTTGTACGCGAGAACTTGCAGTGGTTCAGATACTCACAGAACGCTTAGATATGATGTTCCAATTGATTCCAACTAGTTGCCAATTATGAGAACAATTTTGAATGACACGTCCTGGTATCAGATCGTGAAAGTTATCGTTGGAACAGCTTCTCTTGATATGTTGGTCTTTGAATTTTACTGGATAGTTTTTTCAACATTAGGGTGCGTTACAGACGTTTTCGTTGAGTGGTTTTCAATATAACCTGTAGTGAAAATTGATGTTTGTTCCAGGTTTTGGTTTATTATTCAGTAATAAAACCATTGTAATCGCTCTTAAAAAAAAAAGTTTAACCCCCCCCGAAAATTTTATGGTTTACGTTTCAAAGGGTGTAGAATCAAAATCTACAATAACAAATTTTCCGTCTGTCGGCCGTCCGCCGTACGCTGTACGCAAGATTTCTCCCAAACGGCAGGAGCAAAAAAATCTGAAATTTTCAGGAAAAATCCATGTTGATCCGACAACACCCCAATTCTTTAGCCAGCTCTCTCACTTAATTTAAAGTGCCCTTTAAGGGTTGTCAAATTTTTGAAAAATCCCTAAAAACCTGAAAAAAGTCAAGGCGGCCTAAATTGGGACTTGTTTTGAAGAAGTTTCCACGAGGAATCGAATGAGCCCCTCCCCAGGTCCGTAGCTCAAACCATTAAATGTCCCGATTTATGTTGCCAACATTTGCATCCACATTCAATACATCACTAGGTTACTGCGATCAAAACAAAAACAACAGCGTTTTTTTGTTTTGTTTTGATCGCAGTAACCTAGTGATGTAGTGAATGTGGATGCTGGAGTGAACTCCTAAAAGGGTTTATAGCCCATACACTTGTTGAAGCATTCTGATATGCGTGCTCCATGGCACGCTTCTCTCGGCACATCATTGTCAAAATTTCCAAAAACCAAATTGATACACACATCAGTCTACGTGGTGACGCGAATCTAATGATTTTAGCCCGAACTAGGCACACAATGAAAGCGCTTGAATGAGCGCTTAAATTACATGGAACTATTCCTTAAACATTGACATAAATGTTAGAAATAGAGTTTAGACCTCATCCATTTTTTGTCAGAAACGTGTCGGCACGTAATTTGTTCACTTTAACTCTGTTGTTTACATGCGCACTGTTTTAGCCAATTCTGCAGGTCCATGTTGTCTAAGTTAGGACGCTGGAAATGGCAACAGAACTTGGAAGTAGTTTTTTGGTTTATACATTTTGAGAAATTCTATTTATTTGTTTTTTAAAGCTTTTTGACCGAAGGGGAAGTTTGTCAGACCATGAAAGACGAGACAGGGTCCAAATTAGTGATGGGCCCCTGCCCAGAAACCATAGGCCACAGCAGATGTGCCAAGGAGAAGATGACTCCCCGTTATTACTTCCTCACTGTCGTTTGCCGACGTTTCCACAACAAAATAAATATTATACTTTGTTGGTGAAGAGAGTAGAAAGGGAGAAAATTGAAGGCCCAGGGACCTCGGAGCGTTCGAAATGAAAACAATAAGAAGGGTGAAAAGGGAACGTTCACTGATTGAGGGCCGATGTGCAGAAGTTTGGCCTCAGAAAACCCGCTGATTGGCGTCCCAAACTAATCCGAAGACGTGCTCCTCCGAGCCCCTCTCGCCTCGTCCCTCTTTCATCGTAAAAACCCCCAGAACCGACACCGCGAGCATGATTGACCCCACGTACACCGTCTTCATCCTTTTCTTAGGACGGGACGTTCAGAGGAGGGAAGAAGGAAAAGGAAAAGAAGGAACAAGTAAGGATGAGGAGGTTTTTCGGGGAAGGGAAACCTTCCCTGTACCGGGTTAAGATGTGTGCGACCGTCTGTGAGAAGTGGTGAAACTCCGAGCTGAGTGTCAAGTGGTCAGAATGGCCTCCTCCCCCAACCCCTTTCCACCCTTTGCGCCAGTTTTTCCGCCTTTTGCTCCGTTATATTGCCAGTTTTGACGCTATATTGACAAAAGGCTGAAACCTTCTCATAACCTCCCCCGCTCCTCTTCTTTCTTCTCGGTCAACGCTGAAACCCCCCACCACCATCGTCGCTAGCCTTTTATGATTACCTCCCCGTCCCATCGATGGCCAATAACAACCGACAAATATCTATATCTAGTCAGCACTGTGGAGGAGTCACCCTCTTTTGGTTTTGTCACTTACAAAACTTTCAATAACATTACTACGCTATAACCCCACGCTTCATCCAAACCAGTCTTTTCGTTCTATCAATTTTGAACAACTTTTATAACAGGATTATACACAGCTCTGCAATACCCTCGGTACTAAACCTGATTGCTTGGAGAAAAAACCGCATAGGACACCCAACGATATTACAATCATAAAATAGTTACAACCCAACAAAATCTCAATATCGGTCCCTTTTACTTCAACTATATGTAGGCACAGCGATTTCTCTCGATCATCAAGTAAAACAAGGAAAATTTCACATTTATTCTGTCATTCCTTCAATATTTACGAAAACCTCAATATTTGAAATGTTTCGGAAACATTTTCTCCATTTATACATTTCCAGCTGTAAAAGGGCTGTGGAAAGATAGATTGTAAAGCATGAACGATTGTTGGGATCCTTCAAGATAGAGTTTATCACAATTAGAACATTTACAATCTAACCAAAGGAATATGAGTGCAAGAGCATATTTGCAGGAGCGATTATATCTTTGTTAATAACTAATAGAAACATAAATAATAAAGGATGAATCTAGTTGCTCAGAACACTGAATAAAGACGTATTTTGAAACCATTAAATGAATGAAAATTCCAGACATGCAACATAATTGCTTGAGAGTTTTGGTAAATTATTGTTTTTTGCTGGACATTTTAAGATAATTAAGACAAATTTTCAAGTTAACCAAGCAAAATTTCTAAAGATGACGCTAGATGACAAGCTGAAATGGAAAGAGCATTACAAGAAAAAGGTTAGGGAGCATGATATCAGGTATCGAAAAATGTACGCATGTAGCCCAACGATACCTGATACGTCTAGGCACACACTCCCAGCTGTCTTCATGAGTACGTTTATGTTATTGTGTATGTTCTAAAACGTGATGTGCACTTGCGGAGTTCTATGCTACACTTGTGACAGGATCATCAAGATGGTTCAAATATTCCGGAACAAAGTATCGAGAAACTCGTCGATTCAACTTGGTACATTCGAAATGACAATCTTCATAATTACGGGCGTCCCTGCCACAATAAGAAAATTTACCGTTAATAACTTTGTGTGGCAATATAAAGTTGTAACGGTTCAAGTGACAAGTATTCCACGGGACATATTCCTGCAGGCATCAACGCCTTCAAATGGTCGAGTCCACATGTACTGCAGGTCTGTCATGTTTTTTTCGCAGAGAAAAATACGGTGGAAAATCATGAGCTCTAGTGTCATACTAGTTATAAAATTGGTCTACACAAAATTTTAAACAGTAGTACGCGAAAACCAATGCTAAAAACTGGTTGGGTGTAGGTAGCGCTCAGTGAAATGGCAAATCGCATCCAGTGAGTTCAGAGGGTACAAGAAATCGATTTTTGGAGACGGAGCTTAGCGCAGTACCCATTCGAAAAAAGCTGCCAAACAAGTGTGTAAATCGATAAAAACGTTTTGGTTTTACAACCCCATAAAATTTTACGATTCAATGTGAGAATTTGAATAACGCCTGATTGCTCGTGTCATTGTGAGATTCTCGGTGTCATGTTTTTTTCTTTAGAAATTGTGATTATTTGTTGTGGTTAAATTTCTACGGATTTGAAACCCAGTCCAGCCGATTTTGGGCCGAAAATTACAACCCCATTTCATGTGACAGTAAAAACATAGTAAAAACATGTTTTCGAGCAGTTTTTGGCACCTATCCTCTTTCGACTTCCTTAAGATCACTTAATTCGACATCATTTTCTTGAACTAAAAATAGATTAAATTGGTAAAAATTTCACCTTGGATTTGGAGTTTTTTCTCTCAACCCTCGGGACCAAGTGCGACCGTGTATCACCTTTAACCATATACCAGCGACCATCTTCTAATACCATCGGTTTTTTCTTTTTCCTTAGAACACTCGGCCGTATGTTGCCAATGGCTTGGTGCGGATATATGTGATCTGCGCCTAAAACATGGAGAATAACTACGTACCTTAGAGAGTGGTCAAAATCATGTTCTGATGTACGTTGACTTGAATGTGATTCATTTGAAACTTGTGATGATTTGATAAGATCGTGCGATCGAAAGAGAGCAATTTATGGCATTTCCGCATCTCATCCCTTAAATAAACATGCGGTTAGTACGTTATTTTTCTTTACTCTCAACTCTTTTATGCAGTTTTTTTAGAGAAGTTTTAATAAGTTACCGAGGATGAAAGGTGAGTAGAAAAAAGAGGATTGTTGAAGTTGTGGAAGGGAGATAAGAACCTATTACAGGCCCCGGGGAGGGAAGAAGACAGAGCGGTGAAGCTGAGACGCCGGAGGTTGGCGAGGCAGGAGAGGGTCCTTACAACGCTTGTAATTGTACAAGATGCCTCGTCTACCACATCTCTCCGACTCAAGCGGCAGTAACTTTTCTACGAAAAGTCCGCCTTCTTGGCAATTAGATTAATTAAAATTTCTGTATAGCTTCCAATTAGGGGGAGAGGGGTGGAAGAGAGGGAGGAGAGATGTTGAAAAAAGTAAAAGTAAAAAAAAAGACACTGAGTTGTTTCGTTTTCCTCCTCCTTGTCAAAGCGTTTCTGTCTGACCGATGCAACAATCCTTTGTGGTCGAACGGCTTCGCGTAAAAACTTTGGGAATTGATTTTAGTCCACATTGGTCACTCATTTGTTCTGAACGTGGTACACGTACTCCAACTCAAAATGGTAATGTCGTAGACTCCTACGTCTGCCGATACTTACTTCTGCGGAATAAGAAAGGAGTAGAAAATAAAACGCCATTCATCATGTCACATCATTTGGTCATACATCTGGTATGTTCAGTAGATGGCCTCCAAGAAAATGCCTTTATAAAAGTTCTGACAGAAGGGCTATTTGACTTTTTCAAGAGCCGTAATTGCACTGTACACGGGTGGGTACGAGCAAGATTTTCGTTCGGAGACAAACGTGCAAGTATTTTGAGTTTCCGAGGACCTCGCAAGCGTGGACGAAGTGCTGAAAGGTTGTTGGACTTTGAAGGGATTGCGGATTAGCAAGTGGTATTATAACATGGAGCCTTGAAGAACAGAAACTAGACGGGGAAATACTTCATACACACACTTCATACTTCACAACTTGAATATCCATTTGAGAAATTTTATTGAAAAAAGCAAGCTTACTAAAAAAATAAAAAACCTCAAAATGGTTGTGAAAACAACGACATTCTGTGTATCATTTAAGACGCACTGGCTGAGTTCACATCGTGCAATTCGAAATCGATAGTGGTGAAGAAGAACTACAGTTCTATTGTTACAATAAATAATATGAAGGAATGAATTATTGAATACAGAATTTGTTCGTTAAAAGTTAAAAGATTCAACGAATTTTAAAAGTTAGTTTTTAAAAATGATCAACAAACTTACAGGTAAGTACAACTCCGTCAAATGGAAATCACTTCTAGGGAAAAAATTCATCGGCAAAACGCACTTGTGATTTGGATGATATATTTCACCAAAGCCTGATGCACAACCAAGGATTTAGATTAATTTGAAGAATAGTTGTAATCAAAGCAGATTTAATGGCGGTCGAGCAATGAAAGAAGTGTGATGAAATTTTGTTACATTGTGTAATTGCTAAAGCCCTGGAATCAGCCATTTAGTACTGAGTCTGCCAGTTGTACAAAAAGCAACCTGTTTGTAATAAAAACGTTGGATCGACGGGTATATTTTAGTTTTTTTGAAAAAAAGCTGGAAGAACTCAGCTTTTTTTTTTTTTTTTTTACGAAACCATTTGAATTTACAAAAAGGTTTGCCGTGATCCGCCTTTTGTTAATCTATATGCTCAATAAAGAACACCATGATTCCTGATATAAAATTAAGGCAGTCAACTTTTGAATAAGTAGTAAATTTACAGATATGGCAGTGTTGTACCTTGAAAATCAATGAAATACCCAAAACCAATGAATAATGGTAATAAATAGAATATAATATGTATAATAATCGATTTCTCTTACTAATAATGGGAACATGATAGTTTGTTTATCATCAGTACAAATTATATGTTTTCGGCATGCATATAAACTAACCTGTAATAATGTTTGTAAGTAAACAGACTTAACGATATCACGGTGGAGTAACGACTCCAGTGCATCTAAATCCACCTTGTCATGTAGCCTCCGTTAGGTATCATAGATTAGTCGTGAGCCAACCCTTTCGTTTCATGAATAATAATTTGACAGGGGACCCCCTAAAATGTTTTAATTAATAAAGCAATACAGTAACTATTTTACAAGGCTTGAGTTGTGCTTCCTTCCTTTCAAGGATAGAGCGGAAACATATTTCCAGGGTTATGAAGGCGTAAAAATAGCCGTTTGACGGCGGGAACGGAGTGGCTGTCACCTAGTCGGATGATTAGTGTCTACCAAAGTGAATTATATGGAGTGATAAGGATCTGCGCGGAAGGAAAGAAGGCTTTGAGATGGAGCCTGAGTAAAGAATGGCTCCCCGGGACTTTTCGAAAGGAAAAGCTCAAGTAGGTGAAAACTTAACAGGAAAGAACTAATTCACGTGAGCGGGTCGACATGTGACAGGAGCCCAGAGTAACAGCTGTTACTCCACCGATCTTGTTCGAAAAGCGGCAGTCAACCCAGTTCCTTCTTTTCCCCCTTTTCTCAGGGCAGTCGCAGGATTGAAGTATATATCAAGGTCTGGTACACATGCCGTACAAGGAACACCTTTCTTTCATCTTTGCCGTTGGAAGCGATTTATTAATTTCCTCATCATTTTTAAACTTTTAACAAAATAAGTAATAAATATTCGTTTAATTGAGGCAATGCTTAGGATTGTGGTTAAGCACTGCACGAGAAGGTGTATAGTTTCTGCCTCGCCGGTATAGAATTTGCTAAGTTAAGAAGTACATATCGGTAGAGAACTCCCCCCTCCCCCTCATTTTTACTGGTATATCTGTAGGCCTTATTCGGTAACAAACCCAGCTTAAAAAAATATCTGCATTTTCAATCCATCAAGCTTGGGGCAATAGCAGAAATGATTGAAGAAATAGAGGCATAACCGCAGCGTATCTTGCGTTGTAAAAGCTTGCCTCAGCAGTATGTTCTCTTTCATTCAAGAGAACCAGAATTAATGATTTATCGTAGCTTCAAAAATAAAAGGCAGAGTTCATCATTGCTACATCCAGTCAAAATCTGCACCACTGCATTTAAAGAGTCACCCACATAACAAAATAGTGTGGCGGCAAATTTGAGAGAGAGAGAAAAAGTTTCCGTTAAACCTTCTTTTTTCTGCTCTCACACAGATTTGTTTTGACAGTTGAGACCTGCTGAACTGCCACTCTGCGATTGAGGGTTTATGATGGACAGCACATCGAAATTGTCATTTTCTAATGAAATTTGCTTCAAGCTCATGAGCCATTCTCTCAAAAGTACCAGCTTGCAATCATTTCCCAAGTTCTTGTTATAGTGTTTTTTAAGACGCGATTTGAGACTTGAGCTGAACATGTTTTTTAGCTTGGGCATAAACTTTACCGTGGTTGTACCTACAATGACAGTTGAACTAATATTTACTGGGTTGCAACTCCTGGTTTGATGATATTCAGTACTTTGTATGCGAACTAATTCCTGGTGGTTTCGGTGCCGGAGGATTTGAAATAGACGGGGGTTTATATAAGTGAATCCATCATTGGGACTTCACTACCCTTTTTGTAAGTCTTTATTAAGTTGATACAAAATGGCATCAACTTGGAAAAAAATGATCTGCAGCATTATATTCCCTATTCTACACCGTTCTGTTTTCAAAATAGATGTCTGCCCTTCCGTAATGCATTGGTGCAACACTTTTTCACCAGTATAATCACCGTTCGTATCCTTTATTCACGGAAGATTCGTCCAGAATTTCAGGTCTCTTAAGTCAGTACATGAGCTAACGAGCGAACAGGACAGACAGATTAGGTTTGTATACGACAAAAGCCTTTTGTGTTTATGTCATGACTTTCTACATTCCTCGATAAATCGGCTCCATTCGAGTACACTTAATATTTTCAGCAACAATGGATTTCATGGCAGCTGTTGCTAATGTATGGTACTACCTAAAGTCCAATATACAAGCCTTCCATGCTATCCTATATTTCTAGCTTAAAGTGAAGTTGTGGTAAAAAAACAAGGTTTTTAACAAGCCAAGAACCCGTCATTTCTAGCTTTAGGGATGATCATAAATGATTCCTGATGATGATGACCCTTCCCTCTAGGCGTATAGTTGCAATTAGTTCTTAATACTACACGCTACAAAACAATGTGGATCCGGTTCTCCAATTAGAGTGCACCGCATCTTATTTATTACGTGTGATAGCCAACAAAAACATATGCTCAGTATTTTTTGACATATGAAAGGAAGAAAAAGGTTTGATGTGCCTTACGCACCAATATAGTATCTTTTGTATGTACCCAAAGTTACAACCGGAGTGGGCTAGGTCAGAGCTATCTATTACAGATTGACTACAGTTGCGATCATTAATCCTCGAATGCCTTCATTTCGGAGAAACCTTCTCCTCTCCCTCTCAGCTCAGGGGGCCATAAAAGTCGAAATTTATCGGCGACAAGGGCCAGGAGCAATGGAGTCAGAGGCATTGAAAGTTTGCTGTTCCAGTTAATCAATTTGAAATTTGCATTAGAAACCGATAGGGGATACAATAATATCCGTGGGGGTCAACACGCTCGGTACTCCCGGAGAATCAAAATCCATTAAAGGGAACGACTTGAAAAAAGGGGTAAAATGCGATGGGCAGTTTTCGTTTTATAAGTTATGGGCAAAAGGAGTTATTATGGGATTGGGAGCTCGCTTCCGAGTCTGACAGATCACCAGTTTCGTGCACATGCTAAGCAATAATGCCTGACAAAGAATCAGCAGTAAATCATATTTTGCATTGTAAACGTGTTTGTCGTAGACTGCACGGAACATTGTTAAGCGAATCAAGTAATTTGATTATTACCTAAATTAGTTTGTAATTACATTGAAGGACCAAACAGGAAGCTGGCAGATGTAATTTTAATTCTCATTTACCTTTGGTTTAGATGTTGTTAGAGGCAGCTTCAAGCCATAATTCAAGATCTCCAGGTTCTCAGAGGCAGCTTGAAAGGAGCATTTCTGGTGATTAAGATCGAAATGGCTCTTGGCAACCAATACCCGAGGCAATGAATAGTGGTGGAGTGACGAAGCAGAGATGTTGTGGTGCATCTGGGCTGAGGTGTAAGATAAGACGCACGGAGTTACTCGAGTTGGATTTTTTGCCAGAAGTGGTTCGTGGCGCCACAACTCGTCATCTTCGAGTTTTTCATCATAACTGGTGGCCATTTTATAAGGGTACTGCTTTCCATCCAACTCTTCCGTTTCATCATTCGATAAGTTCCTTGACTCTTGAGCCCAGATAAAGTGGTAAATCACTATGGCTGATTTCACAATTGAGGAAGAAGTTGTGCAACATCTAGTATCGATAGAAACCTTTTCAGGAACTTGGTAATCTCCATGGAAGAATCCATATCAACCGTATGAAAATCGATTCAGCGTTTTGGCCGTCTATGGAGAACATACATGCGAAATTGGAGATTTTTCATATAAAAAGTTAATTGAAACTGTTCAATAGGAACTATGTCGACTCTCATCTCTACGACTTCGACAATGTAATGACAAATCATTTTCATTTTTCTGTAAGGAATTCGTGAATCTGTCGCATTATGTGAAGCTGAAGTTGAATTTCAGATGCTGTTGACAAGCAAACGCCAGTAAGTGCAGATCAAAAAGGAAGGAAGAACTCCGTTACTGAGAAATGACCCTCAAGAGTTGCATCGTAAAACTTAATTGCCGGCAATTCTTGTCAAAGGACGCTGACCTATTTGGTTTGGGCCCGGAGACTTTGACGGAAAATTGAGAAAGATGAGATGAAGGCTTCCCCTACAAAAAGGGAACAATTCCAAAACAATACCAATAAAGTACGTAGAGTCTCCTCCCGGCCCGAGTATTGTCTCATACTGAGTTTCCCATTGTTGCTCCGCTTCTCTTCACAAAACAAAATTATTCTCTTGCAGCCTTACCAGAGAAAAGAGAGGGTTCCCCCAGCATCGTCGTGAGTTACAAGTAAAGTCGGCTAAGTCCCAGTTATCCCACTGTTATGTCACATTTCTTGCAGTTTTCAAAACTTCTTTTTTTGCGTCCTTTTTCTCTTTTTTTTTGTTCAAAGATAAAAACGAGAATGCCGGAGAAAAAAATCAGGCCTCCGGAAGGCGGTTTTCCTTAGATCCGCGAATTTATTCGCGAATCGTCTCTTTTCATTCGACAAGTTTTCCCGCTCCTTACACAACTTCACTCTTTTACTTTTTTCTGTATGTTCCTCCCTTTTATTAAAGGGCTTCGAACCAGTCAATCGGAACAGTTGGAAATATGTTGTGGATACTGTATAGGAATCTGTATAAGACAATGCACCAAATGGGGTACACTTCCCGAGGGCAAACTTGTCCCTTACTTGTCTGTCGCTGTCGAGAGAGAATCTCTTGAAAAGTTCCGCCGTAGCTGATTGAGACTGATCTACAAGATTGTGCCAAGTGTAGATTGAATCCCGTTTCACTCGCTCGTCCTATTTTCGCCCCGATAAGTTGGGGAAACTTAGTTTTTTCTTTCTTTCGGACGCAACTTCTATCCACGTGTGCCGTTGTTTATTCAATGGCTACAGGAGTCTGCTATATATTTTGAACAAAGACACTAAGTGATTAAATAATTGGGAAAAGTATCAAATTAGCTGAGCAAAGTGGCATCTGATAAAATTTTCAGAAGAAACAAAAAACTGTCTGTCAAAAAATCCAAAAATCATTTTTCCTTGATCCTAACATAAATCAAGTAACCTTTTGTATTGGTATAGATTCGTGGACGACATCATTATTTTATGAACAGGAACCGAGAGACATCTAAATTCTTTTCAGGAACAAATCAACAATTTGGATCCTTCCATCAAATTGACCCTTGATTTGGGTGGAAATATGTTAAATTTTCTTGAGTTGTCCATCTCATTGATTAACAAAAGGCACGATTTCTTCATTTATAGAAAAAATACCTATAGTGATAAAACTATTCATAGCACTTCAAAACATCCCCTAGTTCATAAACATGCCACCTTCTATAGTATGATCAATAGCGCACTGTCCATACCAGTGAATGATCAAAATTTATTGAAAGCAAAATCTTTTATTAAAAGTAGAGCCGTAAGTAATGGATATGGGAGAGAAATTGTTGATTCTATTTAGAATAAGGTTCTTCGGAAAAAGAGTAGGCAAGGGTGTGTAATTTACTGAGAGAAATTGAGTTGGAAGAGAAAAAGTAGATTGGTATACATTATTATGGGAAAATTCTGTCTTCCAGAGGTTTCAACGTTGGGTTCAAGAACAAAAATAATCTCAAAGCTTCTTTGGGTTCGGTTAAGGATAAAATTAACGTTCAGGATAAAAGTTGAGTACCGTGGTCAAACTGGTAGGAAATTTAGGGATCGAACAAAAGAGCATGAAAAGGATTTCTGGTACAACAAAGGTGATTCTGTCTTTCCAAGTCATCTGAATGAGTCCAATCAAGGCTTTAGTTTTGATCTGACAAACATGGCAATACGTAGAATTTCCTCACTTTATCCAAAGGGAGGTATGTGGGATGTGCCATAAAAATCGGAATTGTTAACAGTGATAGGTCAGGAAAACGTTTAAATGATGTCATTCCTCAAAATATTTCACCCTTTCACTTTGTAAGCATGGAGTGGTTGATTGGTTGGTCGTCCCCGCCTCTTCCACTTCCCTAAGCCAATAGGATTCAATCTCCTTTCCCTTGATCCTATATAAGATATGCTTTCTCTGATGTACCTTCAGTTCATGTTTGTTTCAACTGTGTAACATTTTAATTTCGTGGAAGTATAGACAACGTTCTTTCTTACTCCATTTTTATCAAAATGGGTTTCCACAACTTCGTCGCGAGTGAGTTAGTCCATATTGGTTTTCTTGTTAAAATTGGAAAAATTGACGAACACAACCAAAAGTGCCACAGTTCTTGCACCTAAACTCGAAGAAGGAAAATTAGCATTACGATGAGTTTTACTAATTATGATAAGCTTTTTGTTCGAGGGTGGAAAGCTTTCATCAATGCACAAATAATTGAACTACGTAAATATATTTTATAAATTAAAATAATACATTTTTGGTCACCAGAAATCCAACAATAGGATCCATTGTTTTCCCCAATCACGTTCGCTTTTCTTTCATCTCTTTGACGACTTTTCGGTAGAATGTTTGATTCCCAGGATGTTGAATATTGAACCATCTATTTGTGGTTTGTTGATTGACCCACGAGTTGATGGTCCTTCAGAAGGCGGTTTTTGAAGTAGCGACTGCCGCCTCTGGGCCTACAAATGGGGTTTGAGAGTCCTTCCTTGCAAGCTCGCCAGTCTTCTCTTTACCAGGTACTCTTTTATGCAACGGCATTCGCTCCAGGTGAACCCGGTTATTTCTGGATAGGTGGTTGAGGGTTTGCATGCAGCACCAATCCACTGGTGATGAGAAGCTTGGTGCCATTAATGCTTTTATCGACCCTTGACTGTCTGAGAGGATGCACGCACGGGATCATTCATTTTCCCTGCGGTCCATAGTTTTGAGGATGTAACAGCAGGATGACAGCATGGTCCTGCCTTTCCACTCACTGCTTTGGTTGAAAAATCTGATGTGGACTTGACGAAGCATGTAGAGTTTTCGACCCGCTTTTTTGCCAACCCGCTCACATCTCCTCGGAATTTTTTTTCGAGCAATGTTGGCAGGACAAATCAAATCATTCATACTTTTGAGAATTTGACAATACAAACCATCCATATGGAAGATCAAGTTCGAGACCGCATTCCCTTCCATCCTTACTACGGTAAACCGAATAAGGACTGAAAATGATCGAGCTTTTCGGTGTCTGCAACTAAGTTGGCATTTAGTCGCTTTTGCAGGTTTCAGGCTTCAAATTACCATCCGAACTATCTTTCGCGACAGTAAGGTTCTTCGTTTCTTCAAACTTTAGAACCAAACAATTCTGTTGAGGCTTGGAAAGCTCCAATCTAGTGGGTATGTTTGGGTATCGTTCATGATGCCAAAGCCTCAACGAAGTGTGCCATTTATGGTTTGCTAAAACAGTACGTAATTAGCAGAAAGCAGTGAAAGCCTTTCTGATACAGAAATAATGAACATTTATCAAATAGCCAGCAGCGTTTTGTTTTTCAATTCTGACCCACAATTTCAAATTTATTGCGATGGATTAATTTTCACCAGATGAATGATTTAATGATAATGATATTTTTTTAAACAGTTGAACGGTTTTACAAAACTTTACTGAAAAAAAAAAAAAAAAAAAAATTCCCTATCATAAAAAATAGATTGGGAACGTCGCTGATCACATTAGGAAACATCGCTGAGGCTGATAATGCACTCGATATCGTTCACGTGAAGTTGAGTGAGGTGATGGATGTCTCAATTCAACATGAATTTCAAAGTAGTCGTGGAATGACGTTAATTGAACTAAGTAATGTCAAGTATACTGAACACCGGACTAAGAAAGATCATTCGGATTCTCCAATCGGAAATCGAACTGCAATGTGCCGCTGTGTGTACCGATTCCAGCGTAACATGAGTTATGACACTTAGAAGTGTGAAGCTGAAAGCGATATTTGCAGGACTGGAAGTAGCTGGATTGCCTGGATGGAATCAGCTGGCGGTATAACTTGAATAATGACGATGACTTGGTTTAAAGGGGCAATTCCATTGAAAATCCATTCCCATGAGTGGCCAAAGAATACAGCATTTTCAGCATGTTGAGCTCATTTTTTCCGAACTCTACATTTCTGTGCTACGGTGTTTCCCCAAAGTAGTCGAATCTATTCCCTAAAGTAGGACCCCTCCCCTCCCGTGGGTTGCCAAAAACTTTGACACACAACATTTTCTTGTTCCACGACAACGCTCGTCCATACAGTGCTCATGAAACTCAACAGGTCTCGAGTCATTCAAATGTTTATGTAAACCCTTTTGAAAAAAAATGTAAATGCATTTTATACTTGTTTTGGTTTATTATTCAATAATAAACCATTGTAATCGCTCTGGAAAAAAAAATTCTAACCCCCCTGAAATTTTCATGGTTTACGTTTCAAAGGGTGCAGAATCCGAATCTGCAATAAAAATTTTCCGTCCGTCCGCCGTACGCCGTACGTACGATATCTCCGAAACGGCAGGAGCAAAAAATCTGAAATTTTCAGGAAAAATCCATCTTGGTCCGACGACGCCCCAATTCTTGAGCCAGCTCCCTTACTCAATTTGAAGTGCCCTTTAAGGGCTGTAAAAGTTTTGTAAAATCCCTGAAAACCTGAAAACTAGTCGAAACGGCCTAAGTATTTTCCTATTTGAAGAACATACCATGAGGAATCGAATGAGCCCTCCCCCACGTCCGTAGGTCAAACCATTCCCGATGTATGGCCCGATTTATGGTGGCAACATTTGCGTTTTTTCGTTTATTATTGTTTGTTTGTAACCTAGTGATGTCCGACCGATAGCGTCGAGTTGTAGTGAATGTGGATACTGGAGTGATAGCCGATGTGAATACTTGTAGTGTAGTTAGTAGCCGATACACGGGTTGAAGCATTCTGATAATATATAGGTAAATATTATTCAATATTATTACTGGGGTTTATTATTCAATATTATTACTGGGGTAAATAAGTATTCTTTCACTGGGGTTTATTATTCAATCGGCTTGCGTTCATGATTTGAATTTCTACTAAGCTTTGGAGTGTGCGTGTTTTACAGGTGATAGAGCGATTATTGAATTTCAGGAGATATGCATAGACCACGTAAATCGGTTCTCATCCAAAACACCTATTTGGATTGATCAGTTGATGATATTTGTGTGCCCCCTCTACATCCGTCTACCTTTGGCTACATCGTTTAAATTTGGATTTGGGGATGTTTTAACGCAATACGAGTGCCAAAGGACTTGATAAATTATAGATGTTTTCATTGAGGGGGGGGGGGGGGGTATTGAGGTTCAATAAAAAAACGCTGCAAATTCTTTCACTGGGGTTTATTATTCAATTGGCTTGCGTTCATGATTTGAATTTCTACTCATGATTTGAAGTCTACTCACAGGATAGGGCGATTATTGAATTTCAGGAGGCACACAAATATGATCAACTGATCAATCCAAATAGGTATTTTGGTTGAGAACAGATTTACGTGCTCCATGCATATCTCCTGAAATTCAATAATCGCTCTGTCCTGTGAAACGCGCACACTCCAAAGCTTAGTAGAAATTCAAATCATGAACGCAAGCTAATTGAATAATAAACCCCAGTGAAAGAATTTGCAGCGTTTTTATGATACGGATCGTTATTTTTGCATCTCGTACACTTAGTTTAAGTTCAAACTACTCATCACCACATCTACGAGTAATTTCAAGATCGCCATTGGTGAAAAGATTCCAGCGGACTCCACGACGATCCACCCTTCAAAAAAAAACTCGACCCTAGGCAGTCGAAAAAATCTTACGTATTCATGGCTGTCCTTGAAGACCGCCTCTTCATGCAACCTTGCTTTTCATTGTTCATCCTCCTTTCTTCCACACCTCGCCCCCCGTCCAGAGTTTCGCCCTCTAGCCGAAAACTCATTGTCCCTTTCTGGATTTATAGCGCTCACCCTTCAAAAGAGGTTAGGGTACTTTATTGGCACCAGGCATGCATTCAACCGACCCCACGTAATGATTGATGCCCAACTATTCCTGGCACCTTTCTAATTAAAAACTAGTTTCCTCCGCTTCATCTTGACATCCCTCATTGTTCATCGTTGAATTATGGTTTTGGATACATTTAAAACTACATTTACGTCCAGGGCCTCTCCCCACCCCTTTTAAACTAGATCCACTTATAAATTTATAACGAAACTTTTGTGATTTACGGCGCATTTACATTTATGTCCACTAAATCTAGACTTACCCCTTTTGGAGTGTTAAGCTTTAAATCATACACAGATTCCCAGATGAAATGTAACTACTAGAACTGCTCTCAACAATGATCTTTAACCGTTCAACCGCCTTGCCGAATTCAATGTCCTTAGAGCACCTACCCATGAAATGCCTTTTGACAACGATGGTTGCGCCTTGGCAAGAACCACCCTGCTATTTCATGGCTCGTAAGAGCAGTTCACGAATGCAAACTTCAGAAATTACAGTTTTGACGAATGGGTAAAACTGTATGGGCGCTTAACACTGTAAAGTTCTAAATGAGAGTTAGTCCAGAGATCAACAAAGTAGCCAGATAACGGAATGACTGTGGACGACTAATGCGCGAATATCCATACTGAAACTATCGTAGAGTTTGCATCTCCTATCACCCACTAGAGCAAATTTAGTGGCCACACAAAGACTATACCTGAGGGATCCCATAACAAGGAGTTGATAGACTAGTTGCCTTTCCATCGGATGGGGTGATATGACTGAACCACCCATAGGATACCCCGGAATTTGAAAAGCTTCTGGATTACGTTCAGAATTAGGTGTTTTAAAATATTATAGGAGAACTATCCATAACCATCATTCCCCAGGGTCTTTAAAATAGCAAAAGAAGGATTCCCAATAGGTAGGGGTATGAGACTATCAGATCGGTTTTTCACGACTACCCTAAAAATATGATCGCTATCGGACCACTAGAACCAGACAAAATGATGAGTGGTGAACTTCACGTTTGCGCATGCTCAGACTGGTGTGATTTCTGCTCGATTAAATTCATAGGAGGCCATCTACATCCTAACCTTCACATTCCGTGGAAGTTTCATACGAATCGGAAGATAACTGCTAACACACGGACATACAGACACACACAAACAGATAGAAACGAAACGAAAGTTGTTTAAAATGGTCTCAAATGCTAACTGCGAGTAAAAATTTTGATTTTGAAGAAAAAACGTCATCTACCGAGATCGAAAACAAAGGTTCAGCGACGTAAAGGCAAAATTGGTTCATGCAAAATGTTTTGGAGACAATGGCGTTTGAGGAAAAACGCGAGTTTATGTAATGGAATCGACGTTTTTCAACCAAAATCGACTTAATACAAGAAACAAAGAGTTTTTCATCAGAATGGTGACCTTTCGTTAACACAGGAGCTGAATTCGAATGATAGAAAGAGGATTTGATTTAGATCCAGGGCTCATCGATGTAAGGAATTGAAGGGTACGGAACAACCATCTTTTCGCTTACTCTTTCAGAGGTTCTTGAGCTCTGAGTGTTGACATCAGCTTCAGTTTCGTACAAATGGACTACTGAATGTTGGTGTTCACGGAGTTACATCTAAGATAGTCATCCGATTGTTTATGAACACGTAGAATTTAGTTAAAAAGGAATAGAGATCAGTGATCAGCTGAAAGCCCTTATGGCCTTAATTTTATTCCCAACCGATCCAACTCGCTGAAATATACAGGGTGTCCCAGGAGTTATGCACAATTCGACTCCTTCGTGTTGTACAACTCATTTCCGACCACAAATGCCTCGTAGCAATTTTTTGCCAGAGGCCTCGTTTCCGAGTTATTCGCAATTTAAGATTTTTTTCGTTTTTTCGATCTTATATCACTAAAACTGTCATGACTCCCTTCAATTTCGGAATGCTGAAATTTGATGACACTGTTAAATTAAATTTTCTATCTATTTGATGTCAGAAAACATTTTTTTATTGCCTTGGAGATGTGCGATTGCTGCGAGAAATGACAGTTCTATCAAAATCTTGAAATTGCCTGTTTTTCATCACCCCTAGAAACCCTATTAATGCTATAAGTGGAACTGTGCAGGCCTGGTAAAACGTGTGCCAAAATGTCAGCTTTCCAATGGTGTAGTCATTTTGGTTTCTTAAAAATATTTTGAGCTAAGGAAATGGTGTTTAACTGCAGAAAAACGTTTTCTGTTAAAATAGAGGTTTTTTCGAAAGTCTCGACGAAAAAAGGTTGGAGGAGGGATATACGTAACAATTGCAATTCAAATTTTAAATGCTTGCGTAAAATCACAAGTTACCTCAGAAAAAATGGCAAAAAATCGATATTTGCAGGTTATACGCTTGGTTAGGAGGTGGGGTGGTTTTCAAGGTTAAAAGATGAACAATTATCCACTGAATTTGAATTTTATCAGAAGGCGTCAGAGGAATTTTGAACCAGGGTATGTTTACCACAAAATTAGGTTCAGTCAAGTAATACTTGGACAGGTCATAAGTATTACAATCTGGAAATGCACGGCAATAAATTCCACAAGTGTGGAATTGGGTGTTATATTGCTTATCAATAGTTGGGACAATGATTTCAAATCAACAAAATCTTTGTATTACAGTTCTTGAACTAAGTAGGGTGGATTTTCCGTCTTATTCCTCCTGCTTCTCGATAGCTGAAAGATATTCAGCCAATCTCTCATTAAATACACAGACACATTTTTTTGTGCTGACTCAATGTCAGCTGGCAATGTGCATGCAGTCTACCTCCATATGACTATGCCCTTTTTTTATGAATTTATGCTCTAGAATCTTTATGTGGAATTTCTCCACGGCGTACAAGATCAAAAGTTTACGGAGGAAGCAAATCAAGAGAAGTATAACTGCCCAACTGCACTTGGTGAGTTCTTCCTCTAAAGAAACTTAACTACAATTTTCTTTCTTTAGAAGTAGATCTACCCAAGTACCCCTGGGTATCTTTGCCTCTCAAGAATGAGCTATTTCTGCACTTGGTGATTCACACATGCTCTGAAAACCATGGAAATCATCATCATTGGACTTAGGTATCTCCAGCACATGAAAATATGTATCATCCTTGTTGGTTAGGTACTTTTAACTCAATTTCACAAAAAAATGGGCTTGGGTACTTTTACCTCTAACCCCTCGGTATGGTAGTTTTGTAGTCAGGGTGGGCAGGCGGTTATGTGAACTTGGGTAACTTATGGCACCCTGTATACTTGACATTTGAAAAGCAAACTCCTTAGCCTTCCAGAATATGCTGTACAGCATATTCCGACGGACTGTAAATCCCGCTATGCCATCCTTAAATCTTGGAAACTCACTAATCAGTTGAATTAATCGTACTTACGTTATTTTAAGGTCGCCATCTCGCTCAACAGTCTGACTCACGTATTGGGTGAGTTAGGTGCTCAGGAGACGTACTGCTGATTTAAACGGTGTTGCCAACGGAGGAAAGTTTATTGGCCTATTTGGGACGTAGGAAAAGTGATGTGCCGGGTTGAAGGGACCACCCGTGTGATGGATAGCAATAAGCGGTCTGACAGCCACCCATCAACCAACGGTATACTCCAACCCTTATACGTCAAGGATTACACACCTAATGAAAAATCTTTCTCGGGACGAGTTCGTTTTTCGTCCATCCTTCACAGCGGCGTTTTTGATTGGATGTCATGAGTAAAGAAGGAGGGGGAAACTCAAATGAACTAGGAATGACCCGTTTTTCCTCAAACGTCAATCAAAGGGATTTTAAACTGCATCAGCCCTAAAATTAGTTCCCTCCTCGGTAACAAGATGAGAGCACGACCCAATTCATTGACAAAAGAAGGGTTGATTTTTGTTTGAGCGAAAATTCGAAAAGACTTGAGACTTGAAACACAAACGTTCACTTGCTTTACGGCCGCTTCATCAATAACATCTATAAGGTAATTTGATTGGCAATTACCGAAAATGATGGGTAATGAGTGGTGTTTAACTATACACAGTTATGGCCAAATCAATGTCAAACCCCTATCAACTTAGAGGTTGATATCAATCCGGCATAATCTTTTAACACTCCAATCACGCAGAATAAATTTCATAGAAAAGAGAGGAACCCGCCTGAATTAGAAGTCACTACACACCCATTTGATGTTGGTCTGCTGTTTACAGGCAGTTTATTTTTCCTAATTTTCTGCATCTCATTGTTTTGAGGACTACCTGTAATAAAAATCATATATTTACGTACATGAAAGTTTGTATTTATTTGATACATGAAAGTGGAGTTGGAAGTAATTAAGTGAGTGTACATTGTAGACCATTACAAACGAGTATGCTGTTGTCAATATGATGAGCACCAACTGAACTTCAACAGCTGTTATTTGTTGCTTCATTCATTATCGATCTTGGATACGTACCTAAGTACCTATTCATATATAATACTATATATGCAACCTTGTTGGAAAGGGTTGGTTTTTCCATCATAATACATAAACAAACACTCATAGTGGTAATATGATGATTTTTTCCCATTTAGACCTGTAACAGTTTCGGATCAAACATTCGAACTGAATGAGATAGAGAAATAGGTCATTTAATCACTATCTGTAACATATTCACATATCAAAAGTGGAAAGCTCTCTTTTTTATATTCATTCGTAGTGTGAATTTAGTTCTCGTTTTGCATACCATCACGATTTTCATTATTGTTCAACAGAACATTTTTGTTATTTACAGATAGGATTGTCTTGATATTCCGTTGAAGTTTTAGCTGGTGCTCCCCATATTTGAACGGTTAGCACTACATAATCGTTTGGACAAAACTCCAAAGAAGTTTTCTTATAGTTATGTGGGAATTTAATTTTGTTGGGGTTTTCTCTTCTCTCTTCTTCCTCTACCAAACTCAATCAGTTATCCCGTCAATGGGATAGTTACAAAAATATTGAAATTAAAGATTCTGATCATTGATTACTTTGGTACTCCCTGCCAAGAAATTTGATAAGGGATACGATAAATTGACACTTAACGTGTCAAATCTTGCTGATCAATATCGGTACATTGTCTGCTCAAGCAAATTCCTTGACACGGCAAAACTTCAAAGTGTGTTCAAACTCATGAGATGGTTGCATATTGGTATCAGCATGTTGGGGTGTACGCCCGGTGGTGAGGTGCTTGTATGAATGTGTTTTAAGCAATTCAAATTTGGAAAAACATGAAACAAACTGCCTTAATGGCACACTTCTCCATCCTCCTCCAAATGTCACTTTTTTTGTAGTTGCTTAGCCCCATTCACTTTCTTATTCCGCATGAAATATACCACAAATTCATCTACCACACCTGAAGACCTACCTCCAAAGAATCGATTGCTCACCATATTCCACGATGATCACGAATATTCCGCAAACAACGCTCCCTTGATAGATCTTCCCAATTATAGCTGTTGACTGTACATACGATTTTGGCCGACTCAGAACGGATTTATATAGTGCAATTTGAACATTTTGGACGGAATTTAACATTATGTACATTATAAAAGCTCCAAAGTATCACCAGATGACCGTATTATTTTAAAAACCCCAATCCTAAAACACTAAACAAACCCGAGTTGAAGTCTTTCAAGTCATAACAACCAGAGGTGAGTGCCCTAGCGCTAGAAAACCCTGAGAACTACCCGCGAGATGGAACCCCCCAAACTTTTTTATCACGCTCCATCTTCATAACGAGAAGCACGTACGTACTCGTACGATAACCGCGCACCATTTTTCGTTGTCTTGCACGAAGCAGGTAACTAAAGAGCACTTGAAAAAAATGTAAATCGCCAATTAAAATTTCGTAACGGGTATTCACTTGGGAGGGCGAGCAAGGGTGTGCTTTTTTAGAGTAAGCAGATGTGTATCCGCCTCAGGCCACGTTCTTAGCTAGGGAGATAAGTAGAAGTCTGAAATTGTAATTTATATGCTAAACTTTTTCCGCATAATAACTGTAACATATTTTATTCTGTACCGTATCACATTGCTTTATCATTATCATTCTTGAGTCCTTTTGTTACACTTTAATACAATATGAGCTAATTTAACCACTAAAGACACAAATGTATGAGCCAGATCGTTGAATAGAACGTTAAATGCAAGTAACCTTG
The DNA here is from genome assembly GCA_031894815.1 of Creontiades dilutus. NCBI lineage: Eukaryota > Metazoa > Arthropoda > Insecta > Hemiptera > Miridae > Creontiades > Creontiades dilutus. The sequence continues at coordinate 675,405 of JAVIWC010006603.1, read as the reverse complement.
GCTTCGGACACCACGCTATAAATAATAAGCCATTCGCTGCTCTGTCTGGTGTCTTATATATTTGGTAAAAAGAAGCATTTAAGAAAGTATCGTTTATCAAATTATTCAGCAATCATGATTGTTACACGTTGAGCGTTACTCTAACGCATTACTCTAAGGTCCTAAAACCTGTGTGGACCTGAGGCGAACAGCTGTGGGGTTGCACTGCAAATAGCAACATCGAGATTGTACGAACATTTGAGAACCAAGTATTGAGGGACATCGTCGATGCACCTTGGTACATTCGGAACGACAACCTTCATAATGATTTGAAGATCGAGAGCGTCGCTCAAGAAGAAAATTCGCAGTTAAAAACTCTGAACGGCTAAAGGGCCACGTCAACGCAGGCCGTCCGTCTCTCGACGTTGACAACATTTTTCGAAGACTAAAGAGAAAAAATCCGTTCGAACTGACACTTGACGTATAAAGTAACTTATCGTGAGTGAAGTGCGAACAAACTATTATTAGAACAAAAGAAACCCCTGTTATGTACAAGAGGACTGCACATCAAATTACGATATAGAAATAAGTTACTAATAAGTTGTTGAAACTGACTTGATTGTAATTCAATAAATTAAATAAAAAAACATCCAGTTTGTCCTTCATAGTTTCAAATAATTGGGTAATAATTTCCATCGTTGTTTTTTACTATGTCGATTTTAGCGTGGTAAATGTAGATGGTGGAACTCTCCACATATGGAATATTGCTAACGTTGTTTCGATGCTTTTCACTTTTGTAGATCCATCTCTTGATCGTCACGGATGAATACAGGTATAATCGCACGGTATAACGAGTCTCCATTATTGAATCACGTCGAACCGACTCGAAACTGACATCAGAGCTAGTCCAACGCCGCGGGCCTGTCGACCCCACCAGGTTGTCAACCGTACTTGTCAAATTCATTGGACAATTTTGACACATTGCTCCCCGTCAATTGCCCTCTGTCGATCACTAAATTGCGCATTTCCTGCGAATCCGGCCTCTCGCTCAATGTCCCAATTGATGGCCGTTTATTTCGTCAACTATATTTCCCCTCCACCCCGTCGAGTGACCCAATCTTTAGGCAGTTTTCTACATGAATACAGATGTCCGAATCGTGCCACGTAACCAAGAGGGTGCTCCCGGACACGTATCCTTGTCGTTCTTAACCGGACTATGTAGGTGCTCATATCAAATTTTCGATGGAAATGAAATTACTGCTTCGATTCCATGTTTCCATTAACATTAAAATCCATATTATCCAAAATTTTCCTCATGGAAATCCGCTTTGAGGCATTCCAAAACAATATTCGAATTTCAACTTACACAATATCTAATTGGGTGCACGAGGAAGCACGTATTCTACAAAGTTGATTATTGTAATGCTTTACTCATTCTTGCCCGGGTTGGAGTCTTAAAATAGGAGGGGGTTCAGATGGGTTCAGGGGAAAAATTTACTAATTCCAGAGTAAGCGAATGATTCTCGAAAAATAGCAAGTTATAAATGTAGGTACTTGTTTTTCAATTAAATTGGTAAATACTATTTTATAATCATCTGTATTTAGTACTCATTGTTAATACTCGAACAAAAATTGCATTTCTCTTTCAAAATAGAATATTAAATGAGATTGGTGGAAAAGCATTTCGGACTCTCTCCACCCCCTCTACCATCCCTTACGAGGGCAGGTACTTGTAGTTGAACATTAATTGCTTCAGTTAGTACTGTACTTACTAGAAAGTGTAATTGGAGATTTTATTATTAGTTTCCTCGACTGTTGTAATATATTACTAGATTTTCTCAAGTACTTGAAGAAAAGTATGTAAGTATTAATATACAATGTACTTCGGTATTCCAACTCTGCTCATTATCACACCAATAGCTCAAGTCAATTTATCCATTTTCTTTTTTCTCCTGTAATATTTCCACAATTTCTACTTGCCCGTACAAATGCTAACTGTAAACGGCAAACTATAAGACCTGATGGTTTGGAATAAAAAATGTCAATATCCTTACTGAGCCGGAAAGAAACTAGCCAAAGGGTTCACACAGCCGATATTGGAGATATTCATTGACTAATGGTTAATATCCAAAAGTCTGTAGGTATATCAATATGATCACTGCACCTGCGCGTAACAAAATTCTTTTATCAAAAGTTACCTCAACCGATTTTTACCGATTTGGGCAAAATTCTTATTTTATAAGAAGTAAGTACTCGTAGTAAATGAAAATAGAAATACAAAATGACAAAGTTGCACTTACGATCATCGTTTTCGGGCCTTTTAAGAAATTTGTGCTGAGCTAGAATCGATTAATTTTTGGAAAAATATCACCTTTTATATGAATAAATTCAAATACAATGTAGACTTCGAAACTCAGTGGATTTTGGTTAGTCCGTACATATAAAACTCAAAATTGTTTCCCCTACATGGAGGTGTGTATGTATGTATGTTCCCAGTAGACGGCTAAACTGCTGGATCGATTTTGATGGGAGCGGTCGGGTCCACCGAACAACATAGGCTGAGTTGGAACCTCCAAAACATCATTTTAGTTCATGAACCCCGCTATCCTTCGCTGACCGATTTGTTTGATTTTCTAACTTTTATGATCATGGTCGTTAATACATAGTCCCTCTACATCTCAAACGCAGAATTTACATATCACGTGTACGACCCATATGGATGTATGGAAGCGAAATATGGGCTTCTGCTGGCGATATGCAACTCAAGAGAGTGCTAAAATCCAAAATCGTGCCCTTCATTTGATTACCAATTCACCGTGGTCTGGGAGCAATCTCAACATTCACAAGGACCTGGCAATCCCCACAGTGAAGGAAGTTCTACAGACAGCAGCTGATCGGTTCTTCGATAGAATCAACGAGCACCAGAATGCCATCCTCTCACCGATGGTACTGCAAACTCTCCCACCTCCCTTCAGACGAAAGCTCAAAAGAAAGTGCCACAGTGACTTGGCACTGTTAACTGTTATATCCTCGTATAAATTGCTGAATATCTGCGTGATCATAACTTAATTATTAATCTTATAGTGAGAATATAAAATCATAACACAATGATTAATGTGATAGTTACTATACAGGAACTCCACAAAAAAAAGTTGTCGTCGGGAAGTTGTGACAACTGGAGATGCCTTTGACAGGAGTTTCATACTTCGTGAGAAGCAGAGATTCCTGCTAGTAAAAAGTAATATCAAAATTACAGACCTTGAGAATAATACCCAAATAAATTTAATGAATAGTGCATACCGTGTACTAGAAAGACACAAAAGTGTTATTGTTGGAGCAAAGGGGATAGTTGTCCATTAGTGATCCAGAGAGAGCTCTATCTATTTCAACCCTACATGAAAGAATCCAATAACGTGCCCTATTATATTAGACCACTAAACAAGACTGTACCTATTATAAAATTCCTTGAAAAGGAAGAAAAAAACTTCTGAAGATGAGAGAAAAGTTATCGGTCAGTATACATCGAAAGTAAAAGAAGAGGGAGCGCATATAATGCGTAAAACGATTGAATAGGTGTGAAGCAGGTGGAGACGTTGAATTCTTTACGTTCGAGACGGACGGGGGCTTCAAAATTATTAGCTTCATTGACGGGTCCACCTGGCAGCTACTTGTCTTGATCTTCTCTCTGCCTTTTGTGGAAAGGCGCCTTGCTTACGTCAAGGCCCTTGGGGCCATCTGTGCTTAACCATTCAAAGATTATATTGTTCGACGGGTAACTAGCAATTTGGTTCATTATCGCTAACCCGTCCGTCTGTTGTCCGATTGAAATGGACTGGTCTCGTCTTTAGACGGCATCTGGGGACGTAATTCGATTGTCGGAAGGTTTTTTTATTTTTGAGGAGGCGGACTTTCGTGTTTCAAGTCTTGATGTTTTAGTTTCGTGTTTATTACGGTGGGAAGGTACCTTCCGGTTTTCTCTCTCCAAGGGCATGTGTGATGTACAGTTATTTGAGTTCCGAGGTCAGACGTACTCTTTTCATGCACGAACATTTCAAACAAAAACTCTGTTGATGTTTGTTACTGATGATGATCTAACGGTCGAAATAGATTTAACTATGTAACTCATTATTTTTGTGGAAATATACACAACGTTCCATCTTACTCCGTTTTTATTGGGGGTTGTAGTGATAAATTCATATTTCTTCACTAATTTCATCCGATATTTCAAATAAAAATTTTTCGAATTCAATTTTAGTCAAAGCTTGTAACAAACCTCGGAAATTCTGTTATTTTCTGTCATGGGGGGATGGAGGGGGTAAAGACAACCCATTCAAACGCTGCCAATACAAATTATGCTGCTGATCTTCTTTTGTTGTTTGTATTTCGAATCATTCAAATTTAATTATGGAAGAGTTGAATGAATGGGGTAATAGAGATTAACCTTAGAGTGGTAACAAGGCGCTTTAGAAACGTATTTGTTGAAATATAGACAACGTTCTATCTTACTCCGTTTTCATTGAAATGGGTTTCCACAACTTTTTCGCTAGTGAATTAGTCCCAACTAGGTTCAACCCCTTCCGTTCATCCCCTTCCATTGTGAACATCCACGTGCTTCTCAACAACCTCCTGAACAACGCCCTGGACCACCCCCTGCTGCTCTCAAGGATACATTTTGCAACCACTCCCCACATCCCCTTGTTCATCTATGCTGTTCAATGTACCGTTTACAAATTATGATCGACATCGCCCCCCTCAGCGAGTACCCTGCAATGCAAACCATTTTCTTGCAACAAATCCCCCATTCTGATTTTTTTATAATTACCTATTGACAATGAAATCCTTAATTTCTTCTTTCCCCATTAAATTCAGTTAATCGTAATTATTTTTCCAGTTCAAACCCCCTGCTGCATGCTTTGTAAACCTCCCCCAGTACATTGTATTTTCTTAATTTCTGTTATTTTCCACTTGTTGATTGAAAATTAGGCTTGCATGTATACAGGTTGTTACGTTTCGTGACGATCACAGGCCAGGAGAAGATTCTACGGAAAATTTCTGATCGAAAATGCCTCCTAGCAATTTTTGTTTACACCCTTGAAAATGCGGTTTTTTCAATTTTAAGATTTTTCTCGTTTTTTCGACCTTACCGCATTAAAACGGCCATATCTCCCACATTTTGCGTGCGATTTTAAATCTGATTCCACTATTGGAAAGAGCTTTGAATTTCCTATCGCCCTAAACGGGGGCCAACTTTTTTGAGCAGACGAAACGGGTAAAAAATCAGCTTGAAAAAGACACGTTGTCAAATCGTGGAGATCTCGACTTCTCTCAAACGCTTATGAGTTCCTGTAATAAGTCATGCGAATTTTATCCTGTAGTGCTGAATTTTAACACTAAAAGATGCGCCAAAATCTAGGCTTTCCAGCGATGTAACCAGATTTGAAATTTCGTGTAGTTTTCTGGGAGAAAATTGCTTTTCAAGTAAGAAGAACGTGGTTTTTCACTGGATACTCCGGTTTTTCATCCTGCGTTGATTCGTCTGATAAAAAAAAATTCGAACTTGGATTTAAAAAAAAAATTATTGATGAAGCATTGTAAAAATTGTACATTTTTGTTGTAGAGACTGTTCAAAATGTCCATCATTCAATCTATGACCCCCTTCTATCAATGAGCGACGCGATTTGTAGACGGAGGAGTCCCGGCCTCACGGCTCTCGACTTTTACTTGTGGCTTTTACTTGTGCCCATGAAAGCCCGAGTCTACGAATTGCGCACAGATACTCGAGAAGAATTATTGGAATGAATCCACCAATGTGCCCACTACATGAGACCAAACACCAGGGAGCTGGAGGCAGCAGTCGACATCGCCGTCTCTGCATTCAGCAGAATGGTGGACATTTTGAACAGTATCTACAGTAAAAATGTACAATTTATTACTATGCCTCAAACAAACTTTTGTTGTGAACAAAAATTGCTAGGAGGGATATTCGATCAGAAATTTTCCGTAGAATCTTCTCCTGGCCTGTGACCGCCACGAAATGTAACACCCTGTATAGGTAAATAAATATTCAATGTGCTGAAATATCTGTAAATACTAGACAAAACTCTTCAAAAATAGACATATTTCCATCTTGCGCATCGAATGTGACATCTTCATATTCTGGGGAAATTATAACCATTTTATATGTGGACGTTTACACGTTACATCTCAAATTATAGTCTAGAACGGCAGACTGAAACATGATAGCGGTTGGGCGCCAAGGTGTATGATGGATTGCGTGTTGAACGGTCAATTTACAACGTTCGAAGGATTCAGTCTTGGGTATAATCTGGTTAGCGACCTAGTTTGACCGAGTCGGCGGCGTAAACCCTCATCAGCTCCGCTCACAAGTACGGGGGCGAAATGATCGCCCACGGCAGGTCACGGTATCCGAGAGGCCGCTACTTGTATCTTCTACAGCTGGTTGCCAGAGCGCGGTAGCCGTCAGTCCCGCTTGTAAGTTCCCAGGAGAACTGTGACTCCATTTAACTGCGAAACGTATGGCAGTCAAACGTTACTCAAGCGATTGATATAGTTGATAAACTGAATGCAAATGACTTACCTTGCGGAATTGTAAGTTTTGTGAAAACTACGTTCCAAATTTCGTAAGTTTCTTTCCGTTCGTCACCTTTTAAGGAGGAAAGCCGACAAAAGTGTTTTATTGATTGATTTGTTTCCCACCAATCAGTTTGAAGCTGCAAAGGCTACCATTCTCAACCGATTCTCATCTTGTTCGATCCCACTTGAAGTCTAGACATGTCAAAAACCTAAACATGTTGACTTTCACGAAGAAAACTGGAGATATTGATGTATTGATCGAGATTTTAATATTTGTGCTTGCATTTTTTTTTCAGCAGAGGGATAATGAGTATTTTATTAATTTAGGAGAATGTCCAATTTCATTTGTATGTGTTGGATTACTATAAAATGCATCTTCGGTGATCATGGTTAGAGATTGTCTAGCGCACCCAAGGATTGATATTTACGGGCGTTCCCATCAATTCTCCCAAGAGTTTTTGAAAACACGTAGGTTGTTGAAAAGGGATGAGCTCGAACCAATCTTACATCTGAAGTATTAATAGCGCTCTTCCAGACGAGGCTGTCATTCCATTAATCAGAGCCATCATCAAGAAATGTACCATACAACCAGCAGAAATGTAACCATTTATAGTGAGTACTTTATAACTTCTCGGGACGCCTCGATTTTTTTGTGATGTAAAGGTTATCTCGAATTCCCGAAGATGAATATGGTTACATATTAGTAGATTATGTGTATCCTTAGCGGTGCAGGACTCCGGGATGAAGAGCAGGAATGTCGGAGGTAGGAGTCCAGTGATATACAAGCGGGCTGATAACTCTCAGCTCATCTCTCTCTCCCTTTTCCGATGGACTATAAATAAGGCTTGCTCCTGGATGCATTACCTTCCTCTTTATTACGCCGTATAGCCGTCAGTCGGGGCATGGCGGGAATAAATCTGTCAGCGGGTACTCGCGCAGCGCTCGGGGGGGAAGGGACGGAGAGACACGACCGGTGACAAAAAGATAAGTTGGGAATGCCTTTGGGGGTGCCGGTCTTCGGGTTAGCGCCTTCACTTTTTTTTTCGTGGGTACGAGGCGGAATTTTTTAATCCGTTTCCTTTACAGGGGGACGCACTAAGGTTTACAAGATGAGGCATTGTGCACTACCGCTCACTCATACAATGGTCGTTGATGTCCAGCTTCTTGAGGAAAACATGATGGAACAATTTCTTTGACAGTATATGCAATCGTGGACCAATCGAAGGATCCAGAACCTGGGAAACTTAGATTAGTCTGAGTTATTCCTACAATGTCTCTACAACCTTCTACAAGGTTAGAGAGTTGAAATTTCTTATGTTTAGTCTAAAAAACCAAAATATGCCGCTCATCATAATCATAATATTTTTAAACCTACCGTCATCATCCGATACTCTTATTGTGCTCTTTTTTGAAGTCTTTTTGTAGCTATTTCACCCAATAAATATACCAACCATCCAGAACCAAGGAAATTTTGATTATGTCTGAGCTATTCCTACTATGTATCTACAACCTTCATGATTAACGAGTATTTCTAAATGGACAAGTTTACAGTGTTGGAATTTCTTAGGTTTTATCTAAAAATCAAAATATGAGACTCATCATAAATACACTGCTATTTCAACATCTTCCATCATCATCATCCGATATTCATGTACTTTTTTGGAAAGCTTTGTAGTAGATCTTCTAGCTCATGAATTTAACAAACTAGGTTTTCACATAAAATCAGTTGTGAACCAAGTTTTGGGCATCTTTTGAGCCAAAGCGGTATGGAATCAAATTTTTTGTATGTCATGTGCTTTGTTTGAGCATGGAAATGTGGTAAATATGTGTTTGGCTTGATTTAAATTCAAATTTTAAAATAAATTAAATTTGTTTTTAAAAATGATGACTACAATTGTAAACAAAATATTGGAAACCCATGAGGAGCCCCTTTGCTCTTAATCATATAAAGAAAAGAAATAGGCTGGTTCGTTAATTAGTCCCTTTAGTGAGGCGGTATAGATGATGAGAATGATTCTCGAGTCGATAAACCAGTTCAAAGTTCAAAGCCGAATGGAAAAAAAAGGTCTTCACATACGCTCCTGCCCGAAATCAGATGTAAATTTGAGGAAGATGGACGAGAAGAGACGGTCGATGAAGATGGGCAAGTGGAGGAGAATGCTTTGCTGGGGCTGAGAACAAAATATAATTTCATGAGGGCCTGGAAATATTATTACTCGAAATACAATGCACCTGAGTTCCAGATACCTACATTCCAGAAATGGCAGATTCTCCAAGGGAAGAGAGACGGGATGCTGATTACCCAAAGACGATTTGTCCCGAGAATGGTGACGACCTCGTGGGAGATGCTCAGTCCAGGAAATTAGGCGTGCGAATTTCCGAGCTATCTTTAGCGTATGAAGACGAGAACTGATTGAGGTTCCGATGGATGATCCCCCACTCAATGACTTCACATCTATGATTTAAAAGATACAATTTATGTCTCTTTCTCTTCATTTGTAGGCTCTGAAAGCATTGAATGCAGCAGTTAATTTAAATTAAATGGTTGATAAATCAGTAACGAGATGTTGGGATTGGACCACAATACTGGGAACAATGTACATGTCCTCTGCATGGTTATCACACTGTTCGTAAGGACTTTATCTTGATTTTGCTTCTTGATATACTTCAAGCATCCTAGCTCAATTTTAAATAGAGTGTGTAATCAATTTATAGATAGGATGTTATTTACGATTTGCTGTAAATATTTGTTAGGACCTTATTTACTCAAATGCACGATGAAATCGTACAAACAACTTGTGTTATACATTCAGATGCAGAAAGTAGAATCTATATAGAAGGGGTACCTTTACTTCAATCATAAACGAGCTGTTTCTGAGATAAATCAAGGGATGTCCTTTATGTTTCATGATGCGAAATCATCTTCAGCATATCTTGGCCGCCTCCCTCCGACATTCTGTTACAGGGCTAAACAGCCTAAATGCGTTAGACGTCTTATCAGGCGCAGTCGAGTAGTCTGGCCAAGACGTAGCAACAGCACAAGAACGATTGTCGCTTCCTCCGCTCTGTTTGTCCTCGCTCAAGGCAAACATTGTCTTAGACCGGTCAAACTTCGACACGGAAGAGCGGTAGTGGTAAAGAGGGGCCCTCAAAGTCCCTCAAGACCCCCTTCCTCGTCGTCTCTCATCCTTCTCTACTTCTCACAACGTCCAGAAGGTTTTGGCTTGAGTCGCTTCTTGGCCCCGGCACCCCCATTGTCCCAGACGTGCCCTTGCTAAAGGCAGGAGGACCTCTGTAAACAAAGCTGGAGGCAATGGGGTGAGGTTCGTGATGCCACGACCAAAACAATGATGAAGCACCGGAGGGAATTAATGCCTTTTCCACCTCACTTAGGAAGTAAGTGGACGGACATTTTGGTAAGTGGTAGGATGCGAGTTGTCATAACTCCAACTCCTCGTAGGGTCCTTCAGCATACAATAAAAATAAGTATTCACTCCATACTGAACAAAACGATCCTAGTTTTCATATTTCATGGTGTAGAATAATGTACTATGACATCGTCAACATGAAAAAGCCTTGTCATAGGAAAACCCAAAGTTCTTTATCCATGTACGACGGTCAAGTCAAGATCTCTACGATGAGCTCATTGCGTAGTGAAATAATGACAATATCAGATTTTGCAGCTTATTACCGGTCCTAAAATACTGCAATGCAGGATCATAAATATTTAAAGTTTGACTAGAAACGCAGTTTTAAATGCTTGAGCCCTCCCACTTTTTTTCTCCCTTTTCAAGAACTACGTGAAAAATTCCAATACCAAGCATTTGGCACAGAAGATATTTAGTGCTGCAGTTTGGTGAACATTTCAGAAATCAATAGTTATCAATCGGTTAGCTGTGCTGAAAGTAGCTCTATCAATGTGTTGACCTATTCCAACATTCTACCTGACAAGGTTTCAAACGGTAAATTCAAGTGAAAAGTAGGAAATAAGAATATGAAATATTTAAATCTAGGCACCGACTGTTATACTTGATGACCGTTGTGATGAATATGGTTAGTTGGCCATTCCCGATTCTTGAATCCGTCTCCTTGGGAGATGAATCAGACGCCTTCAAGCGTCTGGAATATCCCCTGAGCGTGGCGGAGCATAAAACCGCATTTAGCTCAATGGAAGGGGCAATTATACTATTCCATCGCCTCACCTCCCCAAGTTATATCATTCAAGAAACGTTGAAACACTTTTTAATCTCATTCAGTTCATTCTTAGAGGTTGTATTTAAAATTCTCCATTAAGCCGACTTTTTCATGATACTGGTGTGTTTTAGGTTTTGGATAATTATTTTTCGTAATCATTGCACCTGAAACAAAATCATAGATTGTCCCATTCTTATTCACCCTTAGGCCAAATTCCTCAACGATTTTCATCCTAAGCATTTCTACGGAGTCGGTAGACCATAAACAGATTCAATGGCATACTAAATTTTTCGTATCCGCCAGGGAAACTATTGAGTAACATTTTTAATAGCGGATCCTCATTCACATCTATTTCCGTTACTAATATGTTGCCTACTGTGTCCAAGAAATTCATGACATGCTCTCGTTCATCAAATCCGGTTGTCTATCTGTGTAATTAATTCTAGCCAAGACACTTCGGCCCAAATACTGCATGAAGTTCCACCTCTACAACATTGAAAGTTTTCAAAATTTAAACTAATTTTAATTCCTGTAATGTAATAATTGAAAGGATCACATCGCACTTAACTTCAGCATCTGTTTTATACGATACGCTTGTTTCGGCATCGTTGGATGGTTTCTCTTATTTCCATTTACGCAGTTCCATCCTCCAGATATTGCAATACCTCTATATGCATAGCCCAGATATAGAAAATGATCTTTATCTAATGGTTCAATCCTCGTCAAATGGACTTACATATTTTCTCCCTGGTGTTTAAGGTTTCCTGTTCACAGTTACTTGTGCTTTTCTGGGCCAATAACATGTTATATTTTACGTGTGGGCTTACCATTTTGAGTTTTAAAGAAAACAAATACTGTTGCACCCAGTAGTAAGCACATATACAAATCGCATGACTTGGAATTACACAAACAAAAGTCACTTTAGGAACCCGGAGGATGAAACCCTCTAATTTGAAAATGTGGCCACCGTTCACTCCAACTTTCTTTTTGTCTATTCCCCGAAGAAATATGGGATGTAATATGAAGGAAGAGGGTGATCGAGTGAAAATTAAGCCAGCTACATAAATGATTGGAAAAATACGTTTGTTTATCAGGTCATTAATCCCTAGCATAGTAATTATTTTATTCACTACTCATTCATGATTTAAATCAATATTGAGTTATGTAACACTTTAATTAATTGAGTAAAGTAATAATAGTAATAATTCACATTCGCAACACCGTTTACGTTGTTGTGGCCCATTAATCGCTCAGTTCACACCATCATAGATCTCAATTTATTTCGTTCCTAGCATTTCCTAAATAACTTTCAATACTCAAATCAAATGGAAGGGGTGGGTTATCTAAACAATCAAGTTAATAAATTAGCGTTAAGAGGATTCTGTGATTCCAATCACAAAGTAGTCATCGCTTACTTAACTAATCAATTTGTTTTCACTTCACAATGAAATCACGATATTGATCCGCTGGTAAATAAAGGATTTGGAGCCACAAACCTAAATGAATTAATCGTATACTTTAATTTAATCAGAATGAAATGATAATAATGATTAATAAATCGTCCTTACCTACTACAATCGAAAAAGCTTTCAGGAGAAGCAACCACTTATATCCTTTCCAATATTCAACAACGTCAAACTATCGTTCACCTTTAAATTGAAATAGGTAATTGAAGCATGATAAATGCATGCGGTGTTTTCACAAAGGCTTTTCCCGCCCAAATTAAAATTGTCACTGATAAAGTAAAAGTTAACGGAAGGGCAGTCAGCATTTCATTTATACTGGGGGGGTTGATGGTTACCATTAAAATTCACGTGTGGTATCGGTCCTCTTGAACCTTTCTGGTGACAGGAGCACGACTGGTCGTACGAATTCATTTAGCGATCGGGGATTCATTACGACCAGATCTCCCTCTGGTCGTTTAAGAAAAATATCAAATCGGAAAATGCGAATCGTTCGGCGATAAAGATCAAAGCTACAGAGCAACTGACGGTTAACAGCGTTAGGTGGGATGGGAAGAACCTGTCAACCCACGTCTTTTATGTACTATTTCTCAAAGACTTGATGTTGATATTTGTAAAGGCTGGTTATGATGTGATTTCATGGGCACGAAAGAATTTAAATAATTTTAGATTGCTCTGGAGAGATTTTCGGGGTCGTTCCCAATCACTTTTACGCGATTACTGAGCAGACCAATGAAAATGAGTGCCTACATCATTTTAAATAAGACTGACATGGGATGACTTAACTAGTTGCTTGTTTTTGCATGATCCTGATAGTTGTTCATACATACACAAATAATACTTTCTTCTCATAATGTTTTCTACTCAATAGAAATGAATAATAATCCAGCGAATCTAATAGAAAGAAAGAAGGAAATTCGGAAGAAACTTGACTAGTGTTTAAACAATACAAGGTCAGTTATGTGAAGGGTCCTACAAACTTGTTGATATGCACCAAATTATGTGCACCTACCTGATTGAGGAACCATCGATTTTATTACGTACCTAAATTGTGATGGAAACGGCCAGCAAATCAATGAAAATGAAGCTTGAAACACGTAGCCAATTTCTGAGTCGAACAATTCCCTGAATTAATAAGCTGTTGCCCTTGGCAGCCTACAGAGAATAGACGTCAGCGAATTGGCGACTCAGAAGAATTGACGGCCTCACCAAAACAGGAGACACTAGCAGGCCACACTAGTCGCTCAGAGTAGACGGATGCATAATTAGATGCTTCATAGCAGTACCGGTACGATTACTGGACCAGGGAAGTTTGACTCAAGGACCGACAGTCATCAGGATCACCTGGAGTAAACTACTCGAGGACTGTTTGCTGGAAAGGCAATGTAGCCCTTCGTTATGATGTAAAGAAATCGTAGGTGAAATCATTGGTAGGTATTTCATTATCACATTGCATGAGGAGTTACTGCATCCAATCTGATATAAAAGGTGGAACGGTGAACCTTTAGTTCTCTGGAGAATGACATATGCGGGAATCTATCAATGCTTCGTCGAAGAGTATTGCAAGACTCCGAATTGACAAATTATTGATGCCGGTAGAATTTATTATTTTATTCCATATGGTTAAAATAATGGATAGAGAGTCGAGTTGTGCTGAAGGTAAGGTCTGCGAGGGGGTGGTGGCAAAGAACAGCTCGGTGGTGTTTCACGTTTGATTCATTATCCGTTCCGTTCCTGACGCCCATAAACTCCGTCTGAACAAAGGGCGGTCTTGAAGTGGGCAGCATAAACATCAACGGGGTATCAAGCGAAGGAGATGAACAGGCTTTTGACACGATCCCTGGCCTGCATATTGATTCTTGAGGGACATAACGCGCCCACGTCTTCGTTCCAGGTTCTTGTGCGACCTCCTCATATGGTTCCGCCGGCTTAAATGAGAGGTAGATACGAATGATCCGTGTGACGTCATTGCGGATCGCAATCAATGCCCACAAATTCCATCTTGATGCACGAAAGGCATGCAAAATGCTACCTTCGAGATACATATTAAGAAATAGGTTTTACTAGAAGAATCAAAGAGTTTTGTATTTTCATGGTCTCAGATTTATTTAACCGAGTTATACCTCAGTCAAAGTTGAAAATTGCATGAGCGATATTTTACAACTAATCTTATTGTATTTTGGGCAGATAGTTTCAATATTTAAGCACCTTAATTTTATTTCAGAAAAACATGTTCTAAATAGTATTTTGCAAATGACTTTCGATTTTTATATTTCTTAGTAGTTCCTATTACAAACGAGTGCAGATGTACATACATTTTTGAATGTCTTAGATTATACTGATTAACATTTTTGTTTCATCTAATGCTGGAAATACAAATTTAACCCTTTTGATTGTTTATTTTGAATGATGTAGCTTTGTAATCGACTACGTCTAATGCACACAGATCAGTGATTCACGCAGGAGGGTTTTCTAATGCAGAAATAAAAACCTCCATGGAATAGTTTGCAGTGTTTTGACCCATACTTCATTGATTTTATTTTTTAATTTGACAACTCATTGTGTACGTAATGTGCTCATGTCTTCTTAGGAAATTCTTAGCTTTCTTTCAGTGAGAATGAGATTTTTGGTTACCTATTTTTAATGATAACCCTTTGTAATCGCATTGTAACAATTTTTGTATACCCCCCCCCCCTCCTTCAAACTTTTAATTTCACGTTTTAATTTGTGTGTTGGTGGAAATTATTAGAGTACTGAGCATACCTCCCTAAACCACCTAATCTAATAACACCAGCAATTATTACCAATATTGGACGCCGAATCAATAGAGATGGGTCCCAGAACAGTTGGCTTATTATATTTTAGTTTCTTCTTCCCAATTTTTGAAACCACCGCCTCCGCGGATAACCTGGAGTCACAATCAACCTGCGGGTGTTGCTGGTCTCAGCCACTTGAAGGGGTAACTACACCATTCCATCACGCTCCGTCTCAAAATATACCTTTTTTCGGGTATGTAAAGGTGTTCGACTATCCTGGAGCTAAGCAACATAGATATAATTGGAACCGGAATCCATAAAGGATGAGTGCGGAGAGCGTTGAATTTTCATCTTTTGGTGAATAAAGAAGGTGAATTATCAGCAAAAGATTACCATGCAACACCAGGCCAGTGTCTGGTGTGACTGTCACCAGACTGTCAAATTACCTAGTTTTGAAGAAAATTTGAGAAAGAGAAAAGAATAGCTCATATAGGGACGGTGTCAACACCACAGTGAGGTGACGATTTTTCGTGTATGAGGCAAGTGAGATCGCCTGATAACAACTTGCACAGAAGAATCGAGCAAAGCATTACAGTCACCCCACAGAAATTTACTGGATCTTAGCCAAACTGTGAGATTTGAACCGGGAATATCACGCAATTTTACGTTATTTATGTTTCATAAATATGGATGACGTTGTGTGTGGAATAATCAGTGTGAAGAAATGGATGAATGGATTCTGTAATCCTCACTGATTGGAACTGTGGATATAAGTTTAAGAAGAGCGAAGACATTCTATGAAAAAAGAGGAATTATGGAGTAATCATATGGGAGGTAAAAAAAGTGTTTTTAACCCATTTTTGTGTTCTTTTTCAATTTTTTTTCTGGCATGCATCGAGGCATTATGTTTAAATTCCAAGAGTTATTCCTTTTGGTGGTACAAATATTTTAAAATACTCCTTATTTACGAAAAGTATAACCTAAATCCGGACGTGACGTACAAGTGTTACCAAATGTATTAGGAACGATATTTATTGAAAGTAAGTGCAGTTGTGCGACGGTGTTCTAGCTGATATCATTGAATGCCGAAACTGTATAAAAATCTCAACATTATGTTCTCGAAGTCACGTTGGTGGGGTGCTAAACTTTAATTGCCAACATAAGTTAAGATACAAAAGGTACCTATTCAGTGGAGGGAGCATTCATCCCAGGATCTGACTCAAGTTGGACGCTCAATTGCCGGGATAACCCGCTTAAATCGCGTGTTATTGGTTCCTTCTTGCAAAAACACCCTCGTAAATACCTCGGGCCTCTTTGCGGGAAGGATCGTTCGAGACCGGGCAAAAGAAAATGAAATGGAAATGAACGCTTCTCCGCAGAATAACAGAAAAGACGGTTCAAGGGGGTGATGTACTGCGGGCCTTGATGGGATTGGGGCCCGGCCCTGTATGTGGGTGATTGAAAGCCGCCCATATCCCAGACCCGGACTCGATTGACAAACTCTCTTTTTATTGACGTTGGTATTCAGTGCGGATGATAGAGAAACGGGAATCAGTTCTAGCGACGAAACAGTTCCCATACAAAAGATGTGTCTGTATGAAACCGTCAGATTGACTAACAGTTACAAAAGTAATTCTTGTCTCGACTCATTGTTAGGATTTACAAACACAAGACAAATTTTGAGGCCTGTAATGTTAAATTAAGGTCTAAGTAAAATTTAAGCGCTAAGAAATGAATTTGACATCGCGGATTGACATTAAGAATAGACTGTCCATGGACCTCTCATCATTTTTAGAAAGAAAGTGAACAGCTTGATTTTGTTAGCTAGAGAAGCTTAATACAGTAGTTACTCTTTAATATATTAACCTGTAATGAGAAAAAGCTTTACTATATTGTAAATAGATGATTCTGCTCCTCAACTATCGGTTCGGGCCATGAGAGTAATTAAGATGAGTAGCAAACCTCGTTTATTTAGAATGTTTGAAACCAAGACACATAAGAGAGATTTAAGGCATGCACTGTTATGTGTTGATGCCTTATTCATTTGATAGTCTAGATTGGTGTTGCCGAAACACAAACTTCATAACCAAAGTACTTTAAGGAATGAGGGGTGGTTCGAAGTCACCTGAAGTGGGTGTGAGCTAAAATGTCACACAGAGGAGAAGCTCGTGTTCATGGATTCGAACAGATTGAGATGTTTCTCTTGTCTAGTCATCTTTTTACATTTATGTAAAAAGCTTCACGGAGTCATGTGAACTATTTAGTAATATGATCGAGAAGTACAGTGCCTACTTAGGCACCTATAAAAACACTTTGTCTAGAACAAGTATTTTCTTGACTTCTCAAGTGAGGCTACAGTAGTCAAAGGTCTCATATTACTGTTCTTGTTGATGAATACAATCTCAAATAAAATGTCACTAACATAACATGTTTGGTTGTATTCATGTCATGGCAGCGTTGACTTGTGATGATTACAGCTGTAATTCATGTGTGCGGCTCTTGCAACAGGAAGGAAACAGGATTTTTTCGTGAGGGGTCCGTCAACAAGGGTACTCCACACAAATCTAAGGAGAAGAATGTTGGAAGCAACCTGTACGCTGGAACCAGCTCTTACACAGGGGTGCCCCCCCCCCCCCCCATGTAAGTTGGTACCCCCTTTCCAAAACAAAAATGTAAAACATACTCGTAAGCATCCCTGATTTCATCTAAAACTAAAAGAAAACTTTAATACGTACTGAAAACTATGCCGCGTGCCGGCGCCGTAATTCGTGCACTATCGTTGTCATTTATACATTTTCAGATAGAAAATAGTCGCGAGTTGACTTTTGCCGCCCACATTCAGGCTACCTGCTCGAGGGCTCTCAAGATGTTGGGATTCCTTAAGAGAAACACACGGGAGTTCACCAGCTCTCGCTCCTTGAAGCTTCTCTACTGTGCCCTAGATCGACCTTTACTGGATTATGCCTCACCTGTTTGGTTCCCATACTACACCTATGCTAGAGAGGCCCTTGAGAGAGTTCAGCGGAGTTTGTGCGCTACCTTGCTTACAAGGTATGTGCTAGCTGGGAGGACTGCTATTCTGGAGCATTGAGGAAGCATAGCCACCCTTCCTTGGATGGTCGGCGAATTGAGGCGGATATCTTGTTTTTGAAGGGGCTATTCTATGGGTCTACGGATTTTCCCGATCTCTTGTCTCGGCTGAATTTCGCCGTACCCCAGTACCCAACCAGGAACTCGCCGATCTTCTACCTGCGGCCAGCGGCAACAAACTACCTTCGGAACAACCCTCTGGTGAGGGCACAGCATGCTGTAAACCGCACCATGATGGGACATCAGTTGACTTCTTTGCATCGTCGTTTTCATCAATCAGATCTGCGATACGTCGTGCCTCGGTGTAGTGGTCCCTGAAGAGTCACTAAGTGTGTGCTAAGTGTTTTCGTTTTAGTTTTTGCTTTATGTTTTCGTTGTATTTGATTCCTTGGCTCCCTTGTCTAATTTAAATTAATTATCAGGTTCATTATTATTTACGTTTTAGTGATGTAATATATTTTTGAATGTCGTCACGTTAAACACATTTTTGGAACCCCCTCCAAGAATTTCAATGACGCAGTCTGCGTCATGACCCCCGCTCCCTGTGGGCACCCCTGTCTTATATACAATGTTAATGTTAGGTCCGTGAGGGATAGTAAGGAAGTAGTGGAATAGAAGGGGAAATATACTAACCGTATATTATTTATTTATTTATTAGATAATAACGGACAAGCTCAATTACAAAGAACAAAAAATTTCAGCAAGTATAAATAAAAGAAATATAGAAATGAGATGCAACTTCACATGGTATAGAACTTTAAAGGACCACAATTGAAATAATGGGGAGGATTGTATTATTGTTTTCAGCAAAGCAGGGGAATAATTTAAAAGTCATACGTTGGGTTGGACTGTATACACAAATTGGCGAGACGAGGAAGATGATGTGGAGGCCGATTGAGTTGATAATTTGTTAGAGAAAATGGTACATCTAGAGGTGGGACGCTCGTGCTGATAACCTTGGAATCCGAAGGTTAACTTTTGACAAGAGAGCCTCAAGCTGGTTATTCAAAAGTTTGTGAAACAGTTTCAGGTCGTTGATTTTTGGTCTTTCGTTCAAGACAATAGCGGAAAATTCTTTGTTTGAGCTCTATTCTTGAAGTGTTCTTCCTCAATCCTCGGGGATGATATGGCTATCGCCGTCTCAACTGCGCTAACTGAGACGAAAACCGTTCATTTGGTATCAGGCCTGGAATCCTCAGAATTTGTCTTCAGCAAGTGGGGCAAATCCCCCCAGATCTCTTTTTAGGTACAGGTGAGTTTGATTTCCGTGCCTTACATTTAATGTAAGCCGCTTGATTGGCACGACTTATTTTTACTTCTTCACTGAGAGGAATTGGTGATGATGAGGGTTCTATGTTGGATGGATAGGAAATTGTAACCTGGAAGGAAGCACGCGAAGCAGTCAGACGACACATCTGATGACCTGCACATCAATAATGATCACCCACACTGATTTTCATACTCTACAATGTAAAATATTTTGGTTCAAAGCTTCAACTATTTTGCCAATTACCTTGGGTGCCGTTAATGGTGCTCTGCTTAAAACCATGCATGCTTCCTGATTTCTTCAAAACTTTGCAAAGTTTGATAAACGGAAGCAGGTTAAGATATTGTGACTGAATCAGGTGCATTTTATCAATATTTGTTCTGAAGGTGACAAAAAACCAAAACCATGCTGAAAACAAGATGCATTCTGCCATTAGAAGACTGATGTTGCTTGTGCAGTGTTGACACCCAATTCAAAAACAAGAATATCGTATTTTGTTTCATATCCATGACGGTCAGAGAAATAAAAAAAACACATTTCCTCTAATTTTGTAGGTATTTATCCTTTATTCCAACGGTTATAAATAGCTTTATAATTCCATAGATTGTGATGGATTTTTCAATCATATATTCAATTTGAAACTATTTATTTACCCTCTCAACGTAATCTCAAAAAGTCGACATCAGTATTTTGATAGTTACCGAATTCTTTATGATTGCAACCTTCTCAAGATTGTATTTAAGACTGTGCAGGTATGCAGAAGAGTTTGCAAGTTAACGATCGTTCTCTGATATCTTCGAAGCACCAATGAAGATAATAAAAATAACACTTCGAAACGCAACACCGGTTTCATCATTATGAATTACGTCAATCCGGTGATTGATGAACATGGGAATCCACTGTTATTGGAATGAACCGAATCACAGGGTGAAACCTACTGGAACGGATAGCTGGATCTCTTTGGTGTTTCCATTGTTCAACAGGCCGACGCATTGACGGTGAAGAATGTCAAGAAGACAAGGGCGCCAGTAGTCCATCAAGGAACAGGGCTGTCTGCCTTCACTTTTTTTTCCTACCCTCCTACACCCTCAGCTTCTTTAGAATAGAACTAGTTCTTTGTGAATGTGATTCGGTTCTGGCTTATCTACTTCCAGGATTTTTTCTCATAGCTTAGTGATTGACAGTTGGAAATAAGCCACGACTCATGTATTATATGGGTATACGGCGAAAGATGATTTTTTGTTCAATTATTCCTATCTCTTGAAGTTCGCAGGGATGTGCCACAAAAGTATCTGAGAGAAAAAAATCTGTTTCATTCATACCTATTTCATTTGAATATTTCTTTATTTATATAAAATATTGAACTCTTGTAATTCTACAAATAGTTATTTTCTGAAATCTACTGAGTTCATAGGTTGGCTTGTCTTTGGATTCCTCAATCACCTTCCCCACAGCTCCTCTATTCTTTTGCATTTTTGTCGTTTTGTTCTTCCACCGTTTTAATATCTATTCAAGATAAAGATCTAGAAAAGTGGCAATCCGGAATTTTGTCCAGGCGCGGATCCAAGGGGGGGTCACAGGGGTCATGACCCCCCCCAGAATCGCCCAAAATTCAAAAAGCAGAGCTGAACAAATGGTTCAAAACCCCTCAAAAAAAGACCAAAACAAATCAAGTTTTTGTGAAATCAAAAACCAGAAAAAAATTAAACGACCAAAAACAACTTACCATATTGTTAGCTAAAAACATAATAAACAAAACATAACTATATAAACTACCAAATTTTTCATAGAATACTGCCATTTTTCTGTATTTGGTTAATAGCAACACTTGTGATTATTTTACATTTGTAAGTTTCAACTGGGATGATCATTTATAACACAAAATCTAATTTTCTATTTGGTTCCGCAAATCTGTTAATTATCGCATCAATGTTCAACTCAATGTCGCGATGAATGTGTCACAACGCAAGCCTGTTTTTTGTTATTGTTTATATTGGTCTACCGTGTGACCCCCTCCGGAAAAAAATTCTGGATCTGCCCCTGATTTTGTCCTTTGTGAAATATCAAAAACAGAAACAATCTCGATAACCATTTGACAAAAACCTGAAAATGTGGGTCAGAAGTCGTGCAGGCAACGATAAAGTGACGCGTAAACCATACAAATTGATTTCAGAGAAGGGAGAAATAACGTCTCGTAACAACTTTGATGGAATATGGAACTTGCTTGATCATTATATGGGGTGGAATGTTGGATTAGTTGGGTTTGTGAAAAGTATAAATTGATATGCCAACAGCTCGAAGTGGTACGCCAGAAATTGAAATTGAGTCGCCGAAAGTTTAAATTGAAATGCCAGAAATATATCAACATTGATTCGTGCCAAAGGTTCAAATTAATTTGCCAAAATTTTCAATTTGATAATACGCCAAAAATTCAATTTGATTTTGCCAAACTAATCTGATTTTCTTTTTCTAATCTGATGTACTTTGGAGTATCTTTGAAAATTACTTCAACGCTTTCAGAAGTAACAATATTTCTAGCCCAACAGGTTCATCATGATGATCTATATTTTACGTTCTTCTCAAGGAAATTTGATAGTGCTTAGTGCTTTTTACTCATAGGTAAAATCGAGGTAAGAATTCATTCTACCAGTTCAATGTTTAGGAATTCGTGAATAATTTTGTTTAAAACATTACTTAATGCAAATAAACAATCCCAAAAAGCAACAATACCATCAGGTTAACTTGTTTTTTTTTGTTTTTTTTTTTTTTTTTTTTTTCCTGTTCGGATTAATGATATCGGAGAACTTCGCTCAATATTAACTTTTCCCCTGATTTTTCCGCAAATTTTTAATGAGTTTTTCGATTTTTTTTTCTACGTTCGAGCTCTACGTCTAGAAGGGGTCTCAATTTTAAATTTTGCATGGATTTTGCGAGTATTCGTACTAATTAAAGTATTCAATTTCTTAACTGTTGTATATAATGAAATACATTATGTTTCTGAAATTATTCTTGTTTTTCAAAAATTTTATAGCAAACCCACATCTTATAGGTAGGGATTCGAAACCGTTAGTGTGTGTAATTCAGTTAATTTACAGAATAACTGGTTAGTAAATAGAATAAGGAACTGTTTTAGTCAAAGTGTGGAATTCGTAGTTCTCTACATGCTTTCTCTACGTTATATATTGGCACGATGTTCAAAAATTGAATGATCATTCATTTGAACAATGATGTCATGAATGGTTGTTTTAATGGCATTCCGAGTTTCAATAACCCTATCTTCCACACTCTTGCATCTATTGGTGCGTTGGCACCCAAAAAAACCTTGCCTGTTTTCGGAAGCTTGGGCTGTCGCCAAAGATCGAATATATGATTCGTTCGGATGTATTACATAAGCATCCAAGAATCTTCCGTTACAATCACTAAACTGAGATCTAGCGTAGAACTGTCAGAGAATCCCGTTTTTGTTTTCACTTAAAAAAAGTTAACCTCGTCCAATTCTGGATCAGGGACGTCAGTAAAATCCTATTGGTACTTGAACAGAATACTATTTAAACAATTCCACGGCTGGTCTTTCGATGTTTATGTTGCTACTAGTTGAAACCCAAAATGCTCCAAATCGCACATTTCAGCAGCTCTCCTTAGTTTTCCATGTACTAACTAGGTTTTTTATATACTGACTGATTTCACACTTTTACGGAAACATACCTGCCTATATAAATATGGTGGTGGTATACATATGAAATGTTTGGGTGAAACCTGCCGTGGATCACGAGGAAAATCTTACTTTAATAGAAAGGCCACTTTTTTGTTTGTTCAACCTTGGATTCTCTAATTTGCGAAAGAACCTATAAATATGGCATTTATTTATTGGACAGCAAGTGCACGGAAAATTCATCTGTGTTGGATGCATTTACATCACCGCTATCCTGTGCACTTTGTTACCATTGCAAATCGCCTGGCGGGGTGACGGTCACGATACTCATCAAATGAAATTATCGTGTCAGAGATATTAATTCTACAGCGGTTGCGAATGGCAGGGCCCCGCAGAACGAGAAAAATGTTAATTGGATTCATTCCCTTAATTTATACGTTCGGGGAAGCGAATTAAGTAGGGCGTTTGTTTATGTTAATTCCGCCTCGAACTGTGGCAGGGAGGGTGATGGGGGCGCCGCTCCATCACCAGGCGGCGGCAATCACCAGAACCTCCCGGTTTAAAGTTGAGGGAAGAGGGAAGGTTTCTGCCAAGCAAGACTTGATATCTTAGCAGTAATAAGATAGGAGTGTTTATGAGAGAGAGCTAATGAGACTTTAAGAGTTGGTGGGGGCCCTTCAACGGCGGACGGGGAATCACAGGGCGGTAACCGCCAGCTGGTTAGAGTGAAGGGCATAAATAGGTTGGGGGGGGGACTTAGCGCGGGGAAGACTTGTGGTATCAAGATAGCACGGCGCAGGCTTCCATTCTTTCATCTCGTTCTACACTAAAGGTACCTACCTCGTTCCACCTTCCTTCAGAAATTAGTTCTTCCACGAACTCCCGGGAAATTTAGTTCTCACTGAAACGTCTCGGTAGATAACTGATCCTAATGAACACTATCAAAACCTGTCATGAATAGGCTCACAAATCCTTTGGAAAGTCTTCAATTTTGGTTTTATATTCAATAATAAACCATTGTACTCGCTCTTGAAAAAAATTCTAACCCCCCCTGAAAATGTTGTTTACGTTTCAAAGGGTGTAGAATCCGAATCTGCAATAAAATTTTTCCGTCCGTCCGCCGTACGTCGTACGCCGTACGCACGATTTCTCCCAAACGGCTGAAGCAAAAAAAAAGCTGAAATTTTCAGGAAAATCCATGTTGGTCCGAAGACGCCCCAATTCTTGAGCCAGCTCTCTCACTTAATTTAAAGTGACCTTTAAGGGTTGTCAAAGTTTTTTAAAATCCCTAAAAACCTAAAAAAAAAATCAAGGCGGCCTAAATTTGGACTCTTTTTGAAGAACTTTCCACGAGGAATCGAATGAGCCCCCCGCCAGATGCGTAGCTCAAAACATTCCGGTTGTATTTATGGTGGCAACATTTGCGTTATTTTGGTTTATTATTGTTTTTGTTTTGATATCAGTAACCTAGTGATGTAGTGATGTAGTAATGTGGATACTGGAGTGAACTCCTAAAAGGCTTTGTAGTCGAAACACGGGTTGAAGCATTCTGATATGCGTGAAACGCTGCAAATTCTTTCATTTTGGTTTATTATTCAATTGGCTTGCGTTCATAATTTGAATTTCTACTAAGCTTTCGAGTGTGCGTGTTTCACAAGTGATAGAGTGATTATTGAATTTCAGGAGGCACACAAATATGATAAAATGATCAATCCAAATAGGTATTTTGGTTGAGAACAGATTTACGTGCTCTATGCATATCTCCTGAAATTCAATAATCGCTCTATCACCTGTGAAACACGCACACTCAAAGCTTAGTAGAAACTCAAATCATGAGCGCAAGACAATTGAATAATAAACCCCAGTGAAAGAATGTGCAGCGTTTCATGCATATCAGAATGCTTCAACCCGCGTATCGGCTATAAATCCTTTCAGGAGTTCACTCCAGAATCCACATTACTACATCACTACATTACTAGGTTACTGATATCAAAACAAAAACAATATTAAACCAAAATAACGCTAATGTTGGCACCATAAATCGGGCCATACATCGGGAATGGTTTGAGCTAGAGACCTGGGGAGGGGCTCATTCGATTCCTCATGGAAAGTTCTTAAAAAAAGTCTAAATTTAGGCCGCCTTGACTTGTTTTGAGGTTTTTAGGGATTTTACAAAACTTTGAAAACTCTTAAAGGGCACTTTAAATTAAGTGAGAGAGCTGGCTCAAGAATTGGGCGTCGCCGGACCAACATGGATTTTTCCTGAAAATTTCAGCTTTTTTGCTTCAGCCGTTTGGGAGAAATCGTACGTACGGCGGACGGACGGAAAAATTTTTATTGCAGATTCGGATTCTACACCCTTTGAAACGTAAACCATGAAATTTTCAGGAGGGGTTAGAATTTTTTTCAAGAGCGATTACATGGTTTATTATTGAATAATAAACCAAAACATTTTTCTGTCTATTGATGCTCGTTGCCTAGAACCTTTTCTTCAAGACTAGCAACCCGAACCTACGATAAACTACATAAACGGAAATCACTGTTCATTTTGTGTTCCAGGTTTTTCTATCGATGTTTGGAAATCTAATCACCGAGTCTGTAAGATTTAGTGTGGGTTTTTGAAGTAATGCAAATCAACTGAATGGTAAGAAAGTCCTTTGATGTGAACTGACCATGTGTCTCTGTGGTTAATTTCCCATACTCCGAATTCTTAGAAGGAAAATCATATTTTCCGAAAGTTACAACAGTCCACCAGTTTTGCCTCAATCCAGTCAAGAACCTCTATTGCCGGTATGCCACTTTGACTGCCAAATCCCAATGTTTGGCACCTCCGATACGGCAGATGCCAGGATTTCCGCTAATTACGACCTTCCAAAGAGGGCTGTTGACCAGGCCTTCCCCAGGAGCGGAAGGAACGCCGAAGAAAAAGGAAAGGGGCGGGCGGTGGATCCGAAGACCTCCTTTATTTATGGCGCTTCTCGCAACGGCCTTTTGAGGCCTCTGGAAACTGCCTTCTTCAAGCCTCCTACGGCGATAATGAAATTCAATGTGTGAAATATTCTACTGACATAGCTCCAACGTATAAACTCTCTTCACCCGGAGCGTCTTGTAACTTCTTACTCCTGAAGACACCTTCTTCCACTTCACCCCCCTCATCCGTATCCGCCTTCGTCTATTTTATGATTCACACATTTCAAAACCAGACCCACTTTATTTTTACTGGTTGAAATAAAGCCTTCCCATCCTCTTTTCTTCGAAAGCGGGATGAGGCCATCTCTTCTAACCATTCGTTTTCCTTTTTTTCTCATTTCCAAGTAAAGGCGGTGGTTGGATTACGAGTTTCCCTTTCCAGCAAATAACAGTAAATCTGAGTAGGTACCACATTACGTGAAAAGCAACCAAATGGTTTCCCATGTCTTTATTCTAAAATTTACACTCTGAAATGTGTATGAAACTTCAAAAACGATTATGACAACTCATAAATTGGAACTAAGAGTTGGGATTATTATTGGCAAACTATTCGGGTGGTAGGTTTTGGTGTATCCCACTGATTGAAATATGATAATTTCATAAATTCGTCACAGTAATGAAAATAGAGCAACTCAAAAAGAAATTTCGACAAATTTCATTGACTTAATAATTAAATTAACTTGTAGTTAACTGGGAAGCAAATGGTTTTTTACTGGATTTTAGGATTTCATGTAGAATCCACGCTATCTACACTGTGGACAGGATGATCAAGACTGGATCCCCCTTTAGCTTTAAAAATTCAAATATAAAAAATTAGTTTTCTCATTTTGTTTATCCAAGTTTCACGCTGTTTTGCAGATTTTCTATACTTCTGTTTCGAGACTGAAAGAGATTGCTATAAAAGAAATATCTTCTTGAAAGTGCAAGTAAATATTCGGATACATTTTCTCTGTTTCCCTTACCTATACAGTCAGTTCTTCAGAGGACTTTACCATCCTCCGCTCTTCTCGATCATCTAAGAGCCCTGATCCGTGCTTTAATCGTGTCAGCATATTCTTACTATAACACATCGGTTGATAGCCTAGTTAAGCGATCTCTGGTAACTGAATCTAACTCTACAGTTATCGCTGGCTGACAACGATAAACTTGAAAGACTTCAACGACGGTGAATATGTAGGAACATGGTGAACGTATAGGTGTCCATGGTTGGCCTTATCTCAGTCAGAATTTTTAGCTATGATGGTGACACGTTTCTCTGAGGCTATGAGTCCAGCTGGGCAATCAGTATCCCAATGGTTTGCTGCCAATCGACTGATTCTCAATGACGAAAAAACACATGTCCTCAAATTCAGAGCGGGCGGCAGCGATCCTTCGTCTGTAACGCTTCTTGGCTTACGATTGGATGAATGTGTTACGTGGTGTGCACATCAGAGGGTTTTGGCTAGTTCACTATCTGGCATCATATTTTTGTTGAGGCGCTTGTCTGTAGTTGTGTCCACTGGGGTCTTGCTCAGCGTTTACTACGCCCTTTTTGAATCCCGACTGAGTTATGGAGTTTCGCTGTGGGGTGATTCTGGAGACTGGAGGAAGATTTTCCGAAAGCAAAAAGCAGCAATTCGAGCCATGAGGGAAGTCTCTTCACACACTCACTGTCGCCCGTACTTCAAGAAGTTGAAGATGCTAACGCTCCCGGAAATATTTGCTTTGTCTCTCCTACTCCGTATAAAGAATAATGAGAATCTGTATACTAGGAACTACCTAGGGTAAAAATGTATAATGATATTCCAGGGAGCATTAGAAATCTTCCTCCTGCACCTTTTGGCAGGAGAGTCAAGGACGCCCTTACGACTTTAGCACCTAACTCACTGGCTGAAATTTCGACGGTCTTCTGGATGGCTATTTGAATTTGACCTAATCTATTTACGTATTTGTGGTACCTATTTTTAATTCAATGTGATGTATACTGTGTGTTCTTCTATGTTATTATGGTTATATTTGACAAAAGCGATGTACTATTTAACTATATATGATGCTGAAATAAACTGAAATGAAATGAAATGATAGCGGTAGGACAGCTCTATAAATGTGGTATTTTTTAAAAAAGCTGACGTACCTTCAGCTGACTTATCAAGACAATAAGCACTCGTTATAACAAAAATATAATCAAGATACTGTACGGAGTAACTCTACTAGTATTCCAATGTCATCAATGGTAAAAAATGACATGTACTCATTATGAACTGCATAATAGTTATTACAAAATAGTGACGTGTCTGATGAGATCCATTTAAGGGAGAAAATGTTATTCAACAAATGAAAATAAAACTGCATAAAAAGAGCAAGGAAGAGGCTATTGTGATTCGACCCTACAAATCCGTGCTAGGCTTAAGTGCATTTTAAGGAAAGCTCACTGTGTCCGGTGTAAGTCTGAACTAAAAGTACTGTTCAACTCATCGAATATATCGTCGTGGCAAGTGAGGTTCACTATTGTGGGATCGAGGATGAGTTTTGATAATGACCCGCAACGATTTCTTGAATTACGAGTTAAGTACAACCGTTAGGAATGAAAACTTGAATTATAAATTTGTAAAAATCCGGTTTTAAACATACAGCAGCTGTGATAACCAAGGACTCGTCCAAACATTCAAATAATTTGTTCTTCATTATTGTTACTTTTTTGCGAGAATTCATTTCGCTGAAAGAAATCTCGTTCGTTTCGATTCGTTTTGAGGTATTCAATCAAAATTTCTCATCTAATTCACTTCACTTAGAATATTATCATGATGATTAATTAATAAACGTTTAGCTAACTGGATGGGCTTAAAAATGTGTGTTGGAGCCTCAAGCTGACATGAAATTTAACGCTTCTTATTGAATACTTAATTCTGATGTTACACTACAGTTTAAGGGAGTTATTGTCATTTTAATGACAAAAAAAGGTGATAAAAATAAAGACACTCGTTAAAACATAAGTTTAAACGGAAACAACAAAGATCATTTTTCTGAGAAAATACAAATTTTAATGTAAATTCCAAGTATTAGCGCTCTTAAACGGTACTCTCTGTAGGTATGTAATGTAATTGAGTAGAATTCCCCAATGTTATACAATTTATGTTCTCAATATAGAAACTTTCCAACAAATCAAAATTACCAAGGCTTTTGCCTATGTAGAAAAATGAGTGAGAACAGACTTGAATCAAATCAAAAACATTGAAATGAAAAATATCCAAGTTATGGAAACTTCAAAATTGACACATTCGATCGATGCTCGTAATAGCTTCAAATGGCCGGCGACTGAACCGAATCATTCTTTCAAAAGAGGCACGGACGGTTTGTTTTCCTCCCTCCCCGCCGTGTAAAATGCCATCCGAGCCGTGTCACACCCATCGGGGGACCCCAGTTGTTCCTCATCCGACAAAACGTATAAATCCGTCCGTGCCGATGGAGAGAATTATTTCGGCCCCTTTCCCATCCCATTCCCCAATAACATTAAGGGTATGGAAATAGGATTGACGTGGCAGTTAGATCCGAAGTTATGTGGCAGGGACGGCAATAAACTAAGCGCGTCCAAATCATCCGCTACTGTTGTAATGCCAAAGTCTCTCTCGCAGGCTCCCCGGGCCCCGTTGATTTAAGATCCCAGTTTGAATTGAGCGTCATAAATTCATCCCTTCGAGCAGAGGGTTGGTTGATATAGGGGGTAGAGCCTAAATCAAGCGGTCCAGGTAATCCTATACCCGGGTGTCATTAATGGCAACTATAAGGGAGCAGTTCTCGCTAGGGAAGTACGTGAGCTCCTTATCCCTCTCTCTCAGATAATGTAAATCAATCTTAAAGCGGTCCTGAATTTCCACGCTTTGAAATATGCCACATAATAGAAAGGAGGGAAGCGAGAAACATTTTGGAGTTTCTATAGAGCCCAACACAATCCATCATAACTAGCACAAAGATAACTTTGATTTACAATTATACCCCTATTTTTTCAAGTTAAAAGTTCCATTTGTGCTGCGAAGAATGGGGGAATTATAGTTTTGATTCGAACAATAAATCACTCATAACAGAAATCAGTTCTGTGTAACCAGAAAGGAGGGAGGAGAACAATTAGTAGGTATGCATAACCCAATTTTTTTTTTTTTAGAAATTGATTTTTTATTTATGTTATCCAATCGTGAAATCCTTCTGGGCACACAAAGTGCCCTAATCGCAAAACAGCCCGACATATGATGAGGAATCTAACCGAAAGTGGCTCATATCGTCATGCTGCAAGACTGGATTCATTTTTAGATCGTGAAGGATACGGTTCCTGAAACTGCTGTCCCTGAGCATAAATTTGGTGATATTTAGCTTCAGTGGTTTCCCCTGTGTGTGTAGCAGGTTTATCATCTCGGTCCGTGGAAGGGGGGTTCTGTTCCATTCAGTCAACTCCTTATTATACTCCAGTAGAGAGTGTTAAAGAACACCTGATAATCTAATATTATCTGTTCTAAAAGTCTGTTCTCTTGCTAAAATGACAATACCTTTTGAATAGTACCCCATAAAAACTACTATTCTCCCCTCTCTATTTATTGCAAGCATTTCATCCTCCCCCCCCCCCCCATTCAGCTCCATCCTCCTCAAAATGTTTGTGAGCTTTTTGAAGCGTCGGATACGCTTAGTTCCGTTTTCCCGCTACTAGAAACCGCTGCTCCTGAGCATAAAGTTAGAGATTTTCAGCATCGGGGTGCCCTCTGGGTGTTGCAAGCTTACCGTCCAGCCATTGGAAGGGGCAATAGGTCATTACATCTTTCCCTTGTTATTACATTTCTATAGGAAAAGTCTGCATACATGATGGCAATTTGTGATTGCTGAACAGTCATCATCTTGTTCGGAAAAACTCCATACACCGAAGGCAAAATATATCTTCATACTCACAAAATTTCACTATGCTTATCAATTTTGAATAACCAGTAACATGGCAAAGAGAAACAGTAAATAGTAAGGGAATCAGCGCTGCTGAAATGTTTGAGGACAAGATGAAATGAGAGAAATATGAGAAGTGTGATGAATTCGTATGATGAAAGTGGAAGAAATCTATAGCCATCTCGGTGGTTATATGACTTCTGGTCCATCTTCATCTTGAGTTTTTTCTCCTTTCATTCGTTCTCTATTCAATACCTTGACACTAGACCAATTCATTTCACGAGGTATGACACTTCTCCAATAAAGTCCAAATTCTATTACTAGGTAGTTTGGTTGATTTGGTTCTTCAATCATTTTTCACCGTAGTATGAATTGGGGTGAAGTTGTAATTTGCCATCCACCGAGCGATTGTTGTCATAATGTCAGACACGAGGACGTAACTTTATGTATGCATGAGAAAGATGCAGGCCTTGAGGTAGAACAACAAATTATCCAGCTGTTTCTAATCTAAAATGAATCTAAGCCAAAGAAATTCAATCTTTTGGAAATGTAATATGCATTTCTTTAAATTACAATACAAAGTAAGTTTCGATGGATGTAGGGATGGTTGAACTGAGGTCAGATAGCTTGGTCTCCTTTTGATCGTTATAAGTAACAGTTCCTCCTAATAGATGCCATGTTCCAGAACTGTTCCACAAACTAACTCAGACACTTACCATCACTGACTTTGTGACCGTTTCCATCACAACGAAGAGGTTGTGTCTACCTTGCAAACTATCGTACAGTCGAACTTCTATTTTGTGTTTCTGAAACGGTGATTGGTAATACCTCCAACTCGCTCATTCCAGGCAATCATCTCCCTGATAGTTGAATTAATGCAGTCCATTGAATGCATTATTAAGGACTACCAAAACTGCACTTTATACCGTTATTGGTGTGAATTTGACAATATGGACCGTGACAATTCTTCTTGAATTTATCGTATCCTATCACCACAACGGTGCAAGTTTCGCGCAGGTAGCAGATATATGTGACCAATTAAACTGTTCGGTTTCAATACCTGCTAAAAGAGCGAATTTTTGTCGTCATGACCAATTCCCAGATATCTGATGTGTAATAGGTTTTTGGGTTTACATAATAGAGTGGAAGAGTAGGGTGCAAACAGAGGCAGTGATCTACTTTACCAAATGAACTGTTTGATTCCAATAGTTGCTACCACGGCGAACAAAACCATGAGAGAAAAACTGAATGAAATTGTATTTTTCCTGTTGTTAATTGTCATAGTCAATGATTTTTCTGTATGTAAGTGTTGATTGAGAAATACTGGTATGATCACTCAACAGGGTAGAAGAATTTAGGAAGCAAAGGACGTTATGTAAATCTTGACGACATACATAAGATCCGACGTTGGGTGTTATGTAGCAAGATGGTGTGGGGGGCTACTCTGCAAAAAAATGTGACATTCCAGCAAACGATATTTCCGCTTCGTAACACCTTCGACCGCCTCCAACATCGGTATCTCAACGCTAAGGGAGAAATTTTAATATCGAGCTCATAACTCAACATTTCAAGACCAAGCTCGAGGACTCCGAGGAAGCGAGAGACCTCTTTTGATTTGTGCTAAACCCCAGAATTGGCTCAAGCCTTTATTTACGGTCCAGGACTTTTCATTTCAACCTCATTTCATTGTTGAGTGGAAGACGGTAGGAGGTTCAGAAGAAGAGGGGGAGCTCTCTTAAAGTGCCCTTGGGATTTATGACGGTGGGGGGTCGGAATTTATGAAAGACTTTTGATGTTAGATCAGGAAAGGTGGAGGTGGAGAAAAAAAGAAGAAATGATGATTCTCGAAGAAGGACGGACAAATAGATGGATCATCCACTGTTGTTGAAGCCGCGCTATATTTGTTATCCGCTACTTGAGAAGAGGGCTTACTATTGCCAATTGAAGTGTTTTTACTTTTGAGTAGTTATCATCTTCTACGTGTGCTGTGACACATCTCAATGACGTGTATAGTTTAAAATAACCCTTCCAAGCTACTCCTTGCCATTCTAATCAGAATTTTCGTGATTTGAGTGTCATTTCAACCATCCAATCTCAGAACAACAAATTACCCAGTTCTTTCTAATTGTTCAGATGTATCTGGAATGGGTTTTGATCTTGAAGAATTTTTCAGTATTTAGGTCATTACCTCTTGAAAACCACCCTTGACTCGTATTCGAGGCCCACAGGTAACGTGACCGTACCGTGGCGTTAAGCGTGTCGCCTAGTCGCCGCTGGTGGTTTATCCTGAAACCATATCTATTTCTGAAAATCCCGTTCCTATGTGAAAATATTTAAAGCCTTTAATGGACTCCAATTCCCCAAGCTGCTTTGTGCCGTTGGTTTTTCCCAAGCTACACTTTTTCTGGCAATGGATCAGTCACCCGTAGTCTCTCCCCTAGCACCCTGGGGTAGTTGTAACCCCGTCTCTGATTGGTTTCTACCATCCCCCTATCTCTGCTCCCCACGATTGTGGGCTACCTCTGAAACCTCAACTTTGTCAGAAGCGCCCTAAGGTTTTATCCAACAACACCTTTATTTATTTGATTGGTTCACTCTATCGACGAATACGAATTGAATTATGTATTTCTATACTTGTTCATTCAGCATGTACGCATTCATTTGAAATATAGCCTCCATCAGTTAACTGCACATCCGTTTACATCTTCCTTGGGTTCACCTTAACACTAATCTAATCATCTAATTTTGCATATCAAGCAGCAATTTTATTAAACTTAAAACCTGATAAAGTTTTAAATATCGTATGTAAATTTAATTCAGTTCGGAATCATTCATGTTTTTGATTATAACGTTCCATTATAAGTAAGTAATTACAGTTTTCATGTATAACGATTGTAAAACACGGTGTTTTTTTTACTCTATATTTTATTTTATCATCTTATAATGGCAGATTTTGTTATTTATATATCTGAAGGAATGAGGTATGCGATTATGCATTTTTCAGTCATTCTAATCTATGGATCAGGATCTGTAATATATGAAGTTACTTAGTTATCCAAACATATTGCAAAAATATGCTGGTTTTATGGAAAAATCTGGGTCAGTGAAGTATTTGCGTGTTCCTAATGCGTGCTAGAAGGACAGTGTTTTGATTCCAACATAGCTTGACAAAACTTTAATTACATGATAAACAATTTGTTCCAACGCAGAAAATACGTGTTCGTTGGTAATTCAATTACGTTTTTTGAACATAGAACAAAAAGTTGTTTCCTCAATCATTTCACAATAGTATTCACCACCAAAATTCACACTTTTATCTTTTTTACAATAAAGGCTGTTCTCTCTCTTGAATATAATAAAAATATAGTGTACACATTTTAAGAATAATTGTAGGAATTCTCAATTTATTTGAATATGATGAAGTAACTTCAAGTGATTATATTTTTATCCCCATACTTCAGCACTTTCCACGAAGTCAGAACTTGCAAAAACCCTAGACATTTCGACTTTATAACGGTATATTTCCTAAACTGGCAGCTTCCAAGTCCAGTCCTACCCAAAAATACCTCAGGTTTCGGAGTAGTGAAAAGATCTGGGTAAACCGAAATAGACTTCAAAAGTTACAATTCAATTCCTGTACCTCAAACGAAGTTTTTCGACTAGAAACTTGGATACGTACTTCAAAAATATCGTAAATTCTAAAAATCTCGGGAGCAAAACATTGTTAGTGAGCAGGTACTCGTGTAATTCAAAAGTTAACTTGGAAAATATTTCAAAGACATGAGGTGGTGATTTACTTGTAGTATGAACATGTTAATAGGATCGGTTTTTGCCAGGCAATGAGCGGGGTTTCACGTCCACATGACAATGCATATGACACCGTTATGTGCCTCCTCAGCTCCTCCTTGCCTTGTTTCTTATATTGTCAATTGTCAAGAGACTACAATACTAATTTTGAAGGAAAACAATTATTTTTTCTCCATTTAGATTGGTGGGGAAAATACTACCCCGAGAACTTTGGGAACATTGCTCTATTGTACTCATTGTTGTGATTAACTTGAAGAATAATTCAACAGTGGCTATTAGAGGTATGAAACGTGCTGGACCCGCATCTGCAAGTTTCGACTGACCTCCATACGTCATTTTTTTCACATTAGATTGATGACGGCCATCAAGATTATTGCGGCGAGCTAACCCATTCAAGCTCAAGCCATGAACTCCATCTTTGCTAATTCCCCCTCGCTTCCTCCCACATTGGAAGGGAAGATAAAATGCGACAACCGGGAAGGGAAAAAAAGGGGTAGTTCAAGTAAATTTCCCGGCGTTGAGACGTCTATCAGGGTCGCTTCCCACTCCGTCTTCCTCGGCCTCCGAAGAGGGGGAGACCGACCTCTTTAGTACGGTCAGAAGTCTGTCATTTGTCAAGTCGAAAAACCCCCTTCGTTGTCCTCCCCTCCCTTCAGCCGACGGCATTAAGCCACTATTTACTGAGCGGTGCCCCGTCCTCTTCCAGAACCCGGCTACAGTATTATTCCGTTATTTATGCCCCGTTTATAACTTTACTGTTCACCGCTGTTACTATGTCACCGCAGTTTCGCCTAATGTCCCGCCTCCTCTCGTTAGCTGCTAATACCTTCGAGGCAATGGCCACGGGGACATTCCCCTCCTCCTGCTGGGGGATCTGCTTCTCAAATGAATGGTCTCCATCTGCAAACAACCTTAGCCGAGAGTAATTCCGACTTAAGAGTAATGATCAGGGTGGCGATTAATTACTTCGGATGTATTCCTTTTGGTGGGGAAGCTTTTCCCCGGCACAACCCCTTCAAGTTGTGAAAAGTTGAATGATCCAAAACCGAGAAAGTCAAACCACAAAGAGAAACAGTTTCAATGAGGGGTGGGATATTGCCTGAGTATCGATAGTTTACCATCGATATTGTGTCTTCTAACATCAATATCAATCATCAAATATACCAAATACTAAAAAGAGCGTTCCACTGCAACTTCATCAAGCTTCAGGGTTGATCCTGCAAAGCGCCTCATAGGCTTTTCATTTTAAGTAAAGGCTTCGCTCCAAAGTTTTTCTAGTTTTCCAAAAAATTCCCAAATATTTCTTCTTGTATCTGATCTTGAGTCACTAAAATATCCCTCCCTTTAACTGCTCTTTGAAATTTACTCTGGAACACCATTGGAAGGAACGTTCCGTTTCTTGAGAACAAAATTTCATAACTTCAAAATGATGTAGAATGTGAAAATTAGTCCGAAAATCACATTTTGAAAATTTATGAAAAAAACGCTGCAAATTCTTTCACTGGGGTTTATTATTCTATTGGCTTGCGTTCATGATTTGAATTTCTACTGAGCTTTGGAGTGTGCGTGTTTCACAGGTGATAGAGCGATTATTGAATTTCAGGAGGTATGCATAGAGCACGTAAATCTGTTCTCAACCAAAATACCTATTTGGATTGATCGGTTGATCATATTTGTGTGCCTCCTGAAATTCAATAATCGCTCTATCACCTGTGAAACACGCACACTCCAAAGCTCAGTAGAAATTCAAATCATGAACGCAAGCCAATTGAATAATAAACCCCACTGAAAGAATTTGCAGCGTTTTTTTATTGAACCTCAATACCCCTCCACAATAAAAACATCTATAATTTATCAAGTCCTTTAGCTCTTGTATTGCGTTAAAACTTCCCCAAATCCAAATTTAAACGATGTAGCCAAAAGTAGACTGATGTAGAGGGACCACACAAATATCGTCAACTGATCAATCCAAATAGGTGTTTTGGTTGAGAACCGATTTACGTGGTCTATGCATATCTCCTGAAATTCAATAATCGCTCTATCACCTGTGAAACACGCACACTCCGAAGCTTGCGTATTAAAGGGAAGTAACAGTTATTAAATTTGATAATTAATATATCAGCAGTGATAACATTGATAGTCCTGTAGACATGCGCTACGGAGTATTCCAGATAGGCTGTGTAGCTCTGTGGCAAATTTCTTTCCTGTTCAATAAAGACGTTACGACCCTTCCTTTGCATTTATACAGGGAAGTACCAATTATAAAAATATTAAATGATGACGAAAAAAGAAAGAAAATAATGGATCTTCAGCTGGACTTCGTGTGATAATGATGCGTATGAATCCTTCACCTGTTTTATAATTTAACTTGGGAAACAATAGATAAACAAGCTGCTATCTCAATATCTTTATATTTATGATAAGTTATTCTGTGGTTTATTTGAACCTCAAAAGGATCTAATGGAGAACAGAAAAAATATTAACCCTTCCCTCCTTCATTTCCTCCAATGTTCTGTATTCGGGGATCTGACGTAGCTTGGGACGATCATTTCCTTGTGGTAAATCGGTCTTCACCGTCACCAGTCACGTGGCCCAAGGTAGCGGAACTGGAGCTTCGGTAAGGCAATCGTATTACGTATTTGGGGGAACCCTCGTATAAAAATGATACGACCAGGAACAATTGTAAAGGACCGGGGTCGGGGAGGAGTTACGTAAACATTGACGTCATTCGGTGATGGTGCCGACATCCGCGCTGTCAATTGTGGCAAATTTAGGTGTACAGCCAATACGGTATTCACGGACGGGGGGGATTGTAAAAAAAGGGATATTTTGAAGTATATTTATGAAGGTATATTGCAAATCCATAAGGCCATTTCCAGAAGGGAAAAAACAACTGATTATGACATATTGGATCAGAATCGTGGGAACCAGTGAATGGGAGTCATTTTGAACAGTTGACATAATACTATCATTATTAGTTTTGTGAGGCCGTCGTTCAAAATTCCATTTTCTAAAGTGAATGTGTGAAGTAATGAGACGATGACTGAAAACGTATTTAATTTGTTGCTGAGAAGATCTGGATAGTTCATCATCCGATTCAGCGTAAAAACAAAGAAAAAAGTCAATCTCCAAATCCGCAAACCACTAAGAGCTTTGTATCGAAAAACCTAAAAAACACACTTTTTCAGTTCTGATTCAATTTTTTTGAAATGATGATCCCCCTTAGAATAAAAAAACTGAAAGTTGAAACCATTGAAAAGCTAAGGTTTCAGCACACCTTCAGGCCTTCAGGCCTAGTTATAACCACCAGAACTCTTAGTATTCTTGAGCGTTTAAAAACAAAAAAGAAATTTTCGTGATTTGACCAAATTGATTTGTGGACTCAATTTTCACCATCTTGTTCCTTTTTGACAAAATATATTTAGACCCTAACAAGCATGGAAATTTAGTGTTCTTCCCAATGTTGTACTGAAATTTGGCTATTGTAGTCATATCAGGGGCCATTTCATTGACCTTGGGTTGGTCGAATTTTTAGTTGAGTGAGAAAAATTCTAAGAGGCAGTTCTTTCAGCCAATTACTAAGTTATAGAATTGAAGTTAGACGGATATAACGTGTGACAGTTAGTTGAAGAGTGTGTGGGAAATCCTTTCCTAGCAGCCGCTACATCCTTCTGTGCTTAATCTTCAAATCTAGCTTCTTCTTTTCTATATGGTTATTCTAATTTAGTTTCGAATCAAGACATTATCAAGTATTTAAGTTAAACGCTGTATGGTACCTATCTGAGTTGATAACAACTTCGATGCTTGAACATTTTAGATCGGTGACATTAACGTGAGCTGATTTTGATAGATCCAGTTTCATTGTCCACGTCTTACCCACTTGGGGATTTTTTAGCTGACGTCTGGAGTTTTTGGTTTCATTAACGATATCATCTCCAACGAAGAGGGTGCCCTTGCCCTATGAACGTGCGGAGACAAGCTCGTCATCATGCTGTGTTACGTCCGGTATGCAAGAGAATTGATCAGATAAAATAAAGCGAGTCTACCTGTAATTAGCGGCAGCTTTCATTTTCGTGAAACGAAAGATTGTTCCTATCCAAAACAGAAAATTTCCCTATGAATTTAATAGATAAAAAAACAATACGTAACTTTGAGGAGATTCCCGTGGTCCGATCTCACTCAAATTTTGAAGGTAGTTGAAGAACGATTTGACAAGCTCATGAAAATTCCATACTACAGTATCATTAGTAACTGCTGCACTTGCTGAAACGTAAAATCCGTAAAGCATCACTGTATCTCGTTTTTAATAGTACGAACTTACTCAAATTTGGAGGGTGGTTGGGTCAATCATCTCCCATCAATTTCAACTCAATTCTTACCGTTATTGTAACTACTAGAATTGCAGACCAATCTGTCATTTTAATAAATTCATTCGAGATTGATTGATTTTCCGTGGCATTTCGGTCCTGTGAATCGTTGTAATAGTCTCGTACTAGATTAATAATATTTTACATTTTAATGATCTATACTTTAATATTATTGTTACGATAAAACCACACCTTACATGACATACGTTTTTCTCGTAGATACGTCAAATGAGAGAATCCACGGCGTTTTTGGGCAGCCTATTCACTCTTCTGAAGATCAACTCCACCAATAGACCGAGTCAAGGTCTTGCAATTCAAGGTGGAAAGGAGCGGGAAAACCACCCAGGTTCGGTGAATATCTTAACTGGAAAGCTCTTGATGAAGGCAAAAAGGAGAGCGTGCAAGAGAAAAACTGATGAGTTACTCCTGAAGTGGTATTTAAATCCTTCCATCTCCACAACCTGAAACTGCTGTTGATTGACAAAAATCATGAAACCCATCTAATACTCAATATTTATACATGGACATAAACCATTAGGAGACTTGCAAACGTCTGTTGTTATCTTCAAAGGACTGTTATTGTTCTTAAACTTCTGATGTGTACATACTTGAAACTTCAAATTTGGAAGTCATGAAATTGAGTGTGATTCGCAGAAACCCTACAGTGAGACTTCACCTCGGTTCTCGATTTAGATTTTAAATCTCCAACAGTCGTAAAGACACAGTAGAGGTTCGACCGCTCCAGATATTTACTGCCGCCATTCCCGTAAACGTTATGAGGCCAATGATTTGGATCCATTGGGATAGCATAGACGTTGATGTGTGGTTCACATGTTGGTATCTAATTAGCTATGCCTTCAAGTCCATTAATTGTAAGCTTCGCGATTAATCCTTCCTCCATACCTCCGCTTCTAGCCTCTCGCCTGACTTCTCTTCCCCGTTTTACGAGCCCGAATGCGGGGATGACTAATTTGAGATCTCCAGCCCTGTATTGGGTCTGATCACGGGATCGAGATGTAAATTTAAGCTTTATTGGGTCCCGATAAATCCGGAGTCTCGTTTCTCAGTGTTCCATCATAACGAAGTTAACACTTTCGTGGAGTGAGCATGTCACTGCTCATCGTGGAGAACACCAAAAGCTACTAATGGACGATTAAAACTTGAAA
This sequence comes from Creontiades dilutus, assembly GCA_031894815.1. NCBI lineage: Eukaryota > Metazoa > Arthropoda > Insecta > Hemiptera > Miridae > Creontiades > Creontiades dilutus. The sequence goes on along the minus strand of JAVIWC010006603.1, from coordinate 635,201 downwards.
AAAAAAAATATATATATCCTCAAATAACATGTCAAAAAATCCGGTAATCAAGAATCTCGTGTGGTCTCCACCATGCCAAAACCTCGATTCTAGAAAAATTAGTTTTTTGAGTAAATCATATTGAAAGTTGGGACAGATCGAGAACAACCGATGATAATTATTATAAAATTGATAATGCTTTTAAAAGCACCTTTGATGCCAACTTTGTTCACTGTTCACTCTTAAGTAAGTCATAGCAGCTCAGTGTTTCCTACGTAAGATTCGAGGTTTCGGTGTTGACAATTTTCGTAAAAACTTCATTCAATTCACGAAAAAACGATTCATGTTTGTGACATAGAATGTTTTGTAGTATTTTCTCGTCTGAATCAACCTTTTTTTTTACAATGAACTCAAATTTTTTAGAATTGAATGACATTTTCTCCTTACAAGAAACAATTTTCATATTCCATACAACATTACTCTCAGTAATTGTAGACGTTATATTGAAAAGGGAAAAAGTTGTGCCTATTCAATTGAAAAGGTGCAATTATTTGCAAAACAAATAGTATTACATGGGAAATAGGCAGTATTGCAGTTCTTACTTTTGGTTGCTAACCTTCTGGGGATCGATTCTACTATTAATTTACACCTATAAGGACCTCGTCCGCTTTCTTAGACGCTTTGTTTCAACATTATTAGAATTTGACGATTTTTTGTGTTTTCAGTTTTACATGACTAATGACCATAAGTCCCTTACTAAAACGAGTTAACTCAAATTATATTATACCGTTGGAAAAAGCATTAAATTTACCTTTAGATAGGCGAGCCTACATGTGAAAATATGCGGATTCATAGTCACAAATCCAAACCGAATTGAACAAATTGTCGAAACTATAAAACCTTTTATATAATCGCTCTGAATCTTTTCGCACGTTTCCGTTGAAACTTGTCCCAAATACAACGTTTCCAACGATGTACATGATTTAATTTTATCAAATCAAAGGAGAAAATCGAGTTTACAGGCAAAAAACCCTGGATAGTTTATCAAAAATCGAAGTTTTAATCCTGCTCATGACTTTAAAAGTTAAGGGTAGGTATTGATAATAATACTTTTATGGTGATTCCGAAGCCTCTGAAATTGAGCAACAACTGCGTTTTCAAATAGTCGAAATAGTTATGTTTGATTTTGTTAGGTCCTACATCGACATCCGAATTTCACAAGTATTTATGAAATTTAGAATTTTTTTTTCGGTAGGTAGGTGAGGAAATCTTTAAGATCCTAAGGTGAAAATCGGATCTCGTAAGATACCCAGAAGGGACTGCTTTTGGTGTTATGAAGGATCAAACCGAATAAAACCTGGAACTAATCAACACATCACTTCAGGTATATAAGCTGTATCGTAGAGGCTTGGGATTGTCACCATTCGAATCAGTATAAAGAATTATTGTTATTACCAACCCCTAACTTTTCAAATCATGAGCTAGTATGTTTGGAGTATTCGAACTTTGTTTTATTAAAAACCTCTATATTTTGGCTGCACAGTGCATTCTTGTGATTTTGTGCACTGTAAACCATATATTTCTACAATTCTTAATTAAATACTGTCGAATAAGAAAAAGCATTGATCTTGTTTATCACTGTTATACAGATTCGCAGTTTTGGCGTGGTAGCGACTCCCAGACACTTAAAAGAGCGACAACCAGAATTGCTTCCGCTTCCTAATTACAAGACTATAATGATTACGGTTGTTTCACTTATTACGGCTCTGTCCGTGGAGGATGGAAATTATCAAACACTTGCTAGAAAATTGATAAATGATAGCTGATCAATTTTGTGAAAGTATTGGCAAACATTTTCGGATAAAAATTCATTGACAGAAACAACGAGGAGTATTATCCAAGAAGGAGGTCTCATGGGGAGTTCGATTGTCTGTGATTTCACAAGAAACCCATCCATACCAGGGCCTATGAAATCTTATTGGTCTATTTAGAACATTTGAAAGTTCTACACGTACATGTTGCTGAAAAGAGGGCGCTATGCACTGAACGCATCAACCCAAAGGGCCTCTCAAGGCACCTTTCCTTTCAGTTTAATTTAAGAAATACTACGGACTTCATTTCATGATGTACTGGTACCACTGGATTTTTTGGCTCATTCTAGACATTTTGGTAGCCCTTAAACTTCTTGAAGTGTTATCAGTGAAGGCTAGTTCGTGTTTTGAAGGTGTTGGAACCTCCTGTTTGTCTGCAGGCCGACTCCGCTGAGTAAGGTAATTTTCCGTCGCTCAAACAATGTAATGATAATGTTTTCTGGCAATTACCTTTATTTTACATCACAACATGTTCCTACACTAACGTTTGAGACCGAAAAATAGTAGTTGGATATGCGTTGGAGGGAGAATCTCACTTTTGCTGGAGGTGCCTTGGTAAAACATGACCACGACGATTAGGCTCATTCCTGGCTCCCTCATATTGACGAATTTATCATTTTTCAATCACTTTCCTTGATAAATAGCAATTTAATAAATGTTAGTCATGACCTGGTATGTTCCAGATGCCTTTCAAAACCCGTGGGGAATATATCATATCTCTAGTCCCAAATCGAATGTGTTCGAGGACAAAAACAGCAATGACAGGTGGACGATGAGGAAATTGAGAGGAGGGTGGAAAAATTCATTCATTCTTCATTTTCTCCAATATTCCTGAAGTTGCTTTCAAATTTTGGAATTTAAATTTTCAATTACAAATATTGGTTTATGATTTTCAATAACGAACCCTTGAAAATGTATCCAGAATTTTATAATTGCATTGGGTTGTGAACTTCAAAACTTCTTTCTAGTTTTGGATCTCAAAATATAATATATTATGTAGTGCATATAGGTGTAACATGGATGATCACATTTATGAGTATCGACCCAAGAGCTTTCTAGTTGTGATATGTAAAACTGAACATTTTCGCATAAGCAAAGTTCCCGATTTGATTATTACCAATAATTTAATGAAAAAATAATAGTAATTGTTGGCACTAAGTTTGACTTCTTGTGATATTAGTACCTAACGTTGTGATATTTTGTAACGTAATTAGGTAGCATTCCATGATATTTCTAAAAATGATCTCGATATTGACACTGTGCCTCACATCCGTAAACAGTCTGATTTATTGTATCTAAGGTTGTGAATTGAACTAGAGACGTTTTATTGAAAATGTTGAATGCTTTCATTATGCCTGCCTTACATTGTACTCGAATTCATACTGATAATAAATCATGATTATTAAAAGCCTCGACAAACTTTCACCATGAGAGCCCTAAGTGCCTCTCAAGGCACCAAGTACAAAAACCTACTTTTTGAACATCCGTAATCTTGAAAATTTTTTTTGCGATTTTTCCCGTCATAAGTATGTTATTTGTAACCAATTCCAACGATTAAAAGTGTAATTTGAGAAAAAATGTTGCTTGGGTTGATTAGGGACTGGCTTTTTGTTGTAGGAAATCGGTGAAAATGAACCCTACTACCATCTCACGATGACTTGTACGTAGATCTGACGCTGGTAGCATAACTAATAGTTGAATCTATCACCATCACAGTCCTTTACATTAAAACCCACAACACAATTACGCACTCATCGTGTGGACAAAACGAAATCGTTGGGCACCCTCAGAACCGTCTTCCTAGACGACATGTGGAAATGCTCATTGTGGTCATCTATAAAAGAGCTCTCACGGAAAAATTCGTTCTTGGATCCCCGAATAACGATTTATTTACCTGTCACGTCAACAAGTAAGGGTGAATGGAGCAAGGTCAAGGAAAACCCGCCTCGTCAGACGAACGACACAATGAGGAGTTGATTTGCAACCCCCCTGCTACGAAATTCCCCTAGTCTTTTTTATTTTTTTCATTCTGTGTGTTGAGACGCCAGAACAAACCAGACAGATGATCTCCTAATTTAAATTTAAGGATCCCTTCAAACAAGGGATGGATTTCCTTGGGTTACCCACTCGAAGTTGTCTACTTGAGTAATGATCTTTGTAATTTACATCTATTTAGATGTATATTAGACTACTTGAGGTCTCGAGCCCTTTACAAATGACAATTTGTCACTTCTCAGGGGTGGAGAAGGGGAGGCCTTCTGGGGCGGGTTTTGTGGAAATAGAGGGGTTGGTTGTTTTGAGTGGGAAGAGTTTAACCCTCGTGGGCCGCTTCCCTCTCCTGACGGTTTCAGCATCCCGGCTGTTTAATGTCGACTTTCATCGGATACAAAGGCGTCGGTTAATCTTTCGTTTGAACGCGGAAAACAATCAGTCGGCTGTAACTCTGTGGTTTGCTGGGGGAAAACATGGATAGGGGGTACCCTTCATGTCAATGATCAAACTAATAAAGCTCTCACCATCGTAATGTGAAACAACTCGAAGACAAGTTGATCGTTCGAAATTGTATGGATGGTTTCTACGGATTTTTATGGATTTTGTGGTTGTTTTATGGGTGTTGTTTTATGGATGTTGTTTTGTGTTATTTTGTGGGTGTTGTTGTGTGTCCCTGATGTTCAATTAGAAGAAGCTGCAAATGTTACACATTTTAATAATTTCTGTATTAGAATAAGTTTTCTACATAAATCACCGATTTTAACATACTAGACGTACCAGTAGTTAAATGGTACCTGCAATATGTAAATGGTACAAGTACGTTTTCAATGTTACATTATTTGAACTTGTCTTGTCCTTTGTAGATGCCGTAGAAACTGTCAGTACAGCAGGTCAATTAGAGACAAAATTAGCCACAATGTCCTTCAGCTGATCATCAATCTCCATATCGTAATTGGCTTCTTACTGTCCAGAGACAATTGGATGAATTAATTTTAAACGTAACTCCATGAACGTAAACCCGTCACCGATCCCTTTGTACGGAACTGAAGCTGATATTAAACTTACAGCTCATGGAGCTCTGCACTTTACATCCTTCAACATGTTACGCTAGAAAACCATCGATTAACCTCGAATCATTTTGCTGGCATTCAAATTTCGGTTTTCTAAGTTGATTTTGTCTGAATGTTCCATAGAATCCACCATTCAAATATCAGCTGAAAGTACGGGTAATTAGAATGCCCAATAGACTAATGTCTAAGTTTTATTGCACCAAGTTATAAACTTAAAGTTATCATAATATATAGTTGGCGTACAATAAGAAATCTAGATACACATCACTCAGTCATTATTGTCCTGATATTTGCACATTATGATGCTCACACTAAGTGAATTAAATCGTGTCGCTCGATTCCCTTTAGTCTCCTAAGCAGATCTGTGTGTTGAGAAGTTGGACGACATCCTCATTTAGATGATCTTGTAGCCTCAAGAGGTGATGCATGGCTTGGCTTCGAATGACCTCATTGACAGATTCAATCTGCATCTCGCAGTGAAGTCTGTCATTTCTAAAATATGTGTATGCATCTAAGCAACTTCGTAGGACATTGTTCTGAAAGCGCTGAATAATGTCACGGTTGATCTGGGCCGTGCACCCACACAGTTGCGCACCATAAGTCCAGACAGGCTTTAGGACTTGCTTGTACAGTATCATCTTATTATGGACTGACAGATTTGACCGTCGGCCCATCAGCCAGTACATTTTTCTGAATTTGATCACAAGCTAGCTTTTTTTCTTGACGTGGGACTTCCACCTTAGTTTGGCATCCAGTGTCATTCCAAGGTATTTCGCTCCATTAGCATATGGTATCGCCTTGTTATGGAGAAAGGCTGGCACATAGTTGATCCTTCTGCTAGTGAAATCGACACGCACCGACTTTGTCTCATTCATTCTGACTCTCCTGTCAAATGGAATGAACTAATAAACAGGAGGTAGGAATTCACGTGTAGAATGATTCCATTAAATTTTTTTTCAAGTAGTTAGGGGTAAAGACACGTTGGACGGGCGAATTTTTCTTAAATTCCATTTTTGAGTTCTACACATCTTGAAAAGTAAAACATCAAATTCGGAGGTGGTTGAGCACACCTATAATATTAACCCGTATTGACTCATAGCAGGTGGCGTACGACATCATCCATAATTGCGGTATCATATCTAATATTGAAACATGATGAAGTACTTAAAATTATTACACAAAGGTCTATCATTTCATATCATGCTGTACAGATTATAGTCTTCCTACGTGAATGCCTACGTTCGTTGATCGATCTAGAAAACTGAAATTTGAATGGTGGCCTCTGTCGGACATTTTGAATCTGATGAGGCTCTCCTGATTAGCTGAAGACCCTTGTGGCTAATTTCATTCTTAATCGATCTGTCGATCTGATATATCACTCTGTTCGTGACATCTAGTGCAGACAACAATACAAGATAATATCTACTTATTATGGACTCGGGAGGCACTGTGTTCGGATAATGTTCCATTGACTACTTCTAACATAAAGATCGGTGATTTCCTTGGGAAGGTTGTTTTAATACAGAAATAATAAAACTTTGAGTAATAGTTTGTCGCGTTTTAATTTTTTTTCTCAATTATATCTTGAAATTTAGGTTTTTTGAAACTATACCAATAATTTGGAAGGATGGTTAAAGATTGTTTTTTCTCGGTCGATTGAACAAAGGTTCGTCATTGAAAAAAATGAAAAAACCCAAGAAGTTAAAGTTATGCAACATGGTTCTGAATGGAAATTTCCTCAATTTTTCATAATAAATTCGAATTTTCTTTTGAAATTTGTAAATGTTCCGGAACAGAAAACACATAGCTTGTTACAAGAACTCGCCACGGTATCCACACAACTGACACGGACCAAGTCAAAAGAAAGTTGTCCTGGAGTGAAAAGGAGCTGAAGCAAGTTTTTGGGATACATGAAATAGAACGGGAAGAATGTACAAGTTACCACGATATTCGAGTTCATTCACTGCGGAGGTTGTGGACATCAACGTGTGTTTGAGTTACGTTTTGGAGCGCTCTGCCGCTGGCGATACCGTTACCATATGCACTGACTCACTAAGTATAGTACAATTGCTGGAAAACACGGTGCGGTCCAAGGCAAACAAAGTCTTCGTCGCAGAAATGGTCGAACTGTACGGATGCAAGACTCCAGATATTAGAGTTGTGCTTGTATGGGTAAAGAGACACCAAGGAATAGCTGGCAATGAGAAAGAAGACGATCTTGCGAACCAAGGGGCAGTGCTAGGCCCTTATACACGCATTATCCTTCCAAAAGAAGACGTTTAAGCACCATTAAAAATGCTTTTTACTAAGATATGGCGACAAATGTGCGTGGAAGACAATTCTATCCCATGTTATAAATCCCATCAGCAAACGCTGCCTACTCGACTATGGATTTCTCGAGCTACCAGAAACCGGAAACTATGCCGAGTCATTACACGTACACGAACATGAGTAGCGGAACGCTCACCGTACTTTTACAAAATCAACGTTCGTACATCCCCGGAGTGTTCGTTTTGCGATCATCAAGAATGCGATGTAGAACATTTAGTAATAGAATGTTCATATTGTCCAACAGAGACAATCATTTTTCAATTATTTAACGCATGCAATTCCAACGCCATTCAATTATGTTTTTATTTTACAAAATAATTTAATTTATGATGAGTTATTTAATCTTATAAATACTTGTGGTTTCAAGTTTAAAATTGTATTCTATTATTAACACATGGCTGTATTTTAAATGAAATACCAATTTGAAAAAAAACGCTTTTTCCGACTTTTTTTTAGGTTTTTAGGGATTTTACAAAACTTTGACAACCCTTAAAGGGCACTTTAAATTAAGTGAGAGAGCTGGCTCAAGAATTGGGGCGTCGTCGGACCAATATGAATTTTTCCTGAAAATTTCAGCTCTTTTGCTTCAGCCGTTTGGGAAAAATCGTGCGTACGGCAGTACGGCGGACGGACGGAAAAATTTTTTATCGCAATAAATTCCATTGTAACGTAAACCAAAAATTTTCCCCCCTGAAATTTCATGGTTTACGTTTCAAAGGGTGTAGAATCCGAATCTGCAATAGAATTTTTCTTTCCGTCCGCCGTACGCACGATATTTCGTTACGGCTGAAAAAAATTTAAATTTTCCCTGAAAATTTCATATTGGTCCGACGGTTTACGCTTCAAAGCTAGTGTAGAATCCGAATCTTTAACAATTCAAAATTTTTCCGTCCGTCCGTTCGTAGCAACGCCCCATTCTTTAGATGTTTCCCAAACGGCTGGAAATTTGATCTGAAATTTTCCGTAGAAACCAGTGAATCCCGATGTATGGTCTGAAATTTGCTCACCCTCTTGTAGTTTTGTTCTTTATTATTCTTGGTCCGACGACGCCCCAATTCATTCATCAAAATCATTTTCACTCAATTTAAAGTGCCCTTTAAGGGCTGTCAAGATTTTGTCAAATCCCTAAAAACCTCAAAACAAGTCGAAGCGGCCTAAATTTTTCTTGTTTGAAGAACATACCATGAGGAATCGAATGAGCCCTTCCCCACGTCCGTAGGTCAAACCATTCTCGCTGTATGACCTTATGGTTATGGTGACAACATTTGCGTTTTTTGGTTTATTATTGTTTGTTTGTAACCTAGTGATGCCGATAACGTCGAGTTGTAGTGAATGTGGATACTGGAGTGATGGCCGATGTGGATACTTGTAGTTTATAGCCGGTACACGGGTTGAAGCGTTCTCATATGTATGAAACGCTGATAATATATAGGTAAATATTATTACTGGGGATAATTATTCAATATTATTATTGAGGTAAATAAATAGTCTTTCACTCGGGTTCATTATTCAATTGGCTTGTTTTAAATAGAAACGCAATACTAGTCTTTTTACATTAAAAAACGCTGCAAATTCTTTCACTGGGGTTTATTATTCAATTGGCTTGCGTTCATGATTTGAATTTCAATACTAAGCTTCTGAGTGTGAGTGTTTCACAGGATAGAGCGATTACTGAATTTCAGGAGGCACACAAATTTGATCAACTGATCAATCCAAATAGGTATTTTGGTTGACAATAGATTTACGTGCTCCATGCATATCTCCTGAAATTCAATAATCGCTGTATCCTGTGGAAACGCGCACACTCCAAAGCTTAATAGAAATTCAAATGATGAACGCAATCCAATTAAATAATAAACCCCAGTGACAGACGGAAACATTTTTATTGCAGATTCGGATTCTACACCCTTTGAAACGTAAACCATGAAATTTTCAGGGGCGGTTAGAATTTTTTTTTTCAAGAGCGATTACAATGGTTTATTATTGAATAATACACCAAAAGAGAGATTATAATTAAATTGCCGCTTCTATTTTTATTTATTTTTTTTTCAGCTGAGTCGGTAAGATTATGAGAAATGTTTGCTGAAGGAAATCTGTACAGATTTGAATTCCACCAAATGAGATTAATAAGTAAAAATAAACTAAAGACAATAATATAAATACGGTGACCTCAGTTACGATGACGTCAATCGTCTTAATCGACCGCGCTTGTCATCTCATCGCAGGGAATTGGTGGGTGGAAAAGTTGTACAACGCCTCCTACGCGCGGGCCCCGTAAGTCCCTTCGCGTAACTGTCGTTCTTCCGTAAGTACGTGACGTCTTTGGTTTCGCCCGTAACTACCCCTGAAAAAGGAACATCTGATTGTTATTGACGGAAACGACGGAAAAGTGAGCGGCCTCCGAGCAGTTCTGACAAGCTGCAATGATATTCATTGTTATCCGGACGTTACGCAATATCGATTTTATTAATAGGAAGTAAAATAACGGTTTACGTGGTGTCGGTTTTATATGTAAATTTTCATGTTCAGGGATGCACCATCCAAAGCCAAATACCTCTAAAAAGATCAAATGAAGAAATGTGAATAATTAATATCTAATCTTGATTATATAATCAACTGACAAAATAACCTATGTTTTTGGGCCGATTAATTAAGTTATTTGTTGGAAATTACGTAATATCTATTTTATTATTAGGAAGTAAAATAACGGTTTACGTTGTATTGACCATCATACATTTAAAGTTTAATATCGAATAGACCAGTTGTTCAGTCCTTATAAATAGACATTTATTGATTATAAAATCGACTGACAAAATCACATTTATGGGAAAGGTTTTCGAGACTGAATAATCGATTTTACTCATCAAACAAAAAATTTCTGATGATAAAAGTGTGATAACGGAAAGTCTTCCATAATTCTTCATACTGAACTGTACAGTATTCCATCCCCTCCTTGTGATACTCTTAACTTTATCTTGTACAGGTAAACGCCTAGAAGTTGAACAAAAACGATTTTTAAATGCCCGATTGGGGGAAAACTCATTTTTAAGCTTTCGAAATCGATTTTAGAGGAGAAAAGTAACCTTGATAGAAAGAAACTTCAGAAAAGATGATGTATTTCCCTTTTTCCCGAAACAATGGTGATTTTATTTCTTGGAGGCTGAATAAAGATAGTAGTGTACGGCTAAATATGCCCAAATCACCAGTAATATTGTTATTTTGGTTGATAACAGGCAGTTGGTTACCGAAATAACGTGGCAACTGGAGTCATAATGTCAATATTTCGTGCAAAACAGCGCTCTAAACGAAAGTACTATTCGTCATGACTTGTCAATATAAATGTGAATGTGAATATGCAGAAAACAAGCGAACTGAAGTTTCAACAAAATTATTAAGACTACTAAATAGCTAAATTAATCGGTTTAGTATGGCTCAACCAAAGGCTTAGGCGGTGATCCCTATAACAACCAAAGGATATCTCTGCAGATTTAAGGCATCAGGTTTATAAACTTGTAATAAATACTCGGGTTCAGCGGTTTCAAGATTCGACAAGTGAGAACTTACGATGTCCATCGCAAAGAGACATAAAAGTCGTTAGACAAAGATAACTTATCAAAGATATCACCGAAAACCATGGAAATTGGATAAAGGCTATCTTGGAAATTGGAACGGTGAGGACTCCTAAAACCTGAAGAAAATCCCTGATTAGGTGACTGATCAGCGTAAAAGGTTTATTATAATACTGAATTAATAAACCACTGTGTAATAATTTGCAATGTTTTGTTTCGCGTCAGTTTGTTGGTCCGCGGATCATCGTCTGATGTTTAATTAGTACAGTTTTCGTCCGAATTAGAGGAAATTCCAGGAAATGTGCGGGCCATGTTCCCAAACAATTTGCAGCGCCCAGAGACTAGCACCTCACGTTGCACATCGTAAAATCCAACTAGCATCATTTTCTCCGGTTCTAGTGGTCCAATCTTGCTGAAAATGGTGAGTGATCGGGGGATAGTAGTCTCACAATATTATATCAATTTCAACACTGCTGCCTCAAGCGTGATTGTGAAATGTAAAAAAAAAAAAAAAAAACAACACACAATTTTCATTTAATTTTGATGAAATTTTCAAGGAACGAAGTGGTTGAACTGTATATCTATCTATCTTTCACCGCTCACAAATCAATACTCCACTCGGAGCAATCCAACCCTGAAATCCGTCAAGCATCTTGCTACAATTTGAAGTACCTAAAGAGTTGGGAAAGTGGATGGAATCAACTCGATTGTATGCGCAATATAATTAGCACAATAGAGCTACAATCAGACTCACCCGATCAAAAGCGTTTATGTCTGTCGGAACGCGGCCTGTGCACTGTGGCTGAATGAATCCTTGTAGCAATCCTACATTCGACATCTTTAAGGTTTAAGAATGTTCAATGATTATCTACAACATTTTAATTATTTACTAATTCATGTAAAGATACGAGGAAGCAATGGATCACCTCAAAACTTGGCAGAATTGTTTTACGATTTTTTTAGTTCTTTGTTTATTTGATAATTACGGGCAAGCCCAATTAATTACATGGAAGAGAAGAAAACAGCAAGACAATAATTCACAGAATCAAGTAGAAAACAAGCAGAAGTAAAAATAGATATGGTAGTTAAACATTATGATCAACCTAAGTATAAGAGCAAATCAAGCACTATACACTGAATAAGGGGGATGATGATACTATAGATCTCAGCAGGACAAGGGAGTCACAAAAAAAGTGTTAGCCTGAAGGGACGAATTAGCCAGACGAGGAAGACGATGAAGGGGCCGATTAACTTGGTAGTTCGTTGGGGAAAGGGTATTTCAAAGAGAGGAGACGAACGCGCCGACATCCTGGGGATTCGAAGATTCACCTTAGCCAAGAGAGCCGGGCAGTCAAGTTGGTTTCTGAGCAGTTTGTGGAATAGTTTTAGATCTGCCAGGCATCTGCGAGTATCGATGGGCAGCAGTTGGCACAACTCAAGGAGAGGCTCATAATCAACGTCGCCGGCCAAGATACCAATCTTATAAGCGATTTACCTCAGAATTTTGTCTGCAATCGCTCCAAGCAATACTTATGGATGGAGTAACTGGGCTTATTCAAGAAGTGGTAAAATCAGGGACTTATACAGAAGTACAATTGCCTCAACGTGGAGAAATCACGAGTGTCCTCTTCAAAAAACCCAAGTTTGAGGGCACGTCTAACAATGTCATCAATGTGTCCAGAAAAAGTAAGCTAGCCATCGCAGAGCACTCCAAGATCAATCATATTATGAGTCCTGTGAAGCGCAGATCCATCCAAAGCATAATCATATAAAATGGGCTGAGCAATTCGGTGAAAGGCAGTGACTGAGCATTTAGATGGAACAGTGGACAGATAGATGGATAGTTCTTCCGACAGTTTTGGCACAGAAAGAAGCGAAAGTACTAGAATTGTACTTGAAGTAAGTAAGTGTACTAGAAGTACTAGAATTGACTATTCCCTGTCAAATTAATGGCAATTTACAGTACAAAATGCAGTTTTATACTTGATTAAGGAAGACATTTATTCATTTCCGATATAAAATCCTTGGAAATATTCATGTTATCTAATTTATTGAGGATCGGGATTCAAAAATGGATTTTAAAATGAACAACATACTTTTTGGATGGTTAGCGTCATAGAGGAAGACGCATCAAGTGTGACGGGAAATTGTCAAATGAAAGCTTGGAAACACAGCATTAGTTCAGAGGCCAGCATTTTCGCGACCGTTTCCTCTGACCCGGCCTTATCTAATTTCCCTAAGTACAGTTTCAACCCCGAGGGGGACAGCCCCCTCGCCGCCCCTCATCGCAACCACTACCTCTAACCCCGCGGAACGGTTGGTGAAGAGGAACGTGAAGAAAGAGCAGTAAATAACTGTGAATGACACGGCGACATAAATCAGGTTAATCTGTGGGAGACGGAATGTTTTGTGAAGGGTTGGCAAGCAGAAGCGGGCGGGGCAACGGCAGGACGGAGGATAAGGCGCCTGTATTGTGACTTCCGCCAGCGACACAAGTCTACGCTGTAAAGAGGCTCCGACTCTGAATTTCGAGATGAGAAACAACATTTACAGACGAGGCGGATACAGCAAAAAATCGGATGAGTGAAGACGGCGAGGATTTATGAGGGATTGTAATTCTATTCAGAGGTTTTCACTCATCTTCTCTGGGAGTCATCCGTTTTTTTGTTTGGATTTTTGAAGTAGGTAAGCTGGGGATTTTCGGGTGGAAGGAAACAGTAAATCTTGAGTTGTTTTAATCTCTCGCTCCTATTTGAAATATAGATAAGGCAGGTGGCTGCCTACTGATAACACGGCGTGGAGAGGCCTACTTGATGAACGAAACTTGTGTTATAATGATCTTTAAGATACTCAACTCAGCTTAATAAATCACAGCTCTTACAGCTAGCCTCATTGAAAATGAAACTGGTTATGAACTGCTTACCATCTACATAAAAGTACATGACAGATCAACTATACCAGAAGTTATCCACGTATTGAAAATTAAATGTTTCTTAGTACGTAGTCATAAATGAATGTTTACCAACTACTGTTGCATCACCAATTTTCCAAGGGCCTGAAAAGTTGGCCTATGGTCAGGTTCTACAGAAATATCTCTGCCAAGAAATTTCCTAGATGGACCAAATTTTAATTTTTGAAAAAAATGTGGTTTAGCTGGTTCTTATGAGTATTGTTGAGTTAATTATACCTACACATTCCTCAAATATTCCATTTTGGCTGGATCTTTAACTCTATACGATCATTTGGGTCACATGTGGTAATAAAAATAATCCCAAGCGTTCTTTGGGGAGAAAATTGTTCTCGTCGTACAGTCTCAGAACATGTTCAAGCGTAACTCAACATACTGCACCTTATAGAATTTTTTTTCGTATTGTTCAAACCAAAACTTATAATCACAGCTTATTTGATAAAAATATATGTAGAAGTATTTTTGACAAATGCAAAGTAGTGTTTTTATAGTGTGTTTGTAGTAGTGTTTTTTGTTTTTGCTTGAGAATCTTGTAAAAAAAAACTTGGAGTATGGGCCAACAAAATTTGGTTAAAATTGACCGTAATTATAGAAATTACAAAAAAATGTGTAATTACAACGTATTTGAGTGAGCAAGTAGTTAGGAATGTTCTGTTGAGTGACCACGTAGTTCATCAACGGTATCGTAGAATTTTCAGCACTGTTGTGAACACTTGAACTCTCATAATCAACGTCGGTCTAAGTTTGAGATCTTTCATCTTAGCCTCCTATGCATCGAAAAAGAAGTTGAATGATTTACTCTTCAACAACGACTCCTATTTGGTATATTCGACTTTGAGAATAGTGTAACGGAGTATCAACTCCTGGAACCATCTCACAAGGTATCACGAGGCCCCCGATGTTAATGGATGGTGTATCATCATAGAAGAGCAATATGATATATAGGTTGGAAACAGTTTAGTTAAGTAACTCACAGGGGTGCAGGTCATGTATATATGGATGCTGACCCACAGCTTTCATGCTAATACGTGTTGTAAGTAGCTTAAGATACCACATCACCAGTGTGCAGTTAGCAAATATTCGTTTACAACTGGGGAAAAATTAAATACGACTATGTTGAAGCCCATGGGACATCGTGATTTCTTAAAAAATTAATAAGCATTTCACGTACAAGTTCCTCTTTCTAATAAAAATTTTTAGGTGTATACTTAGTTTGAACATTTACCTTCTTCCATTTTCATTTTGTCATTTTCCTAAAGCGGTAAATTATAACTCGGTTTTGTAGAAATTCGATGAAGTAACCAATCAATACAAAAGAAAGGTTGGAGTGTCTCAGTTTGAAATAACTGCACCAATTCATTTCAAACAGAACACACCGTTAACCAATAAATACTCCTCGGGAAAAATGAGTTGGGTCAAATCTATTGTCATAACTCACGGGTTGTACGTATATAAATCAGTCAGGATACGAATGATTTGGGTGGCTGGGCCTAAGAAGCCCATTAGATTATCGTCGAGATATTGGAAATAAACGGACCGTTTTTGAGAGGTAATTCATAACGTGAAGGATCTACTCCTGACACTCCATTACAGATATCTAACTCCTCGAGGGTGCTTCAAGCGTTTGCGCCGAACGTTGAGGAATTAAAAAGTTCCATAGATATTGAATCGTTGAACCTCTAGTAAAATATTGTTAAAAATAATATATTATTGAATCCATCATACTGTTTTGTTGTAGCCAACAGTACCTACTCATAAGAGGCCATTTAGAGAATGATAAGTACTTTCTTTCAACGTTCATTAAACTTTCTTGCTGAGATGCTTGTTTCGAAAAAGTACTAGGTATATTTGTTGTGTTCAAATGCGAGAAAAAAACTTTTTCGAAACTAAAGAAATGATTTGAAGAATTTATATTGAAACAAAGTTTGAATTAATTTTAGATGAGGCTTGCATTCCTTTTATTTTGAATGTGCTAATTTGTGAAAGAAAAACTTGCGTTGTGTACTTTTTTAAAATAAAACAAACTGGACGTAGGAAAGTAATTGTGAATTTCCAGGCCTTATTTAGCTACCTATGTGTTGGTGAATGAATCTTTCAGATATACCTACTCTGGCCTCATACAAACTAACTGAAAATGTTAACATCAAAACTTGAAACTTCCGAAAAATCGCTTGAAAAGTTGAGGAATTTAAGGAAATACTGGATTCACTGCAGTTTGCCTGAAAGAGCAAAACATGCATGACAACTCTTGGTGGATCTACTAAGTGCCTCTTGAAATGAAACCACTGTCCCAGCTTTTGGCTGATGGATAGAGTACATTTTGAAATGAAATCGAATGGTAGACTTGGTTTTCAGGAGAAAATAGCATCTTTTGCTCAAAAAGTGTGGCATTCTTTTGGAGAACTTGCTGAGCCAAAACCCCAGAAAGTATCAAATATATTTTGGGGAACAAATATTTAGTTATAGGTGGCATAGAGTACGTAACGAACTTGGCGTATCAACTTGAAGAATCCGATAAAGAGTACTGATTGATTTATAGAAATTCAAGTCCGAATGGGTGGAAGTTTTAAATAAACTTTATGACAGCTTGTAGCTTCATTTCACATATTTCAAATGGACTACATTCCAAGTTTCGGCACCGTATGTCTATTAACAAACATATTATTCTCAAGGGTACTTCAACTAATATTGAGCCTAAGTAATGGCTGATGAGTTAAGGCTGAAATATAAACCCTGCACATTCTTTCACTTGGGTTTATTATTCGATTGGCTTGCGTTCATGATTTGAATTTCTACTAAGCTTTGGAGTGTGCGTGTTTCACAGGATGGGGCGATTATTGAATTTCAGGTGGCACACAAATATGATCAACTGATCAATCCAAATAGGTATTTTGGTTGAGAACGTGCTCTTTGCATATCTCCTGAAATTCAATAATCGCTCTATCACCTGTGAAACACGCACACTCCAAAGCTTAGTAGAAATTCAAATCATGAACGCGAACCAATTGAATAATAAACCCCAGTGATTTTACTGGATTATGTGAATTATTGTCTTGCTGTTTTCTTCTCTTTCATGTAATTGGGCTTGCCCGTAATTATCAAATAAACGAAGAACTAAAAACGCTGCAAATTCTTTCACTGCATAGAGCACGTAAATCTTTTCTCAACCTTAATACCTATTTGGATTGATCAGTTGATCATATTCGTGTGCCTCCTGAAATTCGATAATCGCTCTATCACCTGTGAAACCTCGTAGTAAATTCAAATCATGAACGCAAGCCAATTGAATAATAAACCCCAGTGAAAGAATTTGCAGCGTTTCATGCGGATCAGAATATTCAACCCGTGTATCGGCTACAAAGCCTTTTAGGAGTTCACATCACTAGGTTACTGCGATGAAAACATGAACAATAATAAACCAAAAAAACGCAAATGTTGGCACCATAAATCGTTCCATACATCGGGAATGGTTTGAGCTACGGACCTGGGGAAGGACTCATTCGATTCCTCATGGAAAGTTCTTCAAAAAAAGTCCAAATTTAGGCCGCTTGACTTTTTTGAGGTTTTTAGGGATTTTACAAAACTTCGACAACCCTTAAAGGGCACTTTAAATTAAGTGAGAGTGCTGGCTAAAAATTGGGGCGTTGTCGGACCGATATTGATTTTTTCCTGAAATTATCAGATATTTTGCTCCAGCCGTTTGGGAGAAATCGTGCGTACGGCGGACGGACGGAAAATTTTTATTGCAGATTCGGATTCTACACCCTTTGAAACGTTAACCATGAAATTTTCAGGGGGGGGTTACAATTTGTTTTTTTTCAACAGCGATTACAATGGTTTTATTATTGAATAATAAACCAAAAGCACGTGCTCCCATTTGTCAAGTCAGTGTGAATGGATCGCGTATGTTAGTGTGAGGGCAGTCAATTTCGGTTCATCTTCCGGAAAATTATACTTTTCTAGTTTACACCTACTTTTGTCGTTCCAGAAAATTATACTCTTCTGGTCTTTTCTAATTGAATGAAAATTTTAATTTTTGCAGTAATTTTTTGGTTTTATTTCATGTATTGGTATGAAGTTCCCTGAGCTCTATCGATACCAACTTTGCTACACCTGAAATGGGCAAGAAATCGTTTTACAGTTTCGGCAGTTTATAAAAGATCTAAGTTTCGCTTGAATACATAGTTGAGACCCCATATTGAGGATCGGTGGTCCTTCCGGCAGTATGAAAGTTAAGCAGGACCCCGACCGAGATGTTCTGTCAATGTACAAAAGTCCTCCTGGATTCCTTCAGGACATGGAAGGATCTTCTTGCAGAACGGACCCCTGTACACTCTATCTTTAACCAACAGACTTTCTTTATTATGTAAAATAACCAGATACCTATTTCGTGTAGTAACTAGTTGGAAAGTTGATAAAAAAATTTTACTTTTTACCTAAAATTATTGGGAAGTTATTTTTTGAGTCAACTGCATTGCATAACGGTAACGTACATAAATAATAAATATTTAGTGATGATTCAAAGCTTTCTTAAGTCAAATATATTGATATTCTAAAAACCGGAATGCGTTATTAACTCCAAGAATTATAGATGAAAATTCATCATAGAAAATGAGGAGGCCCTATAACTATAAGGTTAATGAATTTTGGTGGATATTTAAACAAAATTTACTAGTTTGCGTAATGATGTGATAATGTGTAGTTATCTATGCCTCGTTCTCTCATAATCCTATTTCACGGTTCGACTAACTATCGAAAAAGTCTTCCCTTAACCACAATTTTAAGAGTCGTAACTCATCGTTCCCATCGTCTTTGGTCGCTTCGAGGCGCTCATTTGAATTCAAACGTGGAAACATATGATTAATGCCGACTTATGGGAAAGGAGTTTGATGGTCGCGTGATATGAAGGTGTATCTCAAACCGGTAGGGAGCATCCCACTGAGCTCTGATGAGAGCCTCGCGGAGGAAGTTGGCTATTCTATTAACATTCTGTGACCATAGATCACATACTGGGAGAAAGGTTGCGGTGGACTTGTAGGCAGAGGTCGGTTGCGAGCTTTTCATGGATTTATGTTCACATCATAGTTTCAATCTAAAGCACACCGTCTTATTTAAGATTAGTTCCCTCTGTTCTTTCATGATTTTCTACTGCAGGGGCGGCTGTTGATAGGAGCATATGGGCATGTGCACCCTCAAACCAATAAACCAAAAAGATTAAAAGAAAAAACCGTCCATCGGAGACAGTGAAACAAGGATGTCCTAAACCTATTTGAACCAAGGCGCGAAATATACCCTCAGACATCTGTAATACTGGACGGAGCAATCAGATGAGCGTGATAACATTCTCAAAGATTACCAAATAAATTAAGATACGAGGCGGAATTTCGGGGCAGTTTAAGTTTGCACTGAGGCGAGCATGAATGAACGGGTAGACAGGCGTACGTACTGTGTTTTTCATTAGTTTTCGAGGTAAATAAGCATTGAAGTGTTTATTATTTGTGGAGTTTATGTTTTCACACAGGTTTATATGTTTGTGACAACGAGAAAGAGACAAGTTGTAATTTGTATGTGGTTATGAAAGATCTCTTCCCTCCCCTTTGCGAAAGCCCTTGGGGAACTCTGTGGGACCCCATAGTTTCAAGGTCCTTCCGCTATTCTACTGTGTAATGAGAAAGTTAGAGAAATACATTAAGATATTTCTAAGCTGAATACCCGGTATATCTTATACATTTCTTAAAGAAGGGGTGAATTACTAAAACGCAGGTTTATTATTTTCTGAATAATGCGTCATTGCATAATGAGTCATTCCTAGTTTCGGCGTGTTACTTTTGATCTAGGAAATTGCGATTATTTGAAATGAGTGAATCTCTACGGATCTGAGACCTATCCCAGTCGATTTTGCGTTCAAAACTACCATGCAGTGTCACCCCATTTGCCTAAGTCAGTAAAAACATACAAAAAACCATTTTCCCCTCAAGTTTTTTACAATTTTTGGCCCAAAGCACTATGCCTGTGAGGAGATCGATCTGGCTAGAAGTTAGGATCAACAGACCTCATGTAGAGTCTTTGTTGCAAAGAAAGGATTTTGCACATCAATCTACTGCCTTTAACGGCCCATAAGGTGCACGCGAACGGACACAGTAGATTTGAATCATTTCATTTTTAAACATGAAAAGACAGAATTTAACTAGCGTTTTAACAAACGTTTGCTATACAAATATAAAGGCTTATCATTGGAAATAACAAAGTAAGATGGGTAAGCGACACTCCTTAGTTATACTATCTAGGAGTTAACCGAATTCTGTTAAAACTACTGTTGTAAAAGTATATATACCGTTCGCCTAGTAGAGTGAAATCATTACTTAACAACAAGTCAAGATAATAGTTATTCAGGATTAAAGAAAGAAATAATTACAGTAATATTTCCATTCATATTCAAACGAGAGGGCAAGCTTTTGGGCAGATGTGGTTATTGCCGGAACCAACCTGTCGTATTTGACCAAAGGCGGGGTTAAAAGTGAGAATTGGGTTTTAATTTCAGCCATATCAGTATTGTAAAAATACCTGTGAATTTCTCTAGGTTTGTAATGGATATGGTTACATACCCCTTCGTGACTTTAGAATCTATCGCCTTGGGAGATGAACCGGACGCCTGCAAGCGTCTGGATTCATCCTCTGAGCGTGGCGGAGCATAATAATGCATCCACCTCCTCGGAAGGGGCAACTATACCATTCCATCACCTCACAGGTTTCAGCATTCATATGCTGTTTTTGAGCTAATTGGTTCCAACAGTCTAACAGTTCTTAGTGTGACGACGTGACATCAACATTATATGCTTGAGTCCCAAAGAGGCCACACTTACTTTTATCATTCTTCGTGAACTGTTTCGTGCACGAATTTAACACCAGATCATATGTTGCCTTCAACACCACAAGGTGTAGCAGAACGTCCAATGAGAAATGAACACAGCGCTCTCGAACATAATTATGTCTTTCTTACTATTTGAAGAACTTATCAAGCTTACGCCATACTTATACAAACTGACCGCTGCAAGGAGCTAAATGCAAAAGGCACAAGAGTTTACCAACCCATGAGATTTTACCTCGCAGTCAGTGTTGATATATTTCGCAGGACTGTTTTTCACTAACAAGGAGATTTTTAGATACCCTTGTGATTGCCGATTCCTATAAGAGAATTTGAGGGTTCTGTTTTGTAGGCTATTTCAATTGCGAGCTCATATATTTTCCTCCCTGCTCTGGTAAATGCAGTTACTCAACATGATGTTACTACAAATCTTCAACTATTTTAGAATACCATCTGCACCTATTTTGAAATAATCTTTATGAAGATTGGCCACTGCTCTTTACCGTTAACATCCATTAGGTATCACTTCTTCTCCTTACTAAATGCCATATGAATCGCAAAAGAATCCTTATTGAATCCTGCTTGGATTCCTCTACTGAGCTCTGAGTCCTATGATTTTCCATTTTCCTTGGTGTAGTAGATGAGTAGTAGGTACACAGCAACATTCCTTGCATTCATAGCGAACAGTAATTGCTGACATTCAAGGTTTTCCAGAATTGGCACGAACGACACTAGTAATTTTGGAAACAAGGAAACCTTTTATGAACACTACACTTCATATTTATATTGATCGCAAGAAATATAATATGGATATAAAGATCCACATCATGAACCATCATATGAATAAGTAATATAACAATATGATGAATTTTTGAAATGAAATAAGCAACATAAATTTGCAGATAACATACAATTAAAGTGAGTACAATAAAAACTGTTACTTATTGAAAGTGGTTAAGTGATAATTGTATATTGAAATATGACATCTAATGTAATGTTTAAAATTATGATGTATTCACTATTTTCTTACATAAGGTATGATGGTGCATCAGGTGTGTCACTAATATGATAACAATAATCAAGGAAACAGGCCCATTGATTAGTTGTACGTGCAGATTCTCTTTTAATGAAAGGCATTGATGCCTGAAATTATCTCGAAGTTTGTCATCCCGTTCCAGCGGGTCAGCTCCACTTTCATGGTAGATGCTGTTACAAGTTAAGACAAACACCATGATCGAAGCTCGCCCTATTTGATACGAAGAGGAAAACGTCCTCTGACGAGGATTTATTCCCGGCCTAGGTTTTCCGTTTAATTAGTCTTACTGGCAGACGGGGGCTCTATAGGCGTGACTGCTCACTGATTTATCCAATGGACAGTAAAGTCCAAACGGCTATCTCACATTTCAATCGTTCTTTTCCTTCGAGTCCCTTCCTTTTTATCTTCTCCTCCCTCCCCAACACACCTCCTTTCACTTCTTCGGTACTTCACCCGTTAGACGTACCCATGCAGCTCGGTGGTCCCGCCAAGTTTTATCGGTATCAGATCGATTCCCTGGGGTAGATAGCCGTTTTTGGCACTGTCATCTTATTTATGGGACTTCGCAAGGGGGCTGGTATCAACAAAGGCAATGAACTCTCCCCAAAGCCTAACAAAACTTCAATCCACACAATTACGCCCTGTTTGGTTTTGGATTTGCGTCAACTTGACAACTGTGTTTGTTTTAAATCCTACCCTTTCTATCTCTACATACCTAACGAATTTGTGCAAAAATTAGATGAATTATTTAATATAAATTTATTTGTTTAACTTATCTATCAATAAAAAAGGTTTTAGAAAAGTCACCAGTAGTATACCAGTTTACCTCGAGAAAATGTGAAAAGAAGTTATATTAAAATGAAAATGACTTTGCTTCTTCGTTATGAGGTGCGGAGTTACAATTTTAACATACCTTCTTCTTTCGAAACTCAAAACGAATTATACAGGGTGTCCCGGGAGTTATGCATAATCCAGCTCCTACGTGTTTAACAACTCATTGCCAAACAAAAATGCCTCCTAGCAATTTTTTGCCAGAAACCTCGTTTCCGAGCTATTCGCGATTTGAGATTTTTTTCTTGTATTCGGTCATATGTCATTAAAACTGTCGTAACTCCCTCAATTTAAGATATTTTTGTCGGACGATTTAAGGTTTTTTTTCGGATCCATAAACACGTTCATTAGTTAATAAAATAATCGAAAAGCTGAGCGACGGCTATTGTTTGTGTTCATTTACGACGGATTGCGTTGAGCAAAAAATCGCTACAAGACATTTCTGTTCGGAAATGAGTTGTAGAACACGTAGGAGTCGGATTGTGCAAAACTCCTGAGACACCCTGTATAACTAAAAAAGACCCAACGTTTGAAAATAGGGTAAGCTACGGAGGGGGCTTTGTCAGGGGCAAGGATATGCAACGACCCGCACGACCTTCCGGTCTTGAAGGAGGGGTTGCTTTGTGCGCCGTGTATTATCAAACCCAATCTGATTTGGCCGTAGCATTGGGTGTAGCAATGTTGATAATTTGTTGTTCATGACCAAATTCAGTTTAAGTTAAATGTTTGTTGACTCGAACATGTTATCCAGTTGTAGGACAATGGTAAGATGGTGGGTTCAACAGTTTGTGTGGAACAATCTAAATGGGAGTTCACTAGAATGTTGAAGAAGTATTGATCCATAAGAAACATTAAGCTACTATAACACCTGCATAAAACTTGATTGATTTCGCTCTTTTTACATTTAATCAGTGGTTCACAGAACTTCACCATTTAGTAGATTGGTTGGTATTACGCTTATGTAAAAGATGACCCTCGAACTATTATAGATCTAGAGATAGAAATACCTACAATATGGAACAACGAATTTAACGTTATGCTGACTATCTCTGTTCTAGCATAATTTTAGATAATATAGAACTTATATAGCACTCAGTTAAACTCAGATACCATTTCAGTTCTGTACGACCATGACACCTCACAGTACCTTGCTGAAGTCAGCAAATCCGCACTATTCAACACATTTATGAACAACTCATCCAAAAGCTCTGCTGGTCCAAAGTTGGCCACACGGAACTCTTGAAGGACCGGGCACCACCCCACAAAATGCAGAATATTTTCAGGTTCACCCATATTTCAAAGTGAGGATATTTGGCGGGGTCATCGCAGCCTGTTAGTAAGGACGACAGTTAAGTATGAGCAGATCAGTCCGGACATTGCAGACCCACATCAGGACAAACATGGAGGTTTTTTGGGTATCAATAGTTGAATCAATAAAACGAATGTCCAAATTCAGGCGTCTATAAAGTTATTCCTGCGATGCTTGAGCTCGTGCCATGTTGCTTCTCTACATGCCATTTCCACCCTTTCACATAGGATTCCAAGCTTAATCGACAATGATTTCAGGCTACGAAATGCGGTGTCAAGAGTGCATCAGCTTGGTCGTAGAGCCTCTGAAGGCCTTTATACCAGTGTAGCTGTTGCCTAGCCACCTCCACTACCACCAGTCGAGGGGAACGCCCTGCTGACATTCTCAACACTTTAATTACGTATTTAAAGAAGTGTAAACAGAAACACTGCCGACATACCCGTTTCCAAAACACGAAGTAGTCCGGTGTTTTGCCAGGAAGCCAGAACATTCGCTTTACAAAACGCTTGAACACTCGCTCAACAACTTTATACGCTGATACCCCCGGAACTGAGTATTGTAGGAGAACACTGTGGCCTGGAATATCTGGTACACGGCTCCAATTGGTATTTCAGTACTCCGAAGGAACGGGGCATAAGCCCCTGCAATGCTTTACCTGTCAGCTGAATATCTCTCCCTCAACTGCTCACCAAAGGGAAGTCTATATTTGCTGCTTGGTCGTGAGGTCATGGTGAGATATGATAAATAATTATTGATACACCAATAACCGTTGTTACGTCATGTAAAGTCGCAAATCATAACGTATTGCTTACGGTTCCTGATATTCATTAGCGTTATTTATGATTGTCAACGATATTATCATCAAGATGAAATGTCATACGATGACATGGTTTGGGGGAATTCCCAACCCTTTGCAATATGTTGTAGGTGTAAAGTGGATTCTCGTTATTCCTCGATCACGGCCGGCACAAACTTTAGGGTTCCACGCCGCTTCCACTCAAGCTATCAGGCCTGAAGACGGTGCCTTTATACATAACTCATTCGTATCTACGACTCCTTCGGAAGGAAAAGGGAAAACGTTACGCTAAACAATAAGACTCAGATAAAATGTATCCTACTTCTTCACTTGAAGAATATATCACGGTCTTTTAATGCAAACCCGCACGCATACTCCCCTCTATCACGGATCCCGCCATTCAGGAAGTCCCCGGTTCCTGGTATAGGGAAGGCAGCTCCGCCGCGAATAACTTTCTCAAATCGAACACCCAACCGATTTCCAACGTTTTCTCTCCCAAAAAAAAAAAAAGATGAAAAGGAGGGGAATAACTTTTTTTTCGGCACTCACCCCAAAATACCTCTTCAGCAAGACGGAGGTAGAGGTTAAAAAGAAAGGAAACTAGGTGAGTTACGGGCAATAAGTGTGACTCTTGTTTATCTCTTAGGAAATATATAACTGCTCACAGACATATGGACAATCGTTTTCTTTCCCTCAGGCTATTCTTTACTCTATGACACTTGAAAGGAAATTACCTTGCGGTCCTTCTTCGAATAAATATCGCCACCTCGGCACCTACCTCCTTCAATTGACTTTTTCAATCTCATCTTGAATATGCTTTCTGCTCGCATTTTAAAATGTATTTCACCACCTGTACTTAAGTGTATACACGGTGTAATTTCGTTCTCTTCCTCCGTGAAAGTATTGAAAGGTTGGGGTTTGCACATTATTTGTTGTCTTCGTGCCCTTTACAATCTGGCTCTTGAGCAATTCTCTGGAATTTATGAGTTGACAAGGAATTTTTTTTGGTTCCTACTTTAGATTTGTATTCCCACTGCACTGTATCCTGTGGGCTACATGAACTCAAGATGTATGGAAATTACTAAATCGACAAATCTGCTCTATTTTTTAGGGTTCTTCAACTTCTTTAAGTATCCATTTTCTTGAAGAATGAAGATATTTACATCAAAAATGGGGGATTTTCATAATTAGAGAGTGTTGGTTTGTTTTTCATTGTATCTTCATATTTTTGTAAATTGTTTTTACATTATTTGTTGTCTTCTTGCCTTTTACAATCCGGCTCTCTTGAGCAATTCTCTAGAATTCATGAGTTGAAAACGAATTTTTTTGGTTCTTACTATAAATTTATACTCCCACTGTACTGTATCCAGCAAACTGCATTAACTCAAGCTGTATGAAAATTACGTGAATAGTAGCGATAAATCTGCTCTATTTATTCGGCCCCTTCTCCCTCTCTTGAAACCATTTCCAGAGAGAATCAAGAAATTTATACCAAAAATGGAGCGTTTTCATAATTAGGATATATTTTTTTTCAAAGTATCTTCATTTTTTTTAAACCCAGAGTCGATCGAGATTAGTCCCAAGTCTCTGCAATTGCTAGAAAAGTTATACAATTTATATTTTTAAAGTTGAAAATTAAATCGAACTAACTACGTTTTCGTCCATTCAAAAATTACCCTCCGTTTCTATGAAAATTTTCTGTTATTTCAATTTTGCGTAAGTGAGTTTTTTTTTAAACAGTATTTCAAGTATGTCATCTATCAAAATTACAGAAATATTGTAGTGAGTTACGAAATTTGGGTAGCCAATTTTTTTTGTAATGGGACCCCATTCTAAGGTACCCTGAACCGACCATAGAATGTCCATTTAATTCCTGACAGAAATGGGACCACGGAATTGAAAGTTTCAGTGATAAGACATTAGTCAGATTTTTTGACTGAAAACAACATATGACTCCCCAGTTAAAGCAACAAAATCATATACTTAAAAATGTGTTTTTATGGGTCAGCCAATGAAGTTCGCCGTTTAATGTACAGTAAATCAGATTTTGTGAAGTATTTGGAAGTGGGAGAAGTTTAAATGAAATTCCACTGCTTCGGGTATAGATAGCAAAATTAGAATACTCCACAATTCTTAATCAATTGGGAGGTATGTTCTATGAGGTTGTTGTATGGTATCTGTCCACTATTCATGCGTATAGGTTGATGGAACTTAGGTTTACGATAATCGCATCCAATGTTTCAACTCTTAATTTATTGTTTTACTCAATCATCTATCTG
The DNA here is from genome assembly GCA_031894815.1 of Creontiades dilutus. Taxonomy (NCBI): domain Eukaryota; kingdom Metazoa; phylum Arthropoda; class Insecta; order Hemiptera; family Miridae; genus Creontiades; species Creontiades dilutus. The sequence goes on along the minus strand of JAVIWC010006603.1, from coordinate 608,305 downwards.
TCCTTACTGCAAGCAGCAGCAATAATGATTTTATCTAAACAAAAACTGGCTATATACAGCTATTTGCTTAGCTCCATTCATAAATCACAGAGGATAAGACAACTCCCAGCCTTTGGCAGCACAAGAAGCTGGTTCAGAACTACAAACGTCTTACCACGATCTACCAAATGATCGCTCGCCAATTATGAAAGCTAACTGGATATCGAAACTGAAAAGCTATAGTTATTCAAGAAAGATGTGTCTGCGTGCTGCTCATCCGGTCAATCAGGGAAGCTGTACTCTGCAAATGTCAACTGATGTGTTCGCTCTATTGAAGTCCCTTTAAGGAGCTGCACCTTTTAAAAGAATGCTATGCTTTTCTCTCTGTAATTATACCGTTATAATTTTTTCGGAAATAATTCACACATTACAAACATATTTTCACGACTCTTTGAACATGCAAAATCAAATTTGAAGTTACCATTGAATTGTATTGTTATTTTTGTCTATCAATATACTATGTAACCATGTGTTGGCACCAGTGGTCTACATTTTTGCACGAGCCAAATAAATTGACCTAATCAATTTTTAATCGTATTTATTATGGAGGAAGGTTCCAATGATGATTCTAATTAATAGTGACCAGTCTGCTATCATGTGGTGGCAGCCAAAAAAAAAATCCACTTTGTTGTATAGAGGTTCCTGGCCAGCTCTTTCAACTACTTGGAGCAACCGACTTTGCATCATCCCATTATTCGTTTTGAGGAAGCCCCCGGGCTATGGAACGCACGTATATCACACGCGTGTCAGCGTGAAAGGAGACGAGGCGGACGAGCGGGGAGGCGAATTTATAGGTGCGATGGCAGCGCAATTAACTCCCTTCAAGCTTAAAAAGTCACCCCGACCTTTTACTCTGGGCCTCCATAATCTATGTTCCCCGCGGAGCAATGCTCCGATGCTAATAGTCCAGAAACATTTGAAGAGTTATGGACTTTGAAAAGGTCTTGTCACATATTTCCGAACCCCCACTGGAGACTGATAGAGGTTGTTGGGGGTTTGGTGTTTTTGAAATGACCTTTCGGTCAGCGATGAAGGCCACATCAACCAAGCAGAATACAATGGGTCATTATTGCTACGAATATATAATGCTGCCCGTTGGGGGGATTGGCTAGTGTCGAAAATTATCATTTCCGTTCGGTATGCAGATGTGGACAATCAAAGAATCCACATTGGAGGACCATATTAGTCAAAAGGTGTCCTCTATCAATTGTCCATCCACAACTATCCGGAGGATACAAAATTATATCGACACACGGCAAACAAAAAACTCCACAGACAAACACTAAATTGTTCATAAGCAAAACAATTAACAGAAATAGTGATTGAAAATAATCTTATTGAACAATACTAATATTAGGTATCGATACAAGCCGACTAGATGTAAGCATCCATCTAGTATACAAAATTATACAACTATACAAATTTTCGAAGGTATTGGTTAACGTAACTGACCACAATTTAGTCAGTAGTGCGGCTTAAAGTAAAATTGGTAGCCACTGAAATTGCCTTGTGAGAAACACCCCAAATTATTAAATTATTGTTTATTACTTCTGAAGTAGATGAACCTCCGACGCGGATCCCCGACTGGCAAAAATAGACTGTGCATCTAGAGATACTGTTTCTTAGGTGCACTTGGAAATCCAACCGAATAAATGGTGTGGTAATTATATCGGTCGCAGTATAAATAAAAAACTATATTTATAACTATAAAACAGCCGACATCTATCTAAGCTTCCCTTGTCCACAAATAGGTATCTATACATGATATGAAGAACTCAATCGGAGATCGTACATGACTAGTACATTCGTAGAGCACCCATCTTGCAACAGGTCTGACTCCAGTCACTTTTAGCAAAGGATCTTAGACCTCTTAAACATTTTAGACATGCGGTTTGTGAGCGAACGGATGAGACTACAACAACCGGGATGGTCTAATACAATTCATGATAAAATTTTTTTAACCAAATCAAACAAAAACATCGAAAGTTTTTGATATTTCGATTTTGTACAGGTGAATCATTAGATATCTCAGGGTCTAGATGCCAAATTGGAACAAAACAATGTTGGAATTTCGGGAAAATTTTCTTAAATTTTGGTCCCATAGTTTCAGAGAAAAGCTTTGTGTGGGAGGTGGACGGATTTTTTCATTCGATTTTTGAAATAATAAACCAAAATTCAACGGATAATCGAGGTTTAAAACTTGGTTGTTTTCTCAGGCCGTCTGATTACGCCTAAACAGTCTCAAACATTCTTGTACTTTTTTATTATTTTCAATAATGAACCTGGGACGTAGTTAATGCTCCCTGGTACGTGAGAAATGAGAACCTCCATCGTGATTTTGGATTGATTTGGTTCAAACCGAAATACACCGATTTGCTGCAGCCCATCAACAGAGGCTTCAGGGGCATGTCAACGAAGAGGCCCTCCGTCTTCTTGACGTTGAACACCTTGATTGAAGGTTGAAAAGGAAAATTGATATCAGAATAATATCACTTATTAGTTATAAAAAATTAGATTGTGATATAAAAATAAAGTCTTAAAAAAATGAATCTTTGGTATTGACCAAAATTACTAAAAGAGATGACGAAGAATAAAAAAAGAAAAACATAAAAATGGTAACCCTCTCTCATAAGCTGTTGATGTACCTTTCAAAATAGTTAAATTTAATAAATCGAATAATAAAAACCTGTCCGTTAGCCGTCCCGTTCTTTTCTTCGATTTTTCACACCACCACAAAACAAATTATAATCACTTGATCTACTTCTGGTATTAAATAAAAACCAAATTTTAGTTTTATTTAATTAATTTTTGGGGCGGTTCTGAACAACCTCGTTTTGGATATTTATCTACTCTTGTTCACAATTCAACTTGAAGTGACAGTGTTGAAGAGGCATGAGGAGGGGTTACCATACGGTTGAAAAAGCTTGATATTGGGAATTATATAGCAGATATTAAAATTTCGACAAATTTATACTAAAACAACTGAATTTCAGAAAACTTCATAAAGGAAAAGATCGATTTTTGTGAGTTGTAATAGAAAAAACACGAAGTTTGAAGTAAACAAGTGAAATGAGTGAAAACTTACAGCAAAAACACGTGTTTTGGAAAAATTCACAAAAACTACAAATTTGACTTTATTGAGGTTATAAAACTAGAATTTTAGTGGAGTTTATTGTTGAAAATTAGCATGCCAAATCGGGATATTTTACCAACATTAACACAAACAAAAATGAGACCCACAAAAAATTTTGAAATTTAAATTATTTCTTCATTTCTTCTCAAATTAGTATTGGCATTCATATTCGTATCCATCCATCCCATTCAAAGTCATGGGATATACGAATTTCATTTGTACTAATATTTATGAATCTGAATACGCCCATCTCTGTCTAATACATAACTAACCTTTGTCTAATAATTTGTAGCATTGATTCTTTCACTTTTCGGATCGGGCAACGAATCCCAATTGGCCGATTCAATCTAGTCCCGCCCAATGAAACGCCTGTACCCGGTTTTCAAAACATAAATTGATCCAAGTTATTTCATGTTCCCGTAGATTACTCCAATTAGAGAGATGTAGCTCACATCATTCGAGAGATGAAACCGAACGAACAGATACTGCCAGCCATCAATTTCAAGCCCCAAGTGCCGATTATGAAACGCATTTCACATCAAAAGCTCGAGCTTTAGTTGAAAATCGTGCCCATGAATCAGGGGCCCGGGCAGTATGAATCAAAAGGCCCCGGAGTTGCCTCTTCGTCTATTAATTACGTTTTATCTTTTTGCTTCGCGACGTTTTGATTGCGTTTTTGTTATTTGGGCCGGTCGTATCGTGAGCGGACCAGAAGCCAACCCTTTTTCATAAGAAGCTACCGTGGGATCCGGGCTGTAATCTTCCGGAGGTATATTAGCCATTAATTCCTTCGCTTCCCTCTTTCCTCCTGTAGTGGGGTCCCGCGGCAGCGAAACGTTGACTCAATGATGATCTCCGTGACTCGGTTCCTACATTCTTGAGCTGGTATTCCATAATAACCGCTATTAATGCGCATGCGTTGGGACTACACCAATGAAGGTTGGATTAGATTAGAGAGACAAACAAAATGAGAGAAAATACACGTAAATACATGTAAGAATTCCACCAACCGCACCTTTTTATCGTAATATGTTCCAAAGATACAAATTTTTATTTTTTTTTCCATAAAAATCCTTGTTTTTCCACTTTAAAATAACATTTTTCCACTTTCAACCACATTTCCTGATTCAGAGTTAATTTTCCTACGAATGTAGTACGGATCCACAATAAAACTCGGACTCTAAACGCCCGTGATTGCAGTTCGAATATTGAAAATTTAAAAACAGTGAAGTTTCTAAAAGTAGCTCCTTGTATGTTAAATGTATCTAAAAAAACCTGCTAGAAGCTGTGAAATCTTAGGGAAACTTAATTAGCTGTCTAATCGTATGGTCAATTTCGCTATTATTCATCGATTTCCAGAGACAAATTCAAGTTTGAATTTGGAAAAAATGTAGGCACCTACAAAAGTACGAGTTCCTACCTGAAAAATAACAAAGCGATTCCTGATTTTCTCGTGTTTGATTTTTTTTGTGATTTATTAATTGCAACTGAAAAATCAAATAAGTACATTTCATCTAGCAATTTTACATATCAATACCAATAGGGTAGGTTTACAGCAAAATCTAGCCCTTTATTACATAGTTCGATTAAATAGCACTGATTTCAATTGCACTTCTATTCACACAGCCCAAATCCAGTGGTTTCTTTCGCTTGAGACGTCGGATTTTACCTTCGTTGTCCAAAATGTAGAGCATCTCCGGGTTTTCATGTTTGTGGAGGCGATGTTCATGCTTCCTTGCGTATTTTGCAATAATTTCATAGACTGTCTCCATCCTCAAATCTCGACGAATATCATCGTTTCGCATGAACCAAGAGGCTCCAACTATACTTCTCAGTATTTTATTCTGAAGGGTTTGGATTTTCTTAATATTTGATTTCTTGGCACAGCCCTAGAGCTACATTCCATAGGTCCAAATAGGGCGAAGGATCTCTTTATACATAAGCAGTTTATTGTGAAGAGAGAGATGGGAATTCGTTCCCATCAGCCAATACATCATTCTATACTTGACTTTGAGTTCTACTTTCTTCTTTTCGAGGTGCTCATTCCAGTTTAATTTGAAGTTAAGTGTCGAACCCAAGTATTTACTGCTTCAGTAAGCGGTATTTTATTTGAATTGATCGCAGCTTCCAAGATTGGGATTTTTCGGTTAGTGAAGTTGATGTGTGATGATTTTGATTCGTTCAGCTTCATTCTCCACGTCTTGGTCCACTTAGAAACCTCAGTAGTAGACGTCTGTAGTTTGCGTGTTGCAGTTTCTATGTCATCTCCAACAGAGAGGATAGCAGTATCATCTGCAAAGATGGCAACAGTTGTGCCTTCTTGTTGTACAGAAGTCCCCTGTGTACAGAAGGTGGAGTACTGGCCCTAAGACACTCCCCTGCGGGACCTCTGCGTTTATGGGCTTCTAGCCGGAATATTGGCCATATTTCTTCACCCTGAAATTTATATTTTCAAGGTAGTACTTCAGTAGTAAGTAGTACTGTCTTGCGAGATCCCTGTGCAGTTTGTACTCTGGTCCCAGTGTCAAACCTTGTCAAACGCTTGAGCCACATCCAAGAAGATACTGGCACATATGTCGTGTTTGATTGAAACTTTTATCCATTTCAGTGAAGAATTAAATTCTCCTTGTATGTCTGAAGTGGTTTTATTGAATTACAGCGGTACAAAAAATGATTGTTGTTGGCGAATGCATGTAAGAAACGAGTGGTAGATGGATTCGCAAAATCGCTTGAGTCTTCTCTAAAATTAGAAAAACTGAAATGAAATTAGTCTATTAGTAAACAATGAGATAAAAATAACACTTTAACGCATGGTAATATCGATTACAATGGTGGCAGTTGCCTCAAGGTACTTTCCTAAAACATGTTTTTGCAATTTCTCTCATCGTTTTGAACATAGCTCGGGCTTTTTTGTTTAGAGATCTAGCCGTAACGTTGTATGACCTTGTTGCATCCAAGATTCTTCCCCCTAGATCTTCGACGTGTATAACATTTGCGAATCTCACCACGTAAAGCTCCCATTTTCCTTCCCATCGCAAATAATAAATAAATAAATTTCATCTTTGTAATCCTCAAAAATTAACCCTGCGATGACATAAAGAAAACTAAACAGGTTACTGTGAGTAAAATTCTATTGGCTCGAACATTCTTGAGATCTTCAGTAAATGAGTATTTTCTAATAGTGGAAGTGAATTACGGAGTAGAAGTTTGGTAAATGTTCTTAGTTCAACTGACGCTAAACATCGAAAATATGGTCAAAAATTGAAAAAATGTGTTTTTAAATGGAAGAACGGGGGTTTTTGTTACAAAAAAATGTAATTTGGCAACAACAAAAAAACTTTCAAAATGTTACATTTTTTTATTGACATAAGAAGGTGTGGTCAGTGGTATTCTGCTCAGATTGAAATATACATCCATCCAATTTTTTTTGTCACTTAGTCGAATCCTGCCTTTATACCTAGAGTCCAATGTTTACTCACTCCTTACTTCTATACAAAAGGTATCTATCCGTAAATGAATCACTATTATTCCTCTAATCCAAATAAAATATGAGGAAGCTATCACGCAGTCGTACCTGATCCTGCAAACATTGTCAACAAGGTTAACGAAATCTGCTATGGAAGTATTCACATTAGCATGCATTGACATTAAATGTAATTGATTCTCGTCAATACCTGTTAGGATTCTTTTTATCTGGCATCCATTGAGTAACATGCAAGATGAAGAAAAAGTTCAAAGTGATCAGCAGTTATGGGCAACTCTTGCAAGCGCTGAAAGACGGAGGAGCGTGAGATGAAGTAACTGGATGGAAAGGGTAACCGATAAATCTTATTTTATATCTTCCGAGCTGGTAGCCTATCAATCAAAGCCAACCAGCGTGATGTGTTGTCACGAACTCATCATCGCATACTTCACTGAAACTCTTCCCGAGGTTCGGACACGATTTCCATCCCTGCGGACAATCTGACACGTTTGATAGAAGCAGGTTGATGAAGGGGAATTAGTCGGTAAGATTTTGATAGTTAGGTTTTAGAAGGTCCCTGCTACTAAATTCGTTTATACAATCCGCAGTAGTAATGCGAGTTCTTATGATCTTGGTTAGCTTAGAATGAGATAACATTTGTTAGAGTGCATGAAAACGATGCAGGAATCCATTTCCGTTGCCTTTCCCAATCCAAAAACGGAGTTTTTTTCGCAAATGAGTCAATATTTGTCTGACTAGCACCATGCCATATCTTAACGTTTAGTGTGGTCAATAGCCATCTCAAGACAGGCAACCTATGTAGCACCAGACCTTGTGACAGATGTGCTCTGCATTACGCATCTATTTTTCTTCACATATTTATCAACTGATGATCTATTCACAGGATCAAAACATTATTTACGAAAGCAGAGATTACGAAAACTCGAACTTAAATCTTACTTCAAGAACATAAATCTAGACAAACTCGTGGTTACTTGACGTCTCCAGCATCTGTTCATCAACAACTACAGTGCTGGACAATAGCTTTGGTGGAATTGTTTCAAAGCGTTATAAACCGAAACCAACTCTTGCAAGCTTCCACTTAGTAAGTAAGTTTAACTTACTTGACAGTGCTGAGATATCTATAACTCTCTACCAATTTATGTCTGTTCTAACATGTGGTATCTAGTATTTTGTAGTCGAAGCTTGGCAAAAAACTGAACGAGTATTTCCTGAATATGCTGAAGGCATCCCCAAATCAATGATAATGCTCATTGTGTGACATGCCGCATTTGTCTTTTATGAGTAACAAACAATTCAGCGGCTCTTCGCATTACTTACTTGTAACAACTGACACAATTAGTTGCTCAAATTAGGGTATCAGTAATGATATTATCTCTCGATCAAAGGTTTTGCGAGAATCAGTTTATACCTTTCTGGAACATCCACTGCGAACATCTTGAATCGTCCAAATATTGCCATATACATGCTGCAATATTACTCTTTGCAGCACTGTTATTTGCTGCTACCGATACGAAGAAATTTCAAGCCCAAATACTGATATCAGTCATAATGTTGTAAGGCATGTCATACATGTTGTTTACATGCAACAAACACATTTACGGCTCTTTCTGTTACTTCTGACCAGTGATATGAAATTTTGCTCAAAT